>CM038709.1:5717555-5750055 GCA_021613375.1 Megaleporinus macrocephalus
TAACATCAGCGTCTCTCACAGAGAACCAAGACAAAGACATTTAACTACTAATCTGATACACACTTCAGAGACACCACACAGCTGAACACAGTATCAGTAAACAGCAGAGCTAGAACACACAGCTAACACAAAACAAACAACCCAGAACACCTACAGACCAGATCTGACCGGTACCAACAGAACAGCAGCAGAAACAGCCAGAGAGCTAAAGAACCACAGCCAGAGTGATTGAGTTTATAGTTCTAGATAAGCAGCTCTTCTCGGCTGTAGAAGACGTTCATTCTGCTGCTTAATGTTCCACCTGGATCTACGCTCTGCTGTTCCTAGTAGAGATACTTTTCAGATGTGGCTCTTCTGGAGCTTATCAAGCGGTTTACTCCCACATAGACCAACTTCTAATTTAGACCAACTTCTAATTTAGTTACAAATATTATACTGTTTCATATGAGCTCGTTAAAAATGATAATAAACCAGTTTAGACCAGGTTTCATGACTTGCTGGCACTAATAATATGTAACCCTGCTGTGACATATAGCCCCGCCCTCGATCGGTATTGGCTATCGGCCGATCGCATTGAAAGGTGATTGGCGATCAGAATTGGCCTCAAAAACGCTGATCAGTCCATCTCTAATATATATATATATATATATGATCTAGCAGTTATAATAACGCAGGAGATGCCAGAATGATAACATTTGAACGAGAAGCTGACTTAGTAAAACATGCCGTTTTTTATTTTTCTATAACATTTAAACACGACAGCTGTTTTTTAATATCCTGTGAATGTTTCATGACGACTGGACCAATAGAAATGCTCCAGTCAATTGGAACTCATTTATGATGACTTGCATTGAAAGTAAAGAATAATAGTTTATTCCAGTAGAGGCCATCTGTCATAAGATCTAACGTAGAATCAGAATCATTTATTTGGCCAAGTAGTACATTTAATGATTACAGATTTAGTTTAAAATAAGAGTCTGTGTTTAATGACTGCAGTTTTTACTGTATTTATTTAATTAGCTTTTTTAGTTTAAATTAAGAGTCTAAATGTAATGATTGCAGTATTTGGGGATATCTGTTTGATTTACTTTGTTTATTTACTGTTAATTTAGTTAAAAATATTATACTGTTTCATATGAGCTCATTAAAAATGGTAATAAACCAGTTTAGATTATGTTTCATGACTTGCTTACTCTAATAACTACATCTAGCCCTGCCGTGGCTTATACCCCGCCCTCTATCGGCTATCGGCCAATCGTCCTGAAAGGTGATTGGCGATCGGAATCTGCCTCAAAAGCGCTGATCGGTCCATCTCTAGTAGGTTTCACAGTTTCATGTAGGCTTGTGAACGGCCCCCCACTGGTAAAGTGTTCCCATTGCCCAGCTCTGATCGGCAGTGCTCACTGGGCTGCTCCATGTTAAGCGTACTACAGCACTGGGTCCTGCCTCTTGCGTGAGCTGGCTGGTGTGGCCTGCTGGATCCGGCTCAGGAGTGCTCCAGGAGTGCTCCAGTGGTCTGTCCTGCCTGTCTGGAGTGTGAGTGCTGTGTATGTGTGTGCTGGAGAGAAGGAAAGCTAGGTTTTCTTTGTATGCTCAGGAAAGAAAGAGATTCTCGTTGGCGTTAGTATGCGCCTCAGTGAAAAGCATGGCCATTGAAGGAGAGCTCTCCCGCCAATCGATGACACGCGCTTGGCTCCAGGCTCCGTCCCCACCTGCACTTTTCCAGTTGTGCAGAATAGAAACATCTGGTGCGTCTCAAAGGGTCCGTAATTTCCACATTCCTATCGATCTGTGATTCGCTGGGCCCTGTTACCGCTGGCAACTGCATCCGATTCGCCAGCTCTGGAACTGATGTCGCTCGCTAATATCACACAGACCAGCTGTATTCGCCTCCGAAGCAGTGAAGACTAGAGATGGACCGATCAGCGTTTTTAAGGCCGATGCCGAGCGCCGATCACCTTTCAGCTTTCGATCGAGGGCGGGGCTATATGCCACAGCAGAGCTACACGTAGTTATTAGTACAAGCAAGTCATGAAACCTGGTCTAAACTGGTTTATTATCATTTTTAACGAGCTCATATGAAACAGTATAATATTTGTAACTAAATTAGAAGTTGGTCTAAATTAGAAGTTGGTGTATGTAGGAGTAAACCGCTTGATAAGCTCCAGAAGAGCCACATCTGAAAAGTATCTACTAGGAACAGCAGAGCGTGAATCCAGGTGGAATATTAAGCAGCAGAATGAACGTCTTCTACAGCCGAGAAGAGCTGCTTATCTAGAACTATAAACTCAATCACTCTGGCTGTGGTTCTTTAGCTCTCTGGCTGTTTCTGCTGCTGTTCTGTTGGTACCGGTCAGATCTGGTATGTAGGTGTTCTGGGTTGTTTGTTTTGTGTTAGCTGTGTGTTCTAGCTCTGCTGTTACTGATACTCACTGTGTTCAGCTGTGTGGTGTCTCTGAAGTGTGTATCAGATTAGTAGTTAAATGTCTTTGTCTTGGTTCTCAGTGAGAGATGCTGATGTTACTAATTTTATAGATGTTATAAACTGTACTGGATGAGTCTGAGTCACATACGGTAACAAACTGCCAGACGGACGATGTTTTCTTTCCGTACATGCGGTGAACATCGTAAACTGTTCTCGCGAGGCCGCTGCTTTAGTCAGTCTGTTGAAAATATAAGGGAATGTATTTCCACCTAGTGGTTCAGATAGGAATTGCAACCTGACCAGAGGGGGTTTCAACAAAACTCTAGCTGTAAATTAGGGCTGAACGATTAATTGCATTTGCGATAATCTCGCGATATTTAAAAACGCGATTCTCTAACCGCACAGGCTGCGATTTAAACTGGTCACGTGACTTGGGAGCGAGGCGAGGCGAGCCTAGCCATAAGTGTAACTCCTTATGGACATAATTCGAAGCGGCACGCTGAAATAACTCGGGCAGTAACGGAGTTCATAGCGAAAGACATGATGCCCGTTAATATAGTGAACAAGCCCGGCTTCATGGCTTTGTTAAACACACTGGATATGCGCTACCAAATGCCCTCACGCACATATTTTAGCCAAGTTGCTAAACCTGAGCTGTATAAACAATGCCGGGGTTTTTTTTACATCTAAAAGATTTAATAAGAACAGATTTATTTTGTGTTCACTGAGTTTGAATTCCCAGAAAATAACGAGCTGGTTAAAGCAGATTCTCTTTATGTTTTTTGCACTTTATTTTTTTTATGATGTTACTAGCTGGAGAGCAGTAAGTTATTTTTTTTTATATCTATTGTTTTTTCTATTAAAAAAAAACAAATGGTGAAAAGGGAAAGCATAGATTTGTTTGCTTTATTGTTATCTGTGCCTTAAATAAATCTGACATTGTTTATTATTAAACAGATTGATTTATTGCTTCTGTTTGTTGAAAAATACTTGAGAAGACATTTTTAAAAATCGCATTTTAATAGATAATTTTTTTATAGATAAAAAATTGCAATTAGATTATTTTCCAAAATCGTTCAGCCCTACTGTAAATACAGAAATTAGGCTAATTTGTTTAACGCCATCGACCAGCTCTCGATCGGCTAAATTAGATCTCTCCATCTCTAGTGAAGACGCATCTCTGCCTTATTGGTGCTGAAGGTTTGATTTGAGGTGACTGCCTTCGTCTCAGCGTTCGTGCTGATGTCTGATCTTGCGTTAGCTGGGAATGCGAGAGGATTGTGATGCGTGTGCGTCTGATGCTCCGGCATTCAAATGAAATATTTTATGGACCACTGGGCCTATTAATTGTCCCACAGGTGTTATCTTCACGCCGAGGCTCAATCTAACGAGAGAGGGTGAGCCAACTGCTTGACTTAAAACCCCGGGGGGCACCTCTGTGCTGGTCACGGACCTGTGCGTCTGATTCATTAGTCGGTAGCACACACACAAGCGAATTTGACAATGCTTAAATATTAAGCATCTGCAATTATCTACAAACGCTTATATATAGTGTGAGCCAAAAGTCTTAGGACGGCCTTTTATTTCAGGAAAGGACAATGATGTATCTGGATAATACAGCAAGTAACGGTTGAGGGGGGTCTTATCTTTTAGGCTATAGGTGCGTCTGAAATCGCCTACTTTTGTACTACTCAGTAGTAAATCAGTAGGCGAGCGTGGCTAGTATGTCTGAATACTCAGTAGTAAATCAGTAGGCGAGCGTGGCTAGTATGTCTGAATACTCAGTAGTAAATCAGTAGGCGAGCGTGGCTAGTTTGTCTGAATACTCAGTAGTAAATCAGTAGGCGAGTGTGGCTAGTTTGTCTGAATACTCAGTAGTAAATCAGTAGGCGAGTGTGGCTAGTATGTCTGAATACTCAGTAGTAAATCAGTAGGCGAGCGCGGCTAGTATGTCTGAATACTCAGTAGTAAATCAGTAGGCGAGCGCGGCTAGTATGTCTGAATACTCAGTAGTAAATCAGTAGGCGAGCGCGGCTAGTATGTCTGAATACTTAGTAGTGAAATCAGTAGGCGAGCGTGGCTAGTATGTCTGAATACTCAGTAGTAAATCAGTAGGCGAGCGCGGCTAGTATGTCTGAATACTCAGTAGTAAATCAGTAGGCGAGCGTGGCTAGTATGTCTGAATACTCAGTAGTAAATCAGTAGGTGAGCGTGGCTAGTATGTCTGAATACTCAGTAGTAAATCAGTAGGCGAGCGTGGCTAGTATGTCTGAATACTCAGTAGTAAATCAGTAGGCGAGCGTGGCTAGTTTGTCTGAATACTCAGTAGTAAATCAGTAGGCGAGTGTGGCTAGTTTGTCTGAATACTCAGTAGTGAAATCAGTAGGCGAGCGTGGCTAGTATGTCTGAATACTCAGTAGTGAAATCAGTAGGCGACCGCGGTTAGTATGTCTAAATACTCAGTAGTAGTGAATCAGTAGGCGAGCGCGGCTAGTATGTCTGAATACTCAGTAGTAAATCAGTAGGTGAGCGCGGCTAGTATGTCTGAATACTTAGTAGTGAAATCAGTAGGCGAGCGTGGCTAGTATGTCTGAATACTCAGTAGTAGTTAAATCAGTAGGCAAGTGCGGCTAGTATGTCTGAATACTCAGTAGTAAATCAGTAGGCGAGCGTGGCTAGTATGTCTGAATACTCAGTAGTAAATCAGTAGTGAGCGCGGCTAGTATGTCTGAATACTCAGTAGTAAATCAGTAGGCGAGCGTGGCTAGTATGTCTGAATACTCAGTAGTAAATCAGTAGGCGAGTGTGGCTAGTATGTCTGAATACTCAGTAGTAAATCAGTAGGCGAGTGCGGCTAGTATGTCTGAATACTCAGTAGTAAATCAGTAGGCGAGTGCGGCTAGTATGTCTGAATACTCAGTAGTAAATCAGTAGGCGAGTGCGGCTAGTATGTCTGAATACTCAGTAGTAAATCAGTAGGCGAGTGTGGCTAGTCTGTCTGAATACTCAGTAGTAAATCAGTAGGCGAGTGTGGCTAGTATGTCTGAATACTCAGTAGTAAATCAGTAGGCGAGTGTGGCTAGTATGTCTGAATACTCAGTAGTAAATCAGTAGGCAAGCGTGGCTAGTATGTCTGAACACTCAGTAGTAAATCAGTAGGCGAGCGCGGCTAGTATGTCTGAATACTCAGTAGTAAATCAGTAGGCGAGTGTGGCTAGTATGTCTGAATACTCAGTAGTAAATCAGTAGGCGAGTGTGGCTAGTATGTCTGAATTCTCAGTAGTAAATCAGTAGGCGAGTGTGGCTAGTATGTCTGAATACTCAGTAGTAAATCAGTAGGCGAGTGTGGCTAGTATGTCTGAATACTCAGTAGTAAATCAGTAGGCGAGTGTGGCTAGTATGTCTGAATACTCAGTAGTAAATCAGTAGGCGAGTGTGGCTAGTATGTCTGAATACTCAGTAGTAAATCAGTAGGCGAGTGTGGCTAGTATGTCTGAATACTCAGTAGTAAATCAGTAGGCGAGTGTGGCTAGTATGTCTGAATACTCAGTAGTAAATCAGTAGGCGAGTGTGGCTAGTATGTCTGAATACTCAGTAGTAAATCAGTAGGCGAGCGCGGCTAGTATGTCTGAATACTTAGTAGTAAATCAGTAGGCGAGCGCGGCTAGTATGTCTGAATACTCAGTAGTAAATCAGTAGGCAAGTGTGGCTAGTATATCTGAATACTCAGTAGTAAATCAGTAGGCGAGCGTGGCTAGTATGTCTGAATACTCAGTAGTAAATCAGTAGGCGAGCGCGGCTAGTATGTCTGAATACTCAGTAGTAAATCAGTAGGCGAGCGCGGCTAGTATGTCTGAATACTCAGTAGTAAATCAGTAGGCGAGCGCGGCTAGTATGTCTGAATACTCAGTAGTAAATCAGTAGGCAAGTGTGGCTAGTATGTCTGAATACTCAGTAGTAAATCAGTAGGCGAGCGCGGCTAGTATGTCTGAATACTCAGTAGTGAAATCAGTAGGCGAGTGTGGCTAGTATGTCTGAATACTCAGTAGTAAATCAGTAGGCGAGCGTGGCTAGTATGTCTGAATACTCAGTAGTAAATCAGTAGGCGAGCGCGGCTAGTATATCTGAATACTCAGTAGTAAATCAGTAGGCGAGCGCGGCTAGTATGTCCGAATACTCAGTAGTGAAATCAGTAGGCGAGCGTGGCTAGTATGTCTGAATACTCAGTAGTAAATCAGTAGGCGAGCGTGGCTAGTATGTCTGAATACTCAGTAGTAAATCAGTAGGTGAGCGTGGCTAGTATGTCTGAATACTCAGTAGTAAATCAGTAGGTGAGCGTGGCTAGTATGTCTGAATACTCAGTAGTAAATCAGTAGGTGAGCGTGGCTAGTATGTCTGAATACTCAGTAGTAAATCAGTAGGCGAGGGTGGCTAGTATGTCTGAATACTCAGTAGTAAATCAGTAGGCGAGCGTGGCTAGTATGTCTGAATACTCAGTAGTAAATCAGTAGGCGAGCGCGGCTAGTATGTCTGAATACTCAGTAGTAAATCAGTAGGTGAGCGTGGCTAGTATGTCTGAATACTCAGTAGTAAATCAGTAGGCGAGCGCGGCTAGTATGTCTGAATACTCAGTAGTAAATCAGTAGGCGAGCGTGGCTAGTATGTCTGAATACTCAGTAGTAAATCAGTAGGCGAGCGTGGCTAGTATGTCTGAATACTCAGTAGTAAATCAGTAGGCGAGTGTGGCTAGTATGTCTGAATACTCAGTAGTGAAATTAGTAGGCGAGTGTGGCTAGTATGTCTGAATACTCAGTAGTAAATCAGTAGGTGAGCGTGGCTAGTATGTCTGAATACTCAGTAGTAAATCAGTAGGTGAGCGTGGCTAGTATGTCTGAATACTCAGTAGTAAATCAGTAGGCGAGCGCGGCTAGTATGTCTGAATACTCAGTAGTAAATCAGTAGGTGAGCGTGGCTAGTATGTCTGAATACTCAGTAGTAAATCAGTAGGTGAGCGTGGCTAGTATGTCTGAATACTCAGTAGTAAATCAGTAGGCGAGCGTGGCTAGTATGTTTGAATACTCAGTAGTAAATCAGTAGGCGAGCGTGGCTAGTATGTCTGAATACTCAGTAGTAAATCAGTAGGCGAGCGCGGCTAGTATGTCTGAATACTCAGTAGTAAATCAGTAGGTGAGCGTGGCTAGTATGTCTGAATACTCAGTAGTAAATCAGTAGGTGAGCGTGGCTAGTATGTCTGAATACTCAGTAGTAAATCAGTAGGCGAGCGTGGCTAGTATGTCTGAATACTCAGTAGTAAATCAGTAGGTGAGCGTGGCTAGTATGTCTGAATACTCAGTAGTAAATCAGTAGGCGAGCGTGGCTAGTATGTCTGAATACTCAGTAGTAAATCAGTAGGCGAGCGCGGCTAGTATGTCTGAATACTCAGTAGTAAATCAGTAGGCGAGCGTGGCTAGTATGTTTGAATACTCAGTAGTAAATCAGTAGGTGAGTGCGGCTAGTATGTCTGAATACTCAGTAGTAAATCAGTAGGCGAGCGTGGCTAGTATGTCTGAATACTCAGTAGTAAATCAGTAGGCGAGCGCGGCTAGTATGTCTGAATACTCAGTAGTAAATCAGTAGGCGAGCGCGGCTAGTATGTCTGAATACTCAGTAGTAAATCAGTAGGCGAGCGCGGCTAGTACGTCTGAATACTCAGTAGTAAATCAGTAGGTGAGCGTGACTAGTATGTCTGAATACTCAGTAGTAAATCAGTAGGCGAACGGGGCTAGTATGTCTGAATACTCAGTAGTAAATCAGTAGACGAGCGCGGCTAGTATGTCTGAATACTCAGTAGTGAAATCAGTAGGCGAGCGTGGCTAGTATGTCTGAATACTCAGTAGTAAATCAGTAGGTGAGCGTGGCTAGTATGTCTGAATACTCAGTAGTAAATCAGTAGGCGAGCGCGGCTAGTACGTCTGAATACTCAGTAGTAAATCAGTAGGTGAGCGTGGCTAGTATGTCTGAATACTCAGTAGTAAATCAGTAGGCGAGCGTGGCTAGTATGTCTGAATACTCAGTAGTAAATCAGTAGGCGAGCGCGGCTAGTATGTCTGAATACTCAGTAGTAAATCAGTAGGTGAGCGTGGCTAGTATGTCTGAATACTCAGTAGTAAATCAGTAGGCGAGCGCGGCTAGTATGTCTAAATACTCAGTAGTAAATCAGTAGGCAAGTGTGGCTAGTATGTTTGAATACTCAGTAGTAAATCAGTAGGCGAGTGTGGCTAGTATGTCTGAATACTCAGTAGTAAATCAGTAGGCGAGCGCGGCTAGTATGTCTGAATACTCAGTAGTAAATCAGTAGGCGAGCGTGGCTAGTATGTCTGAATACTCAGTAGTAAATCAGTAGGCGAGCGCGGCTAGTATGTCTGAATACTCAGTAGTGAAATCAGTAGGTGAGCGTGGCTAGTATGTCTGAATACTCAGTAGTAAATCAGTAGGCGAGCGCGGCTAGTATGTCTGAATACTCAGTAGTAAATCAGTAGGCGAGCGCGGCTAGTATGTCTGAATACTCAGTAGTAAATCAGTAGGTGAGCGTGGCTAGTATGTCTGAATACTCAGTAGTAAATCAGTAGGCGAGCGCGGCTAGTATGTCTAAATACTCAGTAGTAAATCAGTAGGCGAGTGTGGCTAGTATGTCTGAATACTCAGTAGTAAATCAGTAGCGAGCGTGGCTAGTATGTCTGAATACTCAGTAGTAAATCAGTAGGCGAGCGCGGCTAGTATGTCTGAATACTCAGTAGTAAATCAGTAGGTGAGCGTGTCTAGTATGTCTGAATACTCAGTAGTAAATCAGTAGGCGAGCGCGGCTAGTATGTCTGAATACTCAGTAGTAAATCAGTAGGCGAGCGTGGCTAGTTTGTCTGAATACTCAGTAGTAAATCAGTAGGCGAGTGTGGCTAGTTTGTCTGAATACTCAGTAGTAAATCAGTAGGCGAGTGTGGCTAGTATGTCTGAATACTCAGTAGTAAATCAGTAGGCGAGCGCGGCTAGTATGTCTGAATACTCAGTAGTAAATCAGTAGGCGAGCGCGGCTAGTATGTCTGAATACTCAGTAGTAAATCAGTAGGCGAGTGTGGCTAGTTTGTCTGAATACTCAGTAGTGAAATCAGTAGGCGAGCGTGGCTAGTATGTCTGAATACTCAGTAGTGAAATCAGTAGGCGACCGCGGTTAGTATGTCTAAATACTCAGTAGTAGTGAATCAGTAGGCGAGCGCGGCTAGTATGTCTGAATACTCAGTAGTAAATCAGTAGGTGAGCGCGGCTAGTATGTCTGAATACTTAGTAGTGAAATCAGTAGGCGAGCGTGGCTAGTATGTCTGAATACTCAGTAGTAGTTAAATCAGTAGGCAAGTGCGGCTAGTATGTCTGAATACTCAGTAGTAAATCAGTAGGCGAGCGTGGCTAGTATGTCTGAATACTCAGTAGTAAATCAGTAGTGAGCGCGGCTAGTATGTCTGAATACTCAGTAGTAAATCAGTAGGCGAGCGTGGCTAGTATGTCTGAATACTCAGTAGTAAATCAGTAGGCGAGCGTGGCTAGTATGTCTGAATACTCAGTAGTAAATCAGTAGGCGAGTGTGGCTAGTATGTCTGAATACTCAGTAGTAAATCAGTAGGCGAGTGCGGCTAGTATGTCTGAATACTCAGTAGTAAATCAGTAGGCGAGTGCGGCTAGTATGTCTGAATACTCAGTAGTAAATCAGTAGGCGAGTGCGGCTAGTATGTCTGAATACTCAGTAGTAAATCAGTAGGCGAGTGTGGCTAGTCTGTCTGAATACTCAGTAGTAAATCAGTAGGCGAGTGTGGCTAGTATGTCTGAATACTCAGTAGTAAATCAGTAGGCGAGTGTGGCTAGTATGTCTGAATACTCAGTAGTAAATCAGTAGGCAAGCGTGGCTAGTATGTCTGAACACTCAGTAGTAAATCAGTAGGCGAGCGCGGCTAGTATGTCTGAATACTCAGTAGTAAATCAGTAGGCGAGTGTGGCTAGTATGTCTGAATACTCAGTAGTAAATCAGTAGGCGAGTGTGGCTAGTATGTCTGAATACTCAGTAGTAAATCAGTAGGCGAGTGTGGCTAGTATGTCTGAATACTCAGTAGTAAATCAGTAGGCGAGTGCGGCTAGTATGTCTGAATAATCAGTAGTACAATAAGTAGGCGAGTGTGGCTAGTATGTCTGAATACTCAGTAGTAAATCAGTAGGCGAGTGTGGCTAGTATGTCTGAATACTCAGTAGTAAATCAGTAGGCGAGTGTGGCTAGTATGTCTGAATACTCAGTAGTAAATCAGTAGGCGAGTGTGGCTAGTATGTCTGAATACTCAGTAGTAAATCAGTAGGCGAGCGCGGCTAGTATGTCTGAATACTTAGTAGTAAATCAGTAGGCGAGCGCGGCTAGTATGTCTGAATACTCAGTAGTAAATCAGTAGGCGAGCGCGGCTAGTATGTCTGAATACTCAGTAGTGAAATCAGTAGGCGAGTGTGGCTAGTATGTCTGAATACTCAGTAGTAAATCAGTAGGCGAGCGTGGCTAGTATGTCTGAATACTCAGTAGTAAATCAGTAGGCGAGCGCGGCTAGTATATCTGAATACTCAGTAGTAAATCAGTAGGCGAGCGCGGCTAGTATGTCCGAATACTCAGTAGTGAAATCAGTAGGCGAGCGTGGCTAGTATGTCTGAATACTCAGTAGTAAATCAGTAGGCGAGCGTGGCTAGTATGTCTGAATACTCAGTAGTAAATCAGTAGGTGAGCGTGGCTAGTATGTCTGAATACTCAGTAGTAAATCAGTAGGTGAGCGTGGCTAGTATGTCTGAATACTCAGTAGTAAATCAGTAGGTGAGCGTGGCTAGTATGTCTGAATACTCAGTAGTAAATCAGTAGGCGAGTGTGGCTAGTATGTCTGAATACTCAGTAGTAAATCAGTAGGCGAGCGTGGCTAGTATGTCTGAATACTCAGTAGTAAATCAGTAGGCGAGCGCGGCTAGTATGTCTGAATACTCAGTAGTAAATCAGTAGGTGAGCGTGGCTAGTATGTCTGAATACTCAGTAGTAAATCAGTAGGCGAGCGCGGCTAGTATGTCTGAATACTCAGTAGTAAATCAGTAGGCGAGCGTGGCTAGTATGTCTGAATACTCAGTAGTAAATCAGTAGGCGAGCGTGGCTAGTATGTCTGAATACTCAGTAGTAAATCAGTAGGCGAGTGTGGCTAGTATGTCTGAATACTCAGTAGTGAAATCAGTAGGCGAGTGTGGCTAGTATGTCTGAATACTCAGTAGTAAATCAGTAGGTGAGCGTGGCTAGTATGTCTGAATACTCAGTAGTAAATCAGTAGGTGAGCGTGGCTAGTATGTCTGAATACTCAGTAGTAAATCAGTAGGCGAGCGCGGCTAGTATGTCTGAATACTCAGTAGTAAATCAGTAGGTGAGCGTGGCTAGTATGTCTGAATACTCAGTAGTAAATCAGTAGGTGAGCGTGGCTAGTATGTCTGAATACTCAGTAGTAAATCAGTAGGCGAGCGTGGCTAGTATGTTTGAATACTCAGTAGTAAATCAGTAGGCGAGCGTGGCTAGTATGTCTGAATACTCAGTAGTAAATCAGTAGGCGAGCGCGGCTAGTATGTCTGAATACTCAGTAGTAAATCAGTAGGTGAGCGTGGCTAGTATGTCTGAATACTCAGTAGTAAATCAGTAGGTGAGCGTGGCTAGTATGTCTGAATACTCAGTAGTAAATCAGTAGGCGAGCGTGGCTAGTATGTCTGAATACTCAGTAGTAAATCAGTAGGTGAGCGTGGCTAGTATGTCTGAATACTCAGTAGTAAATCAGTAGGTGAGCGTGGCTAGTATGTCTGAATACTCAGTAGTAAATCAGTAGGCGAGTGCGGCTAGTATGTCTGAATACTCAGTAGTAAATCAGCAGGTGAGCGCGGCTAGTATGTCTGAATACTCAGTAGTAAATCAGTAGGCGAGCGCGGCTAGTATGTCTGAATACTCAGTAGTAAATCAGTAGGCGAGCGTGGCTAGTATGTTTGAATACTCAGTAGTAAATCAGTAGGTGAGTGCGGCTAGTATGTCTGAATACTCAGTAGTAAATCAGTAGGCGAGCGTGGCTAGTATGTCTGAATACTCAGTAGTAAATCAGTAGGCGAGCGCGGCTAGTATGTCTGAATACTCAGTAGTAAATCAGTAGGCGAGCGCGGCTAGTATGTCTGAATACTCAGTAGTAAATCAGTAGGCGAGCGCGGCTAGTACGTCTGAATACTCAGTAGTAAATCAGTAGGTGAGCGTGACTAGTATGTCTGAATACTCAGTAGTAAATCAGTAGGCGAACGGGGCTAGTATGTCTGAATACTCAGTAGTAAATCAGTAGACGAGCGCGGCTAGTATGTCTGAATACTCAGTAGTGAAATCAGTAGGCGAGCGTGGCTAGTATGTCTGAATACTCAGTAGTAAATCAGTAGGTGAGCGTGGCTAGTATGTCTGAATACTCAGTAGTAAATCAGTAGGCGAGCGCGGCTAGTACGTCTGAATACTCAGTAGTAAATCAGTAGGTGAGCGTGGCTAGTATGTCTGAATACTCAGTAGTAAATCAGTAGGCGAGCGTGGCTAGTATGTCTGAATACTCAGTAGTAAATCAGTAGGCGAGCGCGGCTAGTATGTCTGAATACTCAGTAGTAAATCAGTAGGTGAGCGTGGCTAGTATGTCTGAATACTCAGTAGTAAATCAGTAGGCGAGCGCGGCTAGTATGTCTAAATACTCAGTAGTAAATCAGTAGGCAAGTGTGGCTAGTATGTTTGAATACTCAGTAGTAAATCAGTAGGCGAGTGTGGCTAGTATGTCTGAATACTCAGTAGTAAATCAGTAGGCGAGCGCGGCTAGTATGTCTGAATACTCAGTAGTAAATCAGTAGGCGAGCGTGGCTAGTATGTCTGAATACTCAGTAGTAAATCAGTAGGCGAGCGCGGCTAGTATGTCTGAATACTCAGTAGTGAAATCAGTAGGTGAGCGTGGCTAGTATGTCTGAATACTCAGTAGTAAATCAGTAGGCGAGCGCGGCTAGTATGTCTGAATACTCAGTAGTAAATCAGTAGGCGAGCGCGGCTAGTATGTCTGAATACTCAGTAGTAAATCAGTAGGTGAGCGTGGCTAGTATGTCTGAATACTCAGTAGTAAATCAGTAGGCGAGCGCGGCTAGTATGTCTAAATACTCAGTAGTAAATCAGTAGGCGAGTGTGGCTAGTATGTCTGAATACTCAGTAGTAAATCAGTAGCGAGCGTGGCTAGTATGTCTGAATACTCAGTAGTAAATCAGTAGGCGAGCGCGGCTAGTATGTCTGAATACTCAGTAGTAAATCAGTAGCGAGCGTGGCTAGTATGTCTGAATACTCAGTAGTAAATCAGTAGCGAGCGTGGCTAGTATGTCTGAATACTCAGTAGTAAATCAGTAGGCGAGCGCGGCTAATATGTCTGAATACTCAGTAGTAAATCAGTAGCGAGCGTGGCTAGTATGTCTGAATACTCAGTAGTAAATCAGTAGGTGAGCGTGTCTAGTATGTCTGAATACTCAGTAGTAAATCAGTAGGTGAGCGTGGCTAGTATGTCTGAATACTCAGTAGTAAATCAGTAGGTGAGCGTGTCTAGTATGTCTGAATACTCAGTAGTAAATCAGTAGGTGAGCGTGTCTAGTATGTCTGAATACTCAGTAGTAAATCAGTAGGTGAGCGTGTCTAGTATGTCTGAATACTCAGTAGTAAATCAGTAGGCGAGCGTGGCTAGTATGTCTGAATACTCAGTAGTAAATCAGTAGGCAAGTGTGGCTAGTATGTCTGAATACTCAGTAGTGAAATCAGTAGGCGAGTGTGGCTAGTATGTCTGAATACTCAGTAGTAAATCAGTAGGCGAGCGTGGCTAGTATGTCTGAATACTCAGTAGTAAATCAGTAGGCGAGCGTGGCTAGTATGTCTGAATACTCAGTAGTAAATCAGTAGCGAGCGTGGCTAGTATGTCTGAATACTCAGTAGTAAATCAGTAGCGAGCGTGGCTAGTATGTCTGAATACTCAGTAGTAAATCAGTAGGTGAGCGTGTCTAGTATGTCTGAATACTCAGTAGTAAATCAGTAGGCGAGCGTGGCTAGTATGTCTGAATACTCAGTAGTAAATCAGTAGCGAGCGTGGCTAGTATGTCTGAATACTCAGTAGTAAATCAGTAGGTGAGCGTGTCTAGTATGTCTGAATACTCAGTAGTAAATCAGTAGGTGAGCGTGTCTAGTATGTCTGAATACTCAGTAGTAAATCAGTAGGTGAGCGTGGCTAGTATGTCTGAATACTCAGTAGTAAATCAGTAGGTGAGCGTGTCTAGTATGTCTGAATACTCAGTAGTAAATCAGTAGGTGAGCGTGTCTAGTATGTCTGAATACTCAGTAGTAAATCAGTAGGTGAGCGTGTCTAGTATGTCTGAATACTCAGTAGTAAATCAGTAGGCGAGCGTGGCTAGTATGTCTGAATACTCAGTAGTAAATCAGTAGGCAAGTGTGGCTAGTATGTCTGAATACTCAGTAGTGAAATCAGTAGGCGAGTGTGGCTAGTATGTCTGAATACTCAGTAGTAAATCAGTAGGTGAGCGTGTCTAGTATGTCTGAATACTCAGTAGTAAATCAGTAGGTGAGCGTGTCTAGTATGTCTGAATACTCAGTAGTAAATCAGTAGGCGAGCGTGGCTAGTATGTCTGAATACTCAGTAGTAAATCAGTAGGTGAGCGTGTCTAGTATGTCTGAATACTCAGTAGTAAATCAGTAGGCGAGCGTGTCTAGTATGTCTGAATACTCAGTAGTAAATCAGTAGGTGAGCGTGTCTAGTATGTCTGAATACTCAGTAGTAAATCAGTAGGTGAGCGTGTCTAGTATGTCTGAATACTCAGTAGTAAATCAGTAGGTGAGCGTGTCTAGTATGTCTGAATACTCAGTAGTAAATCAGTAGGTGAGCGTGTCTAGTATGTCTGAATACTCAGTAGTAAATCAGTAGGCGAGCGTGTCTAGTATGTCTGAATACTCAGTAGTAAATCAGTAGGTGAGCGTGTCTAGTATGTCTGAATACTCAGTAGTAAATCAGTAGGTGAGCGTGGCTAGTATGTCTGAATACTCAGTAGTAAATCAGTAGGCGAGCGCGGCTAGTATGTCTGAATACTCAGTAGTAAATCAGTAGGTGAGCGTGTCTAGTATGTCTGAATACTCAGTAGTAAATCAGTAGGTGAGCGTGGCTAGTATGTCTGAATACTCAGTAGTAAATCAGTAGGCGAGCGTGTCTAGTATGTCTGAATACTCAGTAGTAAATCAGTAGGTGAGCGTGTCTAGTTTGTCTGAATACTCAGTAGTAAATCAGTAGGTGAGCGTGGCTAGTATGTCTGAATACTCAGTAGTAAATCAGTTAGCGCTACTGCTGAGATAAACAATGATTACATTCCTCCTGTTTCATCTTCTCTGATCTACAGCTCCACACTGTCTGATACATAATCAGACAACAACTCAGATCAGAGTCACTAAAAGATCTAAATCTGTCAGTAAATGAGCTTTTAAATAAATAGCAGGACTTTTATGGTGGTGGTCTGAGGACACTGGTCAGATGGTGGACGTAGTACGTCTGAGATTGTGTGGTACTAAAACTCTCCTACTGAAATTACCTACTAATCTACCGCTCTAGCAGTACGTACTGACTCTAATCCAGTACCTACTGACTAGTAGACGATATCAGACGCACCTTATGTCTCCAACATGGGATCTTTAAAGCTACCATATTGGATGAAGGGCAAGTTTTTCCAATGGGAAGGTGGTCGTGTAGGACAAAATAGGGGTGGTGGGTTGGGGTGTGTGATCTATATCATCTACGATAATATCTTAATTGCTTAATTGATTGTTAACCTTTGTGGGACGTTTGTAGGACTTTTGTGGGACCTTTTGTGGGACCTTTTGTGGGACCCTTTGTTGGACGTTTGTAAGAAGTTTGCCAACAAACAACAATTTGTGCCGCAGGAATATAGTTGGACTGCGACCTGTTGACTACGCCGTGACTGAGGAAATGAAGGAGGTCCTAAGAGTGGGCCCTGAGGCACCCCAGTCCACAACCATGCCAATGACCTCTCCAGCCAGCCTCTCAAAGGTACCACCGTCAGACTTGTTTGAAATCACTTGGAATCCTATATTTCTCCTATAAATACCAACTTACTACCATTACTGTCTTCTTCCAGTCTCCAGGCCTCTCCAGAAGAGGAGCCTCGGTCACCCTGATTGGCAGTAAACTGACCCAGCCCCAGCAGAACCAGCTCATGAAGGCGGCGCGAGTCCTGGGCGGAAAGCGGGTCGAGACGTTTTCGAGCGCAGGTACGTGATCCGCTGCCGTCATAGAAAAATAAATCAGGTGGGAGTTCTGCGTCAGTCATCACTCGAGGAACAGCCGACTCAGACTCGTATCTGAAGTGCTGTGACAGAAGTGATGTCTATCAGATTAGAGTGCTTTAAACTTCATATGATGGAACCCGGGCCTACGTGCCTCGTCCAGTATCCACAGAGCCCGTGTTCATAAAAGTGTTTAAGTGTGAAAATGAATAACAGTGAACTAGTGAAACCGTGCATTGGTTTCCAGCTTTCTCGCCACAGCTTAGGGCTGGACGATATGGGAAAAAATCTTATCACAATATTTTTTTATATCAGTCGATATCGATATATATCACGATATAAATCAAATCACTATTGCCTTTTTACTTTAAGTGAGAAGTGAAGATATCAAAATTTAAAATATTTGTGGAATTGTTTTGGTTTTTTGATTTATTTTCTGTCAATTTCAAATAAATTAAACACACACACACGTATATAATATAATAATATATATAGTATAATATAATAGGGGCACACAGACACTGTGTTAAGCAGGCTGTTGCTGGCTCTTTAAGTTGGTTCTGAGTAAAGAACCAACGTTATATTCACTCATGGCGGTGAGTCGACTCTCTGTCGGCTGTAATTGGGAGTTGGTTTATTGATTCTGTTTTCAGTAGAAAATAAAGTTTACTACTCGGGATTTTTGGTTATGAATAGGGCTGGGCGATATGGGAAAAAATCTTATCACGATATTTTTTTCATATCAGTCGATATAGATATATCACGATATAAATCAAGTCACTATTTCCTTTTAACTTTAAGTGAGATATGAAGATATCAAAATGTAAATTTTTTCTTAAATTGTTTTTATCCTCTAATTTATTTTCAGACAAATAGACAAATGTACTATAGAACATTACACAACTGTATTAAACACACACACACACACACACACACACACACACACACACACATATATATATATATATTTCGGTAGAAAATAAAGTTTCCCTCCTCAAGATTTTTGGTTATAAAGTCAACTTTGTCTCAGCGCTCTCACTCAATCTCCTACAATATATATATATTTATCTTTATCAATTACGAAATTACATTAATTAGCATAGCGTGTGTCGATGCGTCGCTAAGGTGGCCACGTCTACTGAAAACATGGATTTATCTGGAACGTGAGCTGCAGCTACTAGCAATCGCTCACGTTCATCTAACGTTGTGGGAGTGTTTCACACAGAAACACAACAGTGTGGTGCTCTGTCAGCTCTGAACAGTGGAGATGATCACAACAGTACAACTGCTATACACGAGACCTTGAAGATCAAACATCCCGTAGAGCTTCATCAACACAGCAGCAGGACAGCACCTGTTTACCTGTTTATCTTATCTTATAGATTATTTATAGATTATTAACACGTGTATCATGTTTCTTTCAGTATTAGTTTAACGTTTTCTGTTATTTTCTCTTATTTTATTCTCTCTGCTCGACTGTGACGCCTGCAGTAACCACGATTACTAGTACGTGGGTTAAGCTGCTGCTATGCCTACACTCTGCACTGTGAGCTTCAACCAAACATAAAATAGCTGGAACTCTAGTTCAGCCACCTGATTGGTTTGTGGCGGCGCTATTCTCATTCTCATTGGATATTGGTGTTGTCTCTCAAAGCAGGGAAGGAACTTAATTCTATTAACTATAGAAAACGTTATTTCATGATAATTATCGTTATCTTTTTATCGTCCAGCCCTACCACAGCTTTATAGCTGATTCTCTTGTTCATCACATCCTGGCTTCCGAGAAGTGCCCTCGCCGTCGCTTCCTTCGTCTAACGGCAGCAGAGTTTTGATTAAAGCCTGCAAACCGTCCACCTTGACTACAAAAACGATAATTGCGAAACGCCCTCGTACAGTAGACGCCTCTGACGATCGAGAGACTCCGTACAGCTCGGAAAATCACGGCGGTAGATAATCGCGCCGCGGCCTCGTCATCCGGTTTGTGGAAGTGGTGCGTCGGTGTTGTTAAGCGGGGACGGACTCCAGTATTTACCCGAACAAACCGCCACCGCGCTCGTCACGAAGTCAGACTCCAGGCCTTCTGTAAATACTCTCGGTTCCTTTTGGGAATTGCTTTCATTTAAGGAGGTTTATGGAAACGCAGCGCTCGCTCTGAACATGCACATACATTCCGGCTCTGAGAAATAATTAAGAGCTTTCGGTAATTACTGAGGAGAAAGCCTTTGTTACTAAGGAGGCTGTGAGTAATCATTTGATTTTTAATTAAGAGCTGTCACGTTGGGTGGTACTCTTCAGTGTCTCGCGCTGTTTGAAACAACGAGTCAACAGGCAGCGTTTGTTTACATGAACAGATTTGAGGAAATTGATGTGTTTCCGTGTGCTATGTAAATTAGTTGTTAGTATCATATCTGTGTGTGTATATATATATATATATATATATATATATATATATATATATATATATATATATATATATATATATATATACTACTGCTCAAAAGTTTGGGATCACAGTGGAATGTTCTTGTTTTAATGGAGTATCTTCTTCATTAACACAACAATGATCTGACGGGTCTCTAAAGAAAGTTGTTTCTTTCTGGTCTGATCTTCAGATACTAAACTAACCTAGAATGTTGTTCTCCCTTTTATACTCACTTATTAGTAGAATGTTTTTCAGCTGTGATCACAATTGAGCAAGAGTGTCCTAACAACCAATTAGTCCAATAACATCCTTAACTTGGATTGGTGGTCGTACCAGGAGATTTAGACAGAGGACTGAGAATTACTGATAATAGGACTATATGTAAAATAATCCTTTATACAAAAATAGACTTTAATACAAACATATTGTTTAAAAATCATCTGATACACTTACATTAATTGTGAAATGGACAATATTGTTTGTGAATTGCATGAAAATTGCATGAAATGAAATTCTAAAGTGATCCTAAACTTTTGAGCGGTAGTGTGTATAAATAAATAAATAAATATATATATATATATATATATGAAAGCGCATTATTATTGTTGTATATCCTGTATGGTCAGTGGAGCTGATACAGTGGACAGTGAGTGGAGGTCCTGTATGGTCAGTGGAGCTGATACAGTGGACAGTGAGTGGAGGTCCTGTATGGTCAGTGGAGCTGATACAGTGGACAGTGAGTGGAGGTCCTGTATGGTCAGTGGAGCTGATACAGTGGACAGTGAGTGGAGGTCCTGTATGGTCAGTGGAGCTGATACAGTGGACAGTGAGTGGAGGTCCTGTATGGTCAGTGGAGCTGATACAGTGGACAATGAGTGGAGGTCCTGTATGGTCAGTGGAGCTGATACAGTGGACAGTGAGTGGAGGTCCTGTATGGTCAGTGGAGCTGATACAGTGGACAGTGAGTGGAGGTCCTGTATGGTCAGTGGAGCTGATACAGTGGACAGTGAGTGGAGGTCCTGTATGGTCAGTGGAGCTGATACAGTGGACAGTGAGTGGAGGTCCTGTATGGTCAGTGGAGCTGATACAGTGGACAGTGAGTGGAGGTCCTGTATGGTCAGTGGAGCTGATACAGTGGACAGTGAGTGGAGCTCCTGTTTGGTCAGTGGAGCTGATACAGTGGACAGTGAGTGGAGCTCCTGTATGGTCAGTGGAGCTGATACAGTGGACAGTGAGTGGAGCTCCTGTTTGGTCAGTGGAGCTGATACAGTGGACAGTGAGTGGAGGTCCTGTATGGTCAGTGGAGCTGATACAGTGGACAATGAGTGGAGGTCCTGTATGGTCAGTGGAGCTGATACAGTGGTCAGTGAGTGGAGGTCCTGTATGGTCAGTGGAGCTGATACAGTGGACAGTGAGTGGAGGTGGTTTTAATGTTATGGATGATTGGTGTATAGTAGTCTTGAGCTTGAGCTGAAAACTGAATTGGGGGGTAAGGGGCTAAATTCTGTTCTCAGTAATATGAGTCAGGCTCTGAATGCTGGTTGGTAGTTTTAATAGTTCTAATGAAATGTGAGTTTAATTATATATGTATGTTTGTTAATGCAGTTCAGAATATATCCAGTAGGTGGCAACAACTTATTAGCAGTGCAGGCTCAAGCCCAGCTGCTCTCGTGCCATATTTTGCCATATCTGCGTTTGTATTATAGCAACGTACGATGCACGAGTGGCTGGGCTTGAGCCTGTACGGCCAATACATTTAATATATATCTGTGTGGGTGGAGGTGTGTGTGTGTGTGTGTGTGTGTGTGTGTGTGTGTGTGTGTGTGTGTGTGTGTGTGTGAGTATGTATGTGGTATGTGGTTTTAATGTTTTGAATGATCGGCATATATACAGTATACATATAAAATGTACACACGCGCATATATATATATATATATATATATATATATATATATATATTTGGGGTGGACGATATGGCCCTACAATAATATCACGATATTTCATGGTATTTTTGTGATAACGATACTCTTGGCGATATGACAAAACATTGAATAAAAAAAAATCAAGAATACAATACTGCAACAAAATGAAAATAAAATTTTATTATTGCATACGATGTGATATGGCCCTAACTGAGATATTAAAAAATACAAGAGTTTATATCAGATTGTAACAGAAGTCAATGATCCAGAATGTCACGATACTAAATAATGCACTCCAAATATCTCCATATATCCAGGACTGAATGATACTGGAGATAAAATCTGTCTCTAGTAGATATAATGGGAAATGATAAAAGTGTGAATTTTTATTTTTCTAAAAACAGTAAAAGTAGCACCTGATGTGATAATTAGGGATGGGTGATATGGTACGATATTTCAGGGTATGTAAGTGGAGAATTGAGGAGCTTTTGGAGCTACAGGCTCGTCTGAACATGAGTAGAACCACCCTAGAAGCAGATAGGCAGGTTGCAGCTTGTCCTCCTTGATCCAGCTTTTGGCTGAGCTTAGAGAACATAGGCTGAAGGGTGTCCGGAGCGCTGAACACAGAGGGGCAGTTCAGGTCCAGATAGTGAAAATCCTCACCAGAGAATCCTCATCTTATTTGATAGCTTTCAGGCTTGGTTTTCCAGTGACCTCCTGAGATAATGACCCATCCTCCTGTCCTCCCAGATACTTTTAGAAGACTGACCATTATGGCCTCCTCCTCACCTGACCCCACCCAGCTCTCCTCTTCATTCGTGCCATCTGCTACACCCTCGACTGCAGAACGTCATCATCCAGATACACCAGCATTGAGATATGATGGGACTGTTTCAGTTCAATCCCACTTTTTACACCGGCCCAGTCAGGCGCCGGCCCAGTCAGACAATGCCCCAGTCAGGCGCCGGCCCAGTCAGGCGCCGGCCCAGTCAGACAATGCCCCAGTCAGGCGCCGGCCCAGTCAGACAATGCCCCAGTCAGGCGCCGGCCCAGTCAGGCGCCGGCCCAGTCAGGCGCCGGCCCAGTCAGGCGCCGGCCCAGTCAGGCAATGCCCCAGTCAGGCGCCGGCCCAGTCAGGCGCCGGCCCAGTCAGGCGCCGGCCCAGTCAGACAATGCCCCAGTCAGGCGCCGGCCCAGTCAGACAATGCCCCAGTCAGGCGCCGGCCCAGTCAGACAATGCCCCAGTCAGGCGCCGGCCCAGTCAGGCGCCGGCCCAGTCAGGCAATGCCCCAGTCAGGCGCCGGCCCAGTCAGACAATGCCCCAGTCAGGCGCCGGCCCAGTCAGACAATGCCCCAGTCAGGCGCCGGCCCAGTCAGACAATGCCCCAGTCAGGCGCCGGCCCAGTCAGGCGCCGGCCCAGTCAGGCGCCGGCCCAGTCAGGCGCCGGCCCAGTCAGGCGCCGGCCCAGTCAGGCGCCGCCCTAGTTACAACATAGTTGGCTTGCTATGTAACTGGTGAGTTTAGGCTGCAGTTGATGTGTCTTGGAAAAAAAACTAATAAAAAAAAAGTCTAATAAAAGACTCTAGAAAACCTAAGTCAGCTGTAGATTTAATTTCTTTTTGAGTCCAACCTTAAAACTTTTAAATAATGAAATGTATTTCAGTTCCTCTTCTTGATTCAAGGCGTCTTCTCTGCTCAGTACGTGTGAATCCGAGTGTTGGAGGTGACGGACTCTGTCCTGTTTGCTTGGTGATGAACTCTAACACCTGTTATCTGTGTCTCCTTCCAGTCACCCATGTGGTTGTGCCGGACGGTCCTGTGCCCTCCACTCTCACCGCGCTGCAGGGCATCCTCAGTGGCTGCTGGGTCGTCAGCTTCAAATGTAAGCTCACCTTTACTCACCTCCTGTTCACACACAGCAGTAACATTAGTGACCTGATCACAAGTGGTGGTGAGATGATGTGTACTCGTTTAGACCTGGCATTTCCTTTCATCTCCGATGTGTCTCCAGTGACCCCAGTGACCAGATAACGAGACCCACGCAAGGTTACCTCGCATACCTCAGCGCTTATCAGACCAAGATGTACCACGAGTCCTTTCTTCGTGTGTGTGTGTATATTAGAGATGAAAGGATCGATCGGCTATGTATCGGTATCAGTTAATTTTTAATTAAAATACGTGATCGGACGATATTTCTCCAATTTAGCCGATCCCGAGAGCTGATCGATGGCGTTAAACAAATGAGTTTAATTTCTGGATTTACAGCTAACGTTTCATCCAGGAAGAGGAGCCCTCCGGCCAGCTCCCTGCAATTCCTATCTGAACCACTAGGTGGAAATACATACCCATTCATTTTCCACAGACTGACTAAAGTTTTTAAAATGTGTAAAATCAGCGTCTCTCGTGTCTCGACTAATCTGATACAGCACTGCACGCGGCTGAATACAGTGAGTATCAGTAAACAGCAGAGCTAGAACACACAGCTAACACAAAACAAACAACCCAGAACACCTACAGACCAGATCTGACCGGTACCAACAGAACAGCAGCAACAATTCAATATTCTACATTTAATGATTACAGATTTAGTTTAAAATAACAGAGTCTGAGTTTAATGACTGCAGTTTTTACTGCATTTATTAAATTTTCTTTTTTAGTTTTAAATTAAGGGTCTAAATGTAATGATTGGAGATATTTGTTTGATTTACTTTATTTACTGTTAATTTAGTTCAAAATATTATGCTGTTTCATATGAGCTCGTTAAAAATGGTAATAAACCAGTTTAGACCATGTTTCATGACTTGCTTGTGCTAATAACTACATGTAGCCCTGCCGTGGCATATAGCCCCGCCCTCTATCGGTATCGGCTATCAGCAGATCGTGCTGAAAGGTGATCGGCGATCGGAATCGGCCTCAAAAATGCTGATCGGTCCGTCTCTAGTATATATCTATCTATCTATCTCAGCAGGTAGTATGGCGTATATGAACATGGCAGTCACCGAGGCAGCAGCTATAATAGCAGGAACTGAATACAGTAGTTTGTAAATACATTCTAGTACCAGATATTGTTCAGGACAAGTAATCAAATATATAAATAAAAAAATAAACATTGTAATTAAGTGAAGTTAAGCGACATTATAAAGTCCTAGTACTGCTGCTTTATAACATGTTATCCATGTAATAATGATTACTTAAGAACAGTAATGCATGTTTATGCCTGGTATTATAATGCAATATATATATGTATATCATATAATACTATGTAAGTGTATTTATATAGCATTATGAATACAGGATTCATAGAAAGTGTTACCATAACTTTGTTTACACCAGTTACAGTTGACAGTTGAACAGTAATAGAAGTAATTATAATCAACCTTGTTTTGATTTCTTCTGTTATGTTTACTCTCTGGGAACATGATAAGATTTCAGATTTTCATTTTAAGTCTTATTAAACAACAATTGACCAAATAAAAATATTAAATGAGATTTAAAGCTGAATACGTTTTCAGATAGGTTTTCTAGTTTCCTAAAAGCTTGAGCTTGACTGGCTAATAAAGGGTAGAATTGAGTTCCACTGTTAAGAAGCGTAATAGCCCCCCACCCCTCTCCCCCCAGAAGGTATTTGCTGAAGGTGGTGGCTCGACTCAGAGCTTTAAAAATGAGTTCTTTTTTTTTTTTTGGTATTAAGATCTGTGATGGGTTGTTTTCTTCAGTAGGAGAACCATTTCAGTGATCAACCACACCAGCTTGGAGCAAATGCATAATTGAGATTCTCTGCCTCGAGATATAAAAGGCTGATGCTTCTTAAAAAGCTATTTTAGTGACTGTGTTTACATGTGGGATAAAGCAGAGCTCAGAGTCCAGGTTTCGTACTTTAGGTTTGGTATACACTGTGGATTTTAGTACCAAGAATACCAGTGTTCCAGCTGCTTCTGTGATTTAGCTGTAGATAAAGCTGGTAAGCCTGTTAGTCGCAAGAGGTAACACATACAAAGACCCCAGGATTGAACCCTGTGGGACTCAAGAAATTAATATTGGGATGGTCAGGGATGCATCAAGCTCCAGATGTTCTGTGGTCAGTGTTCGCCTTCAAAGGTGGCTTAAATGATCCTATAGCAGCTAGTAAACCTCTCAACAGCATGTAATTGCATGTCACTAGCATAGCTATGAAGATTGGTATGATGCTTCCTGGTGCTGGTACTTGGAGATAACATAGACCCCAAGATTGAACCCTGTGGGACTCCACAAGGTTTGTCAGGGATGCATCACACTACGGATGTTCTGTGGTCAATGCTATGTGACCACCTTCAGAGGTGGCTTACATGGTAGCTGGTAAACCTCTCAGCAGTATATAAATGCATGTCATTAGCATAGCTATGAAAATTGGTACGATGCCTCCTGATGCTGTTACCTAGAGATTAAACCTGAACACAGAAATCCAAAGACCTCAAGATGGAACCTTGTGGTACTACACAAGAATTGTTAATATTGAGATTGTCAGGGATGCATCAGGCTAAGCTACAGGTGTTCTGTAGTCAATGCTATTTGACCACCTTCGTAGCTGGTAAGCCTCTCAGCAGCATATAAATGCATGTCATTAGCATAGCTATGAAGATTGGTACGATGCTTTCTGATGCCATTACCTAGAGGTGAGTCCTACAAAGACAAATCCAAAGACCCTAAGATTGAGCCTTGTGAGACTCCACAAGAAATGTTAAAATTAAGCCCGCCAGGGATGCATCAGGGTAAGCTATGTACCATTCACACTACAAATATTCTGTGGTCAGTGTTATGAGACCATCTTCAATGGTAGCTTAAATGATTCTATAGCAGCTAGTAAACCTCTTAACAGCATGTAATTGCATGTCACTAGTATAGCTATGAAGATTGGTATAATGCTTCCTGATGCTGTTAATCAGGTATCATCTAAAAACAGAAATACAAAGGCCCCAAGATTGAACCCTGTGGGACTCCACAAGGTTTGTCAGGGATGCATCAACATTCAAGCTATGTATCATTCACACTACAGATGTTCTGTGGTCAATGCTATGTGACCACCTTCAGAGGTGGCTTACATTGTAGCTGGTAAACCTCTCAGCAGTATATAAATGCATGTCATTAGCATAGCTATGAAGATTGGTACGATGCTTCCTGATGCTGTTACCTAGAGATTACACCTGAACACAGAAATCCAAAGACCTCAAGATGGAACCTTGTGGTACTACACAAGAATTATTAATATTGAGATTGTCAGGGATGCATCAGGCTAAGCTACAAATGTTCTGTGGTCAGTGTTATGTGACCACCTTCAATAGTGGCTTAAATGGTCCTATAGCAGCTAGTAAACCTCTCAACAGCATATAATTGCATGTCACTAGCATAGCTATGAAATTAGTGTGAGGCTTCCTGATGCTGTTACTTAGAGGTAACATCTAAAAACAGAAACCCAAAGACCCCAAGATTGAACCTAGTGGGACTTGACAAGAATTATTAATATTGGGATTGTCAGGGATGCATCAGGATAAGCTACAAATGTTCTGTGGTCAGTGTTACGTGACCACCTTTGTAGCTGGTCAGCCGTTCAGCAGCATATAAATGCTTGTTATTAGTATTGCTATGAAGATAGGCTTTCTGATGACATTACCTGAAGGTAGCTAGAAGAGAAATACCTGGAGGTACCACCTAAAAACATAATATAAAGGCCCTAAGATTGAACCTTGTGGGACTCCACAAGAAACGTTACAATTGCTGTAGTCGGAGATGCCTCAGGATGCTTCAACAGTCACACTGAATGATCTGTGGTCACATGTGCCCACCTCCAGAAGTGGCCTAATTGATCACATTGCAGCTTGTTGCTAATTATATCTGTGATCAACTCTGACCGAATCACCCAGAGAGCATGTTGATGCCAGGTGTGAACAGGCCTGAGAGCAGTAGAGCTGATCTAGAGTTAAAATTTTTACCATAACAACCTTGTTCTAGTGAAGATGCTCCAGCAACACAGCACGTCTCTGTATCTGTTTCTGCTGGAGAAGTGAACGTGTCTTCGTTCCAGGTTGTGATTCAGTGTGCTCCTCTGTTTTCTCGTGTTTGGCTCTCCGTGGCTGTTGGCTGTTGTTAGTGGTGAACGTGCAGTATCTATGGGATGTGTAGCTCAAGGCCTACTTGAAGACGCTGTAGACATACAGTGCGTTCGAGTTTGCCTGCTGGTCTTTCATCCCCCCTTTTGATGTCCGGCGCTCGGTGGACGCCGCGTTTATCGGCCCTGCCGCAGGAAGTGCCGGGCTTTTCTCAGATCTGAAATTGTGTTTATTTCCAGACTCTTTCTCGGCATTTATGTTTTTGTGTTAGCACATAATAGATCAGTTTATCTGTTTCTCTGGAGAGATACAGAAACACACTTCTGTTACTACGGCGGTTATGAAATCCTCTCTCTCTCTCTCTCGGTGCTATCCCGTGTCCGGCTCCAGCTTTTTCCTTTTTTATAAATCAATAAAACAAGCATTCAATTCAATTCAGTTTCTTAATGCAGTGTTTCTGCCTCTGCAAAGGAAAGACAGTGGATGCTTATATTGAAGCCATGTGATCAGGCTGGAGGCCAATCCCAGCATCATTGGGCCAAGGTGGTGTTCACTCACTCATACTGACCACTACACCACCGTACTAACCACTACACCACCATACTAACCACTACACCACCATACTAACTACTACACCACCATACTAACCACTACACCACCATACTAACCACTACACCACCATACTAACCACTACACCACCATACTAACCACTACACCACCACACTAACTACTACACCACCATACTAACCACTACACCACCATACTGACCACTACACCACCATACTAACCACTACACCACCGTACTAACCACTACACCACCATACTAACTACTACACCACCATACTAACCACTACACCACCATACTAACCACTACACCACCATACTAACCACTACACCACCATACTGACCACTACACCACCGTACTAACCACTACACCACCATACTAACCACTACACCACCATACTAACCACTACACCACCTTACTAACCACTACACCACCGTACTAACCACTACACCACCGTACTAACCACTACACCACCATACTAACCACTACACCACCAAACTAACCACTACACCACCATACTAACCACTACACCACCATACTGACCACTACACCACCAAACTAACCACTACACCACCATACTAACCACTACACCACCGTACTAACCACTACACCACCATACTAACCACTACACCACCGCACTAACCACTACACCACCAAACTAACCACTACACTACCGTACTAACCACTACACCACCGTACTAACCACTACACCACCATACTAACCACTACACCACCGTACTAACCACTACACCACCATACTACCCACTACACCACCATACTACCCACTACACCACCATACTAACCACTACACCACCATACTGACCACTACACCACCGTACTAACCACTACACTACCGTACTAACCACTACACCACCGTACTAACCACTACACCACCGTACTAACCACTACACCACCGTACTAACCACTACACTACCGTACTAACCACTACACCACCGTACTAACCACTACACCACCGTACTAACCACTACACCACCGTACTAACCACTACACTACCGTACTAACCACTACACCACCATACTAACCACTACACCACTGTACTAACCACTACACCACCGTACTAACCACTACACCACCGTACTAACCACTACACCACCATACTAACCACTACACCACTGTACTAACCACTACACCACCGTACTAACCACTACACCACCGTGGAGCCTCCATTTTTCCCTTTATTATTTGCTTAAGAGAAAGTCTGCAGCCAAATTCCATGATGAATGGTTTCCATTAAAAGTTAATCTATAATCATTTTCTTTGAACGACTACAATATGCATGTACGTTTAGACTTTATATATTTATTTTATGTACTAACATGAATAATCATTATGAATGAATGTTGTTATGGAATGGAAGTGGACGTCCTGGGCTGGTTTTAAGGATTGGGATGCAAGGCTTAAGTGTTTTCCTGGACTTTGATGGTTGTTGCATCATGCGCTCATACCCTGAAGCTTTAACCTTGATACCCTCTAGGCTTTTTACGAAGACTAGACTGAAACTCTGAAATGTTGTTGTTATACAGTGTTGCATTTTTAGCAACCGTGTTGTGTAACATACACTAATCAGCCAATAGGATTCACTCGTCTATTTTCACACGCATACATGAGTAACGTCCCATTCTTAATCCATAGGGTTTAATGTCTATCCAACCTTTGCAGCTATAATAGCTTCAGCTCTTCTGGGAAGGCTCTTCACACGGTTTAGGAGAGTGTTTATGGGAATGTTGGACCGTTCTTCCAGAAAACCATCTGTGAGGTCAGACACTGATGTTGGACGAGAAGGTCTGGCTCACAGTCTCCGCTCTAATTCATCCCAAAGGTGTTCTATCAGGTTGAGGTCAGGACTCTGTGCAGGCCAGTCAAGTTCTTCCACACCAAACTCGCTCCTCCATGTCTTTATGGAGCTGCTCTGTGCACTGGTGGGCAGTCATGTTGGAGCAGAAAGGGGCCGTCCCCCAAACTGTCCCCACAGTTTGGAAACAGTTCCTTTCACTGGAACTGAGGGTCCGAGCCTACCTCATGAAAAACCCCCCCACACGATAATCCCCCCTCCACCAAACTTTACACTCGACACAATGCAGTCAGACAAGTACCGTTCTTCTGGCAACTGCCAAACCCTGACCTCACTATAACTCAATCAAATCCTCACAGCAGTGTTCAGACATCACTACGTGTCCTCACTAACACTCAATCAAATCCTCACAGCAATGTTCCAACATCACTACCTGACCTCACTAACACTCCATCAAATCCTCACAACAATGTTCAAACATCACTACCTGACCTCACTAACACTCCATCAAATCTTTACAGCAATGTTCCATCACTACCTGACCTCACTAACACTCCATCAAATCCTCACAACAATGTTCAAACATCACTACCTGACCTCACTAATACTCAATCAAATCCTCACAACAATGTTCCAGCATCACTACCTGACCTCACTAATACTCAATCAAATCCTCACAGCAATGTTCCAACACTACCTGACCTCACTAATACTCAATCAAATCCTCACAACAATGTTCCAGCAACACTACCTGACCTCACTAATACTCAATCAAATCCTCACAGCAATGTTCCAGCAACACTACCTGACCTCACTAACACTCAATCAAATCCTCACAACAATGTTCAACAACACTACCTGACCTCACTAATACTCAATCAAATCCTCACAACAATGTTCCAGCAACACTACCTGACCTCACTAATACTCAATCAAATCCTCACAGCAATGTTCCAACACTACCTGACCTCACTAACACTCAATCAAATCCTCACAGCAATGTTCAACAACACTACCTGACCTCACTAATACTTAATCAAATCCTCACAGCAATGTTCCAACAACACTACCTGACCTCACTAACACTCAATCAAATCCTCACAGCAATGTTCCAACATCAGTACCTGACCTCACTAACACTCAATCAAATCCTCACAGCAATGTTCCAACATCAGTACCTGACCTCACTAACACTCAATCAAATCCTCACAGCAATGTTCCAACATCAGTACCTGACCTCACTAACACTCAATCAAATCCTCACAGCAATGTTCCAACATCAGTACCTGACCTCACTAATACTCACTAATACTGTTGTAATAATGCAATCCGTCATTTACACCAGTGTTGCTCTCAGGGGCTGGTGCTGCAGCAACGGGGGGACAAACTCCCTATAACAATTACTGATTATAGATTATAGATTATAGATTATAGAGCAGGTGTCTACATACTTTTGGACATGTTTATATCTGAGCTAGGTGATGTGAGTATTAAACCTGAACATACATGTATCATCACAGTACTAGTGATATTAGAGTCCACAGTGAAATGTAATGCTTTACTCTCAGTCACACACACACACACACACACACACACACACACACGCCGTCTCCTCACCATCGTGGATCTAATATGCTAATGGGTCCTTGCTGCTCGGCTAACGAGGCGGCCCTATGGTCCGGAGAGGGAGCCGGATTAACCCCGGCGTCGGCAGCACCGGAGCGACAGGGCTTCTGGAAATGAAAGCTGTAATTAAAGAGGCAGAGGAAACGTAATTAAGGCTGATGACCCCGTGAAGGAGAGCGCGTGAACGTATGTGAGGGGTTTCACACCCGTGCACTATTTACACGCTCAGATATACACTGATCAGCCATAACATTAAAATAACCAGTATCTCCACTCACTGTCCACTGTATCAGCTCCACTGACCATACAGGACCTCCACTCACTGTCCACTGTATCAGCTCCACTGACCATACAGGACCTCCACTCACTGTCCACTGTATCAGCTCCAATGACCATACAGGACCTCCACTCACTGTCCACTGTATCAGCTCCACTGACCATACAGGACCTCCACTCACTGTCCACTGTATCAGCTCCACTGACCATACAGGACCTCCACTCACTGTCCACTGTATCAGCTCCACTGACCATACAGGACCTCCACTCACTGTCCACTGTATCAGCTCCAATGACCATACAGGACCTCCACTCACTGTCCACTGTATCAGCTCCACTGACCATACAGGACCTACACTCACTGTCCACTGTATCAGCTCCACTGACCATACAGGACCTCCACTCACTGTCCACTGTATCAGCTCCACTGACCATACAGGAGCTCCACTTACAGACTGTAGTTCATCTGATTCTCTGTATACTTTATTACTCTGTTCTTTAATGACGGTTGTGGTGTTGTGTGTAATATGTGTGTTGTGCTGGTGTGAGTGGATCAGACACAGCAGTGCTGCTGCTGCTGGAGTGTTTAAACACCTCCTCAGTGTCACTGCTGGACTGAGAATCGTCCACCAACCAAAACTATCCAGACAGCAGTGTCCTGTGGGCGGCGTCCTGTGTCCACTGATGAAGAACTAGAGGAACACAAACTGTGCAGCAGCAGATGAGCTACTGTCTCTGACTTTACATCTACAAGGTGGACCAGCAAGACACTGCTGTGGTCACAGGACGCCGCCCACAGGACACTGCTGTCTGGATAGTTTTGGTTGGTGGGTGATTCTCAGTCCAGCAGTGACACTGAGGAGGTGTTTAAACACTCCAGCAGCAGCACTGCTGTGTCTGATCCACTCACACCAGCACAACACCACC
>CM038709.1:5762555-5785055 GCA_021613375.1 Megaleporinus macrocephalus
TGAAACCCCCTCAGCTCAGGTTGCAATTCCTATCTGAACCACTAGGTGGAAATACATACCCTTTCATTTCCCACAGACTGACTAAAGCAGTGGCCTCACGAGAACAGTTTGTGTTCACGGCATGTGCTGCCCGTCTGGCAGTTTGTTACCGTATGTGACTCAGACTCATCCAGGACGTTTTGTAAAATTAGTAAAATCAGCGTCTCTCGTGGGAACTAATATATTTAACTAATAATCTGATACGACACTGTACACAGCTGAACACAGTGAGTATCAGTAAAGAGCAGAGCTAGCACACACAGCTAACACAAAACAAACAACCCAGAACACCTACAGACCAGATCTGACCGGTACGAACAGAAAATCAGCAACAATTCAATATTCTACATTTAATGATTACAGATTTAGTTTAAAATAAGAGTCTGCGTTGAATGACAGTTTTTACTGTATTTATTTAATTAGCTTTTTTATTTTAAATTAAGGGTCTAAAAGTAATGATTGCAGTATTTGGGGATATTTGTTTGATTTACTATTTACTGTTAATTTAGTTAAAAATATGATGCTGTTTTACATGAGCTTGTTAAAAATGGTAATAAACCAGTTTAGACCATGTTTCATAACTTGCTTGCGCTAATAACTACATGCCGGCCCCGCCCTCGATCGGTATTTACTATCAGCTGATCGTGCTGAAAAGTGATCGGCGATCGGAATCGGCCTCAAAATCGCTGATCGGTCCATCTCTAGGTAAAACCAAACACATCAGTCCAGAACGTTCCATTTTTCTGCTAACACTAACACAAATCAATTCTCCTGTAGTATTGATTGGCAGAGTCTTGGCTTAATTCGCTACACTACCTATGAAAACCCAAATCGGACTCTGCGTCAGCGGCTACGCGATATTAGAGGACTCTGAATTAATCCTTATTGAAATTGAGTCATCGTCTATATTAATCTAATCATAAATAGTCTGCCAAACAAAAATATGGTGTTAATTTTGGTGTGTTGGGGTTTCGAATAGGATTAAAAAGCATTGATGTGTATATATTTTTATTGTGCAGCAACCCGGCCTTGGTATTGCCGTTCAGGTGACGATTAGTTCAGTTCCATATCTACGAGAACAGGCTCTGAACTATCTTCACTACATGCAGGATACCTGTAATAGTATTGACTTGACTGTTCAGTGCTGTTTCAGTACTACAGCATGGTAGACCTTAGTTCAGTATTTCTATGGTGTATTTTTGATTAGGCCAATGCTGGGATAGCATATTTTGTTTATAGGTCCAGGGGGGGCAACTCTAGTCCCATCACAGTTTGGTGATCAAACTTTTTACTAATAAACTCCAGAAACTTGTGCAATTTTCATGATGTAATGTTCCTGAAAAGCCTTCAAATTTGTACTAGAAAGCACTAAAAGGTATTGAAATTAATCGACAATGGACTAAATATGCTGAAAACAACAACAACAGGCGCTTTTCTAATGTTCATTTTAGAATAAAATTTTAATGCCTACCAACAATAGAGTTTATGTGCTCCAGAATTTTCCTTTAGAGTTGATTTCTTTCACTGATTTGAAGTTATTCAAGCTGGAGTAGAGTGAACAGGGGGTCCACCCGATTGGCTTTTTGGGGTGTCCAAGGTCCCCAACCTCTCCAAAATAAAAACAACAGTGTTAAGAGGTTAACTCTACAGTTAATAATTTATCATATAATATAATATAATATATAATATAATATAATATAATATACAGTGTATAATTAAATTACATTCGCTGTCCAATAAAAAATAAGTATCTCCAAAATAGTAACTTTACAGTCTTAATTTTAAATGTAAGTCAATGGAACCAGGTTTTTTCTTTTATTTTGTAGCATTTTTATTGGTGCATTCATCATTAAATCTTTATATACTGTAAACGGCAGTAGTTGTGTAAGAACAGATAAACCAACAAACTCTTATGGACTCTGGTAGGCCAATCAGATTAGGCCTGCTGATTTGACTCCGCTATTAGCATATTGTCACTGTCCAGAGAAAAACAAGTATTTCTAAAAAGGCAGCTTTACAGGAGAGACCAGAAACAGTCTTTACTTTCAATGCAAGTCAATGGAACCAGAATTAGTTCCAAGCTATTTTGATGCCTGTCTATTGGGCTTTCTATGTTTAGTTTAATATCTGTGTTGAATGTTTCCCCTCCTGTTAAACAAAGCTATATTTCAGTCATTTAGTTGCTTAAATCACTTGTTTGACTGTTGCTGTTTTTGCTTGTTTGTTTTTTCTGCAATAATTAAAAAAGGTTTCGAATTAGAACATCTTAAAATGTGAGATTTGGCATCGAATTAAAACAATTCTAGCCCTAAACTGGAATCTGCTGAAACCTTGTTCATCGTTTCCTCTCAGGTAATACGGGACAATAAAGCGTCCGAGTCATATTTTAGTGATGTGTCTGGATGTTTCTTCTCTCGATTTATTTATTCATTTATGCGCCTCTTTCCTCAGCTACCCAGGCTGTTCGACGGCTGCTTCTTCTACCTGCTGGGATCGTTCCAGAAGCCTCCGAAAGAAGAGCTCCTGCAGCTGATAAAGACTGGGGGCGGGCATCTGCTGAGCCGCCAGCCCAAACCGGATAGCGACGTCACCCAGACGCTCAGCTCGGCGGCCTATCACGCCCAGCCTGGCTCGGACCAGGCCTTCTGCACTCAGTACATCCTCTACGACCCCGAGGGTTCCTACAGGCCTAGCCGAGTCCGTCTGGGCAAAGTGTGGTCAGCCCCCTCCTCCTGGCTTCTGGACTGCGTCAAAGCCTTCAGCCTGCTGCCTGTACCTGAGGTGTAGAGGTCCGGCACTGCGGACCAACACAACGTACCAAGCCACGGTTTAGTGAGCTGGTGTCTTGATGAACACTCTTGCTGTCTCTAGCTTGGGTCGGTGGCTCTTTGGAGCCAGGCTTGATGGCTGATGTTCATCTTGCAATGAAGAAAATGATTGGTTCCTTAAAACCTTCCTTCCTTAGAGAAGGTTGGTTGTTATCTTATTAGGAACCTGAGTTCCGCCTGGCAGCCTCGGCTTTGTCTAACAATGTGGTGACGGTTGTAAGACTCAGCTGAGATTGACAGGCAGTACTCTGTAGCCTTGCCCAGACAGCTGGGTTCTACAGTTCGCATGACTGGGATCATGTAAAAGGGCATCCAGTCCCATTATAACTCATTTGTACAGCCTTGGTCAGGTCTTTCCCTGTCATAGGTCTTGATGTATTATGTTTGATTTAAGCTTGGATGATGAATAAGAGATTATAATTACTGTATCTGTGTTCGATACCATGAGGGGGGAGATTTGCTGAGCTTTGCAGGGCTGTGGTACCTTTTTCTTTTTATGGGGACAAATTATAGCATCTAAAAGAAAGAAAGAAAATTAGGATGTAAACTCTTTTTCGGAGGGTGGGGGGGGGTGTAGGGAGTAAGCGCTGTGACCCACTTTAAACGCTGCATTTATTTCGCAGCTTGTATGTAAACCACGGAAAGACATTGGCAGCATTTTCCCCCCGTAATACACCACGTAAGCGCTAAACCTTTAAAGGCCTTTGATGTTTTGCTGTGACCAATTTTTTTGTATCTGTCTAAAAGTTTTATTTCTGCTTCCCGTGTGCCGTCGGAAGACAGTAGTGTGGAGATTGATTCGGAGAAGCGACCCGACGAGCAGGAGCGGAAGACACGAGCAATTAATCCTCCCCTCGTCAAGATGCCACCTTCTCTCCTGAAGAAACAAACAAGTTTTCTTAGCCATTCGCTTCGCCGAGGCTTTAAGAGGCTAGAGGGGGGGAGATTTCAGGCCCTCCATCTCAGAGGTCTTCTTTGGCCATCTCCCAGAACACTGGGAGCTTTCACTGGGATTACCCAGGGATGCTCCTAATTGCTATTGATCGCCGTGAGCCGCATTAAATTGCTTGGCCCTCGTCTTGAAGGGAGGTGGAGGAGGAGGCAATTAGTGGCGCGGACAGGGTTTCCAAGGACTGATTAATAAGAGGGTACGGACAAACCTGTGGGCTGACGGAGAGAGGAAAAGAAAGAGAGAGAGAGAGCGAGAGCACTGAACAGTTGCGCCCTCTCAACTCTTTTAACACCTCACTCAACAAACTTTACCCATCTTGCCGGGAAAGGGCTTGAAGGGAGTCGCCTTGGTGAAGCTCCGGAGCTCCCAAAACTTCGGAGGCATCCAGGCTTCGGTCCTAAGGGTGTTGTTTTCCGCGGTTATGTAACGCCTCTACAAGTAATCTGGGTATTTCAGCCTATGCGCCGCAGCCCTCTGCAAACAAACCAGCATTAGAGGTAATGTTATTCAGCTCGACGGTGCATTTGTTTTGCTTAGTTGCAGTATACTTTTGTGGGAGCTCGTATGCGCACTTTTATTTATTCACCAATTTGCCCGAATATGCTGTACATGCAAAACCCGAAAACGTTCGTGATCCAGGTCCAAGTTTTTGATCCTGCGTCTCTGCCTAGAACTTTGCTTTGTACCAAAATAATGTACTTTCAACCTTCCAGTGTTTTCCTGCACGTCTACTTCCGACTGTGTCAGCAAGAACGCTCCGTCAATATAGACAAGGATATTATAGAAGGGTTGCGGTGCATAAATCCCTCATTACAAAGACAAATGCATATTTGAGAACCTAGACTCCAGCCTCTCGGAAGAAGGATCCCCCCTCTGGGTAAGGGGAGAGGAACAGGTGGAAGGCTTTAGGTATCTCAAGGTCTTGTTCACGAGTGATAAGAAGAGGGATGGTGAGATCGCCCGCAGGCTGGGGCAGGCACTAATGCAGTTGCTGTACCGGACTGTAGTGGTAAAAGGGCACTGGGCCATGAGGCAAGGCTGTTTGTTTGCCGGCCATCCCCATGAGCTTTGGGTAATGACCGAAAGAATGAGTTCGCAGCTAGAGGAAATTAGATTTCTTTGCACTCTGCTTGATGGGGCTACACCTCCACATTGAAAGGGGCCTGTTGAGATGGTTCGGGCATCTAATTAGGCTGCCTCCCTAAAGCTACTGACTGGGATGAGACCTCGCTGTTGTTCCTGGACCTGCTGAAGGGATTATATCTTCAGTTTATCCTGGGAACGCCTCGGGATCACCCACAATGAGCTTGAAGCCCTCTGGGCTTCTAAGCTTTCCCTACTGCTACCACACCGTGGTTAGATCCTTCACCATACTCTCTACAAGAGAGTGAGCGCATGTGTTCCAAACACCTAGAGTGCAATACAGGCCCGACCGCATGAACCCCCCTCCTCCCCACACACAGTGAGGGGGTCTATATAGGTTTGTTTATTGCCTTTCCAGAAAGTGTCGCTACGAACCAGTCCTTTGACAGATCCCATTTATCCTGTGATGAAATGCTTCTGTCCTGGTGGGAGCAGTTTCTTCCAAGATCAGCACGAGGGGTCAGTCAGTGGTATGATGAGTATGAAAGTTATGTAACTCATGTGCTGCGAGCTTAACAGTCATCAGATCTCAACCTACCTATGTGGGATTTTTGGACCAGCATGTTAAACAGAGCTCTTCACAACCACCACCTTCATCAAACCACCAACTGAGGGAGTATTTTTTTTTAGAAGAACTGCGTTCCATCCATTTAGTACGGTTTCAGAGACTTCCGAGTATCCATGTCAAGGTGCATTGAGGATATTTGTTCACATAACAGTGGCCCACCTTCTTTCAACCTTCTTACAACCTTCATACAACCTTCTCACAACCTTCTTGTAAAGAAGAGTTGGTTTCGAGTATCTGTATATCAACTATCCCCATCAGATAAAACAGCACTTGCATCTTTGAGAGAGAGAAGAACATCAAACTCCACCTTCAGATCTAAAAACATCTACAGGTGTTTCTGTTCTTCCTTTAGGCCAGAAACTAAGAAAAGGAAGACCACCCCAGAGTCGAGACCTCAACATTACTGAACGCATTTGAGCCTACTTGGAATTCGATGTTGGATTTGTATTGTTAAGGCTTTCGGTTCAAGTACTATATATAATATATGTGCTATATACTATATTTTATTTGAAATGAAAATAAAATAAACAAGGGGTGGTCTTTGTACACTGATCAGCCCTAACATTAGGACCACCTCCTTGTATCTCCACTCACTGTCCACTGTATCAGCTCCACTGACCATACAGGAGCTCCACTTACAGACTGTAGTTCATCTAATTCTCTGTATACTTTATTACTCTGTTCTTTAATGATCAGGAACACCACAGAGTGGCTACTGTGGTGGTCCTGTTGGGGTCCTCTATGTCTCAGCATTTTCATAGTGGTAATAGTGTGTTAAAGTGTGTTGTGCTGGTGTGAGTGGATCAGACACAGTAGTGCTGCTGCTGCTGGAGTGTTTACTCACCTCTTCAGTGTCACTGCTGGACTGAGAATCACCCACCAACCAAAACTATCCAGACAGCAGTGTCCTGTGGGCGGCGTCCTGTGTCCACTGATGAAGGACTAGAGCAGAGGTCACTAATAGGCGAGCCCAAACTGATAATCTATTAAGAAGGATTTAATTCTGACTGTTATAAAAAGCAGTGGAACTTTTCTTGTCTTTACAGTATACGGGCCATGTGTTGTAAGATCACCAAAGGCTCCTCAGCCAATCAGATCTTTGCAGATTCGAGAGTGCGACGCTCTGTTAAACCAACATGTCAATCTGTGAAGCTGAGTTAACAAGAAGACCCACCTTTTATTTACTTTCTCTATAAATAAACACTAAGATGGTGCTTTTATCAAAAGAATTCTGTTTTGTTTAACATAGCCCTCGTATTTATTGGAGTAAAAAACATTTATTAGAAGTTTATAAATAATTAATTCAGATCTATTTTAACAGTAACATTTAAACAGTAAATATACTGAAATATACTGAACGGTGTGTGATGGTGTTTCAGTAGCTGATGGTAGATGCTGATACTAGACTACTTCAGTAAACAGGACACACATGTTGGAAATGATGGCGGTCCGGACCGGCCTGAGGAAATCTCTGGGTGGACCTCACTGATCTCTAATTAAATACCCTGGACTAGAGGAACACAAACTGCAGCAGCAGATGAGCTACTGTCTCTGACTTTACATTAGTGTTGCACCGATACTGATACTGATACTGGCACTTACACACAGTATCGGTAATAGAGAACGCCGGTGCCATGAAGCTTATTGACTAAATGGCTGCATGTGTTTCTGCATTGTGGCAATTTTTATTTTTTCAGCTCTGAAACTTTTTAATGTGCAGTTACTAATAATAGGTGTTCTTTCAAGGTTATTATATCTTATTCAGCATAAGACATAAAGAAATACAACATATAAAAAGTGGAACACTATAAATATCAGGATTTGTAGCCATATATCGAGCGTTTAAGTCAGAGTTGGTATCGGTATTGGTTCTTGGTATCGGCAGATACCTGAAAAGCTGGTATCGGTATTGGTATCGGTAAGGAAAAAGTGGTATAGGGTGCATCCCTACTTTACATCTACAAGGTGGACCAGCAAGGTAGGTGTGGATGGAGTGGGCAGTGTTTGAAAACTCCAGCACAACTTTCAAGTCGCTGCAGTGCTGAAAATGATCCACCACCCAAATACTACCTGCTCTGTGGTGGTCCTGTGGGGGTCCTGATCATTAAAGAACAGAGTAATAAAGTATACAGAGAATCAGATGAACTACAGTCTGTAAGTGGAGCTCCTATATGGTCAGTGGAGCTGATAGAGTGGACAGTAAGTGTAGATCATTCCTGTAATTGGACGGCACCACTTTCTTGTTTTCTCGTCCCTGATTGGGCTGAAGTCTCGTTCTGGCTCGTTCTTGTTTTCCTGACTCGGGCAGAACGGCGTCTGCGTGCTGTTTTCCAGGCTACCTGGACGCGTGGATGTTGTGGAGTGATGCTGACGCCAGCGCCGAAGAACACGTTCGTCTGCACTATCGGTGATCAGAGCCCTCAGCCCCACAGGCTATGCGGGTATCTGGGGGCCAGCAGGTGCGATCTGCTCACCACAGGAACAGCAGCAATAAATCAACACACGTACACTTTTTTTTTTTTTTTTTTTTTTTTTGCTGAATACCACTTTTTTCAGTCTATTTAACAAAATAGTTTTTGTCTTCATAAATAATAATACACATTTCATCCCCTCTTTTTAAACCTTTTGAATTCAGAGTACACACCGACCGTACGCTTGGAGATATTTACACGTCTGTACATCGTGAAGGGCACCTTGGATTGGTTCAGTACCAGATGAAAAGAACCCCCCCCCCCCAAGTTGCTTGGCTGAGCAGCGAAACGCTTGGTGGTTCAGTTCCTCCGGCGTGTCTCTTTAAATAGAATCCATCTGCTTCTGTATTTATATAATATAATAACAATATTTACCTTGAATAGTAAACATTACTATATTAAACGATAGATATAGGAAATGACAGGTTGCTTTAAGAATGACCGTTAGTGCCCGTATGTAATAAAAGCTGATTGTTTAACAGTATGTTTTCTTAATAGATACAGTTTTTTTCCAGGCACGAATTCATATAACAGTTTGTTTTAGAAAATAAAAAGAAAGAGAGACAGAGAGAGAGAGAGAGAACAATCTTTCATAGCTTCCAGCTACAGTCAGTCGTGTGAAGTCTCAAGAAAAGGGCTGTCGTGGTTCACTTTTACAAAACGTAAACGGAGGGGGTGCTCGAGACGACTGGAATAGACAGACACCATGTGCACGACATCTCTACAGATAGTTTGGTTGAACGGTTCCACAGATGCCCCCAGCGGGTGAAAAGCTGTACTCCCGTAGGTTTCCCTTTGTTCTTGCGAAGCGGCGATGAAGGGCAAGAAGACGGGCCCCGACTCCAGGAGGCCTGGTCGGTTTCCTTGGTGATTGTCATAAAAGGATGGACGCTTCTTCTCAGCGGTGTCACGTGTAACAGAGCAAGTCACAAACGGATGGACGACTGAAGGCCAAGCACACTTCGAGGACGTCGGCTCCGATGGCCCCGATGATGGGTTTGGGGTTAAGTCCCGAGAAAAGAGCCGGCGCCATGCTTTAACCCCTCGCTGCGTTCAATAAACCACGCGGTCGAGCGTACGGGCTGATTTAGATGCGCGGCTCTGACTTTGATCAGCGGTAATGACTGTGACTCCTTCAGCAGAGGGCAGTGTATCAGGAGATCATAATTGAGCAATTCAGGGATAATTACTCATTTGATAAAGGCCCAGGCTAAAGATCCTCCCAGAGCTTTGAAGGCTGCTTTAAACGTAGAGCCAAGGACCCAGCGCTTTGGCACGCCTCGTATCCCTCTGAAGTCTGCACGCAGGCGGGATTAGCTCAGAACTCTTCCACCTGATTTCAGCCACGTTTGAACTGGGCGCCTGTAGGAATACTCGGAATAGTCGGACACGAAAACATTTAAGACCTCAAGCTGAGTGAGCTGGATTTGCTGCTGAGGGATTTGAACCAACACACAACTGATGGGTAGCTTTAGCTTAAGAGCCTGGTTTTTCTCCTTTAGCCCTTTTGAATTATAACAAAATAACAATAACAGCTCTGTTAATGTTGTTTATGGTCATTATTACCTTTAAAAGAGAATAATAGTTAAATATAATCATAATAATAATAATAAAAATAATAATAATGATTCTCAGATGAGAGCAGAATGGCTCACAGTGGTGGTGAAGGTAACCAGACGTCTGAATGCCTCTAGTAGCTCCTTCATTGAAAAATATTATATAGAGTAGTTGCTAACTTTGCTTCTAGATGATGAACTCTAGTTTAATGATAGTATGAAATGGTTTAAACATATACACATATGTCATATACAAAGATTCCCAGGCCTTTGCATATAACTGTAAGCCTAATTTAGACTACTGTGCAGAAGTCTTAAGCACCTAAACTGATAAGTGTATGTTCACCAGTAAGAGTAGCAGCAGATCTGATTAGAACAGATGTAAATAATCATACATACAATACAAAATAACATGAATATCTTAATATCTGAGAAGTAGATCAGATCTTGAGCTCCAGTTTGAAGAATAAAGTGTAGTTCCAGATTTCTCCTGGATGCTCCAGACATTGTATGAATGTATTCAGTTCCTTCAGCGGCAATCTTGATTTAGCTTGAAGTACTGAGCAGTCAAAGCAGGTATTAGATGAGAACTGATAATAATACTGGGTTGTTTTCACAAGGAGAAGCTTGGAAAGGCTTAAATAAGTGAAAGCACTACTGGCTGTATTAATACTATATGAATATTTAAAATATTGGATATTAAAGTGTGTTTCTAAGCGAATAAAAGCTTATACTAAAAAAAAAGCTTAAACTAATGTCCCCAAGTGCCTAAAACCTCTGCACAGCACTGTATACAGGAGATGATTTGGAAGCGAGGGGCATCTTTGCTCTTTCCACTCTTGGCATTTCAGAAAGCTAGAAAGAGCCACTTTACTCTGCCTTGAAACGAGAACGCAACCGAATGATCCCAAATGAGAATTACGTAAGACAGGCAGGTCGCTGGCGGAGCTGGGTGGTAAAAAGCTGTTGGGTGAAAACGTATGGAAACGTGGGGTCTGTTCTTAGGAGGTCACGCTGTTGCATTCATTTTCATCTCATTACTAAACCCATGGATCTGCTATTAAGTAGCTCATCCATCAGTGCTGGGCACCGGGGTCCAAAAGGTTAACTAGGATGAATTCTCTTTGGGTTGGCAAATACCTATGATGAATCGCGTGGGCTCGGCGGAATTCACCTTTGAATTAATGACTGGTATTTATCATCTCGGAGGGAAAAGGAAGGCTCTGGGTCTGCGCGGGCAGGTCGGCCGGCCCGCTCGAGCTGAACCGAAGAATCTATAAGCCATACGTTAGCTTGTTCCAAACGAAGGCTCGAGCCAGGCCACTGCGGCTGTATGCAGATAGGGAAGGTCCCACTTCTTATTAAGTGTCTTTAATAACTGAATAACACATGAATAACTGCTATTACAGATGGATTACAGCAGTACAGCTTATGTAATTACACATGTATAATTTTTTTCTGCCTCATGTAACAGCATCTCTATCATGTAATTACACATTAATAACAACATGAGTGTAATTAAACACTCATGTTATTATGAGGGTTATAAGCTCTTTGGTATATACTCTCTAATTGTAGTTACCCATGCATAACACATGTGACAACAATGTGATTACTAGTGATGTAGCCACTGTTACACAGCAGTACAGCTTATGTAATTACATAACAGTACCTTGATAATTGTAACAGCATTTCTATTACGTAATTACCCATTAGTAATATTTTAAGTGTAATTAAACACTCATGTTATTATGAGTGTTATACACTCTGTGTTATATACGCTCCAATAACTATGTAGTTGCACATGAATAATCACATGTAAAAGCAATGTAACTACTAGTGATGTAGCCACTGTTACAGATGGATTACAGCAGTACACCTTATGTAATTACATAAGAGTACCTTGATAATTGTAACAGCATTTCTCTATCATGTATTTATAGATCAGTAATAACATGAGTGTAATGCACTCATGTTATTTAGTGTTATATATTCTGTTATATACACTCGAATTACTATGTAGTTACACTTGAATAACATGCAACAACAATGTACTACTACGAGTGATGTAGCTACTGTCTGTTATAGATGAATTACTGCATCTCTATCATGTAATTATACATTAGTAATAACATGAGTGGAGTGACTACACTCGTTGTCATAAGTGGTACACATTCTGTTATATACTCTAATAACTATGTAGTTACACATGAATAATCACATGTGTAAGCAATGTAACTGCTAGTGATGTAGCCACTGTTACAGATGAATTACTACAGTACAGCTTATGTAATTACACATGTGTAACATTTTTTTGCTCATGTAATTACATAACAGTACCTTGATAATTGTAACATCATCTCTATCATGTAATTACACATTAGTAATATTTTCAGTGTAATAAAACACTCATGTTATATGTGCTCTAATAACTATGTAGTTGTACATGAATAATCACATGTATAAGCAATGTAACTACTACTGATGTAGCCACTGTTACAGATGGTACACAGCATTACAGCTTATGTAATTACATAAGAGTACCTTGATAATTGTTATAGCATCTATTTATTTACAGATCTGTAATAACATGAGTGTAATTGTATACTCATATTATTGAGTGTTATACAATCTGTTATATACACTCTAATTACTATGTATTTACACTTGAATAACATATGCAACAACAATGCACTACTACTAGTGATATAGAATTACTGCAGCTTATGTAATTACACATGTCGAACATTTCTTTTTTTTACATATGTAATTACATTTAGCTACCTTGATAATTGTAACAGCATCTCTCTATCATGTAATTATACATTAGTAATAACATGAGTGGAATGACTACACTCATTATTATGAATGGTACACATTCTGTTATATACTCTAATAACTATGTAATTACGCATGAATAATTACATGTATAAGCAATGTAACAGCTAGTGATGGAGCTACTGTCTGTTTCAAATGCTTATGTAATTACACATTTGTAACATTTATTTTTTGCACATGTAATTACATAATATTACCTTGATAATTGTAACAGCATCTCTATCATGTAATTACACATTAATAATATTTTCAGTGTAATTAATACTCATAATAACATTAGGCGTTTATACACTGTGTTATACATGCTCTAACTGTGTAGTTACACATGAATAATTACATGTAAAAGCAATGTAACTACTACTGATGTAGCCACTGTTACAGATGAATTACAGCAGTACAGCTTATGTAATTACACATTTGTAGCAATTTGTTTTTTGGACTCATGTAATTACATTTGGCTACCTTAATAATTGTAACATCATCTCTAGCGTGTAATTACACATTAGTAATAACATGAGTGGAATTATATTTGTAATTTGGCTTGAATAGCAGTTAGGAAGTGTTTAACTTGCATTAAGACAGTATTTACACTGGAAATGCCAACTTTCTCAACACTACGCTGACATTTACTGACATTTGTGGTTAAAAACCATTGTGTAATGTATCAGTAAATCTGTGAAATGTAAGTTTTATTTAATTAATTGAACGTCTTGCTTTATTTTTGCTCCCAAAACCTGAAAAAAGGCTGCATTACCAATGTGTAATTCCATCAGAGAGAACATGCTGTTACAGCTATGAAGACCCTCTTATGTAAATACATGATGCAAGACAGAAAATGCAATATTCTGTAACACATGCAATTAATTATATAACACTTTTTGGTATGTAGAACTATTTTCCACTTGTTTTTGCACACAGCAGAATTTGACCCCCACATTTAACCCATCAGTGCAGTGGGCATCTGCTGTGGGTCTGTCAGTACCGTCACATCACAATGATTTATAGCCACAAAGTAAATGTCAGCATAATGTTAGGGAGACTAATTTCCAGTGTATATACTGTCAGTGCAAGTTATTAAACAATAATTCTAGAAAAGACTTTATTACTTTATTACTAGTGTATAATAACATGATAAAGAGATGTTGTTATAACTATCAAGATGCTCTTATGTAATTACATGAGGCATAAAATGTTGAGTCACGTTTAACTACATAAACTGAACAGCTGTAATTCAACTGTAACAGTGGCTCCATCACTAGTAGTTACATAGTCGTTGCATGTGGTGTTCATGTGTAATTACACTGTTATTACAGACACTTAATATATAGTGAGAAAGTGCAATCCCACATTATATTAAAAAGAGATTAAGATATAGAAATGATAGAGAATATCCTGTTACAGCTATCAAGATGCTCTTATGTAATTACACGAGACAACAGATTTGTTACACATGTGTAATTACAGAAGCTGTGCTGCTGTAATACAGTGGTAATAACAGTATTAATTAAATGATCATTGCCGGTATTGTTCATGTGTAATTACACAGTTATTAGAGAGTGTATAACAGAATGTGTAACATAATACATAATAGAAATGCTGTTACTGCGATCAAGGTACTCTTATGTAATTACACGAGGCAAAAAAAAAGCATACACGTGTAATTACATAAACTGTACTGCTGTAACAGTGGCTACATCACTAGTAGTTACATAGTGGTTCATGTGTAACTACACAGTTATTAGCGAGTGTATAACAATGTTTAGCACTCATAATATTCCTAATGTGTTATTTTATGATAGAAATGCTGTTAAAACTATCAATGTACATCTATATCATTAAATTGATACACATGTAATTACATAAACTGTACTGCTGTAACAGTGGCTACATCACTAGTAGTTACATAGTGGTTCATGTGTAACTACACAGTTATTAGAGAGTGTATAACAATGTTTAACACTCAATAATATTACTAATGTGGTATTATATGATAGAGATGCTGTTATAACTGTTAATGTACATCTATATCATTAAATTGATACACATGTAATTACATTAACTGTACTGCTGTAACAGTGGCTATGACACTAGTAGTTATGTAGTTGTTTATTTGTAACTACATTGTTATTAAAGTTATTAAAGTTATTAAAAGTTATTAAAGTTATTAAACTACATTGTTGTGTATAACAATGTTTATCACTCAGAATAATAGTACTGTGTGGTATTTCATGATAGAGATGCTGTTATAAATATTAATGTACACTTATTACATTAAATTGATGCACATGTAATTACATAAACTGTATTCTGTAACAGTGGCTACATCACTAGTAGTTACGTAGTTGTTCTTAAGTAACTACACAGTTATTAGAGAGTGTATAACAATGTTTAACACTCATAATAATAGTACTGATGTGTAATTACATGATAGAGATGCTGTTATAACTGTCAGTGTACTCCTATATCATTAAATTGATACACATGGAATTACATAAACTACTCTAACAGTGGCTACTTCACCAGTAGTTACATTGTTGTTACATGTGTAACTACACAGCTATAACAGACACTTCATATAAAGTGGTACCCAACTAGAAGAATCCATTGTCTGAGCCTCTGAGAGTCTGTTCTGATTGGTCTAAGTGCTGCTCTAGGAGTGCTTCAGCGGTTTAAGCGCTTGGGTGGATCAACATGTGGTCGCTAAAAAGCCGGGAGACGGAAATTTGCCACGAGCCGGGACTCCGGCGTGTCGAGGATGAGAGGAAGCGTTTAAGGATGTGGCTTTGAAGCAGCAGGCTGTGTGCAGATTCCCGCCTTCGGTTCAGCTCCCTGCCCCGCTGCTGTGCCTGTCTGGCGGCTAATTTATCGCAGAATATTGGCTGATTAAGGGAAATTAAAGCGGGCTGCTCTGGGCTTGCTAATTGCTCAGATAAGTTCAAGCTGTTGGCCTCTAGGAGGACTTTTTGCTTGTTTGGGCTGGAGGGGGGAGAAAAACAAGGACATCTCGAGCAGGCAGAGGCAATCTGAATTAATGCTGCAGTGGTTTCGCTCTCTTCTCGGAGCTGTGCGAGTCGGGAAAGGCTGCGCTTGTGTAACAGTCTGGTCACGTGACTTCTCGCTCAGGACGAGGGAGCGCTCGCGACAGGAGAGTCTCGTTGACGATGGCTGTGTCCGAAAGTGGCTACTTTTGTACTAGGTAGTGGGCGAAAGCTGTAGAGGAGAATGTGGCCGAATACACAGTATTTATCAACAGTACAAGGAAATTCTCAGGTGATCTACTAAAGTCATGGTGCAGCTTCAGCTGAGGACGCCTTCGATCTGAAATAAAGTCTGATGGAGCTTTTAATGAACAGCGGGACGTTTCCAGTGGTGGTCCTGTGTTAAAGGGTGTTGGTCAGCTGGCCGCCCTAGTGTGTTTGAGGTTGTATGAATACTAAACATACTGACGTCCTTGTTTAACCTATCCGTGCAGTGACACACCCACACACACACTAGGGGGCAGTAAATCACCCACATACACACACACACTAGGGGGCAGTGAATCACCCACATACACACACACACTAGGGGGCAGTAAATCACCCACATACACACACACACTAGGGGGCAGTGAATCACCCACATACACGCACACACTAGGGGGCAGTAAATCACCCACATACACACACACACTAGGGGGCAGTGAATCACCCACATACACACACACACTAGGGGGCAGTGACAGTGAACACACACACACTAGGGGGCAGTGAATCACCCACATACACATACACACACACACACACTAGGGGGCAGTGAATCACCCACATATACACATACACACACACACACATACACACACTAGGGGGCAGTGAATCACCCCCCCCCCCCCCCACACACACACAGTAGGGGGCAGTGAATCACCCACATACATACACACACACTAGGGGGCAGTGAAACACCCACATACACACACACACACACACACACACTTGGGGGCAGTGAATCACCCACACACACACTAGGGGGCAGTGAAACACCCACATACACACACACACACACACTAGGGGGCAGTGAATCATCCACACACACACACACACACACACTAAGGGGGCAGTGAATCACCCACATACACACACACACACTAGGGGGCAGTGAATCCCCCACATACACACACACACACACAAGGGGGCAGTGAAACACCCACATATATACACACATACACACACACACACACACTAGTGGGCAGTGACCCACCTACATACACACACACACACACACACACACACTAGGGGGCAGTGAAACACCCACATATACACATACTAGTAAACATACACACTAGGGGGCAGCACACTTGCCCAATGAGCAGCCCTATCCACAGTGCCCAGGAGCAGTTGGAGGTTAGGTGTCTTGCTCAAGGGCGCTTCTGTTGTGTCCTGTTGGTGCAGGGGGTCAAACCTGCGACCTCCGGTCACAAAACCGGATCCCTAACTTTCAGCCCACGACTGGGTCCAGTCTAGTACGTACTGTCTAAGTAGGCAATTTCGGATACAGCCATAGATATTAGCGGGGGCAAACTGATCTGCGAAGGTCTGGTACGGTTTCCACTGCAGCAAAGCAGGAGCACACATGATGGCCCCACTGAGGTAGACCCACTTTGACTATTCTTTGACTCTTGCTGACCACTTTTCACTAAACAGGCTCCAGAGAGCACCCACGTCCTGTTTCTTTGTTAGCAGTCCAGAGCCGGCCCACACAGTTCAAATACTCAGTGATCATTAAGTAACCTGCTTTCATTGCATCTGTGTTTCTCTGTGAGGCGTTTTGGAGGCTTCGGCACTAGAACAACCATCAGCAGATGCCTTTAGAAGTTGCCTGGTGAAGGTTTTTAAGAGTTGGTGATGCGTCGCTGCTGTCGAGACAAAACCCAGTGACGTCATTAGAAAATGCTTAGCACTCGGTTACACTGCATGTGAGTTTCATGCTGAATGGATCGAACGAGTGACCCCAAAACGTCTGCTTCCATTAAGGTGCATTAAAAGTAAAGAGATACCAGGTTCAGTTCCGAGAGCAGCGGTATGAAGAACGCTAAATAAATTATGGCTGGTTTAGTTGAGCGCATCATAAATTTATGCCAGGTATCCAGGTCACCTTGTCTCAGAGTGCAACAAACTGCTTCGCGTTCTACAACCCTGCTGACGTTGGAAGAGCAGAGATGCCTCTCAAGTTCTGTGTTGGAGAACTTGCAGTAGGAGGCTGCACCAGGTCTCGACCAGGTCAGTCCAGTTAGTCCTGGTTCCTGTTGCTGGCCCACCTCTAGGCTACACCCTCCATTCCATACCACCATATACTGTGGAGGCACAGCAGCATGTTTAATGAATCATCCTAAACATCGTCACTGCCCAAAGAAAACATGCTCCATTTCTCACTATTTTTTTTTCAACATTACTTGAACGTGACAGCTGCCCTTTGCATTGTGGGAAAGTTTCTTGATGAGTGGACCAATAGAAATGCTCCAAAATGGCTTGGAAAGTTTTCTGGTTCCATTGACTTGCATTGAAAGGAAAGTCAGTTTTTGGCCTCTCCTGTGAAGTAGCGATTTTGAAGATACTGGTTTTTCTTTGGACGGTGACGATATGTGAGTACAGTGATCCGCACTGCCTCCAGCTCAGCTCTGCATCATACACACTTCACACACCGACATGCGGCAGCTGTGAGCATGGTTTGGCTTAGTGTCGTGCTATCGTTAGCGGTTATCGTCATGACAGATGCTGCGATGTTGGTTGTCATAACAGCTCACGCATGCTTGCATCAAACATTTGGACTCCTGTCATGAAAACTAGTGCGAATAGCAACATGACAGTGTTTCGTTACTAGACATCATCTCTCACGTCATGGGTTTCCATCTGCCATGATGTATTAATTACTTGGCTTGCTCGCTGGATGGAAGAGTTACTTAGCAATGCTTTAGCTGTTATGACGTAAGCAAATATTAGGACGTCTATCTAGATTATGTAACAGTGGAGCAGTTTGTACAGCTATTTTAAAGCTTGATGGCATAAGAATTGGGAGATAAAGCTTTAGAGAAGCTGATAGTACAGAGCAGGAGCTACTATATATCCCATATAAAGGTGCCATAGAATGTATTTATTCAGAATTTTAAATGATATATCTCGTTCTCTGGGGTGAAATTTGGCAGACGTGGTTTCACACCACCCATTTACACCCTATAGTTTGGTCCCTTCATGAATAATTTGATGAGCTGATTGGCTGATTTACACCGAGACCCAACAATGATCTCACAGACGCAACATGTTCAAATAGACTAAATAAAATGAGCCTCTCTGTGAATAAGCTCCGCCCTAGTTACTTGGAGCTGCTAGTATCTAACCACACCTATACTAGATACTCTCTTTCATCTAAACATCAAACACACAGTAGATTAAAGGTGTCTCTGAGAAACTTTCAGTTTAAGATGATCTGCTTCAACCAGCACACAGTGATCCACTCACACAGCATGGCTGCTACTTACCCTCACTGTTGGAGGTTGTGGTGCTAATAAAGGTGGAGCTGCTCGTCTCTTCAGTCTCTTCAGTGTTGAACGCTGAGCTGAAGCTGCTCCCAGTGTAGAGTCAAAGTTGTTCAGGATCCTGTTATAGATGAACTTGTTTTGGGAACTATTAGTTCCACCTTAAATGGTGCCAGAGTTGCAGTCTGGTGTCTGTACAAGCTGCAGCATTTAAGGTGGAACATTAGATTGTATTAAGAAGCTGGCGAATAGGAACTTAGGTCTGGTTTAAAGAGGAACTTTAGAGGGTTAGTAGGCATAGTCAATGTTCTTCACAGCCTGGAACGTATATACAGTTCTGTTTAAGGTGGAACTGAAAATTCCAAAAACAAGCACACAACTCTACACTGGGAGCAGCTTCAGCTCAGCGTTCAACACTGAAGAGACTGAAGAGACGAGCAGCTCCACCTTTATTAGCACCACAACCCCAACAGTGACTGGAAGTAGCAGCCATGCTGTGTGAGTGGATCACTGTGTGCTGCTTGAAGCAGATCATCTTAAACTGAAAGTTTCTCAGAGACACCTTTAATCTACTGTGTGTTTGATATCCAGATGAAAGAGAGTATCTAGTATAGGTGTGGTTAGATACTAGCAGCTCCTAGTAACTAGGGCGGAGCTTATTCACACAGAGGATCATTTTATTTAGTCTATTTTAAGATGTTGTGTCTGTGAGATCATTGTTGCGTCTCGGTGTAAATCAGCCAATCAGCTCATCAAATTATTCATGAAGGGACCAAACTATAGGGTGTAAATGGGTGGTGTGAAACCATGTCTGCCAAAATTTCACCCCAAAGAACGAAATATATCATTTAAAATGCTGAAGTTGGCGAATAGGAACTTAGGCCTGGTTTAAAGAGGAACTTTAGAGCGTCAGTAGGCATAGTTAATGGTCTTCACAGCCTGGAATGCTGGATTTCTCCACATAGTCCAGCAGTTTGGTGGTTGTTGTGGTTGGATGTAAATGTTGGGGGTGTAAATATTAACCAGTCTGTTACATAACATTGTAGAATTTGGAGCTCAGCATGTTTTATCCTCCCTCTTCTGTAAAAGCAGGATTTTTATCTGAAGAACTTGAGGTTCCGGGTATGTAGAGTTCTGAGAACTGAACTCTCAGTATTATACTATATAACACTGTACATACAGTTCTATACTCTATGGCACCTTTCAGTAATTGACTGTATTAAACAACACTATGTTAAGTCTTAATTAATTAGATTATTTGGATTTTTATTTTTAGGGGTGGTTTTGAGAATAGGAGCTTAAGTATTTGTTTGGAAGTACCAGCGAGTGTTCAAAGCTGCCCAGGCCAGCCGTGTAGCAAGACCGTTTCCCAGTTTGACCTGCCGTCTATCAGATGCCCGGATCTAAATCAGCAGTACTTAATGAAGAAGCTTAATAGCAGTCCCATCGTTCCTGATATGAGCCTTTATCACCACGTACGCCAAAGAGCGGGGAGGGGACCACCACTATATATAGCCGAAACTCAGGACAACGAATAAAAGAGCGTCAGAGTAGAGCTGCAATTCAATTCATATTCGGAGATGTTGTTGATCTGTATGAGCTGTGCTGGGCAGGGGGCCTACCGTCGCTGTAGGTAGCCCACCGAAGCTATTCATTTGCAGCAGATCCCTTCGTGTGGCGATCAGCCTGGATGTAATAGCTTGAGCTAATATGACCCGAGGAGCCTCCTAGGTTTCGAGCGCACCCGCAACAATGCCCGGCCTGGGACGAGCGGCTGGTGGGCAGCTCAGGCCGAGTCGAGGAACGGAGGAAGGAGTGTGTTTGAGCAGCGTAAGCGAGAAAGAAAACGAGGATGAAACCGTCACAGAGACGAGCAAACAGCGTCTTCAGCTGCTTCCTCCGGCGCTGCCGAGGCTGAAAGTCTATTTGTGTTGGTGTGTTTGTGTTTCTCCGCTCGCTCGGCAGCCTCAGCCCGCCAGACGTGTTGTGCTCCTGCCAGTCCGTCCCCCAGTGTCCCAACGTGGGCCGCCGCCTCCCCTCCCCCCCGCGGTGGACGGTGCCGTCGCTCGCATGCACCTCCTCTCCGTTCCAGAGGGGGTCTCTATGACGACGCCTGGCCGTTGAGGCACTCCCGCCGCAAGCACTGCGCGGGCTTCCACCAGTCCCCGTTGTGGCAGCGGCAGATGGTGCAGTCGTCCACCTTCACTTCGATACCGGCTGGAATGATCGTCGTTCCGGCGTAACAGTTTGGACCTGTCGCATGGGAGAGAAGGGGGGGGGAGAGAAGGGGGGGGAGAGAGAGAGAGAGTTAGAGAGGAAGTTACTGTTTTTAAGAGGGAGGGGGTGCAGAGACTGTTAGAGTTGGAGAGAAGGGTGGGGCTGCGGAGAGAGTTAGAGTTGGGGGGTACAGTTAGGTTTGGAGAGAAGGGAGGGGTAGAGTTTTTAGGGGGGGTGGGAGGAGAGTTAGAGTTGGGGGGCGGTGCGGGGAGAGTTAGAGTTGGGGGGGCAGTGGGGAGAGTTAGAGTTGGGGGGGGTCTGGGGAGAGTTAGAGTTTGGGGGGGTGGGAGGAGAGTTAGAGTTGGGGGGGTGGGAGGAGAGTTAGAGTTGGGGGGGTGGGAGGAGAGTTAGAGTTGGGGTGTGGGGTGAGTTAGAGTTTGGGGGGTGCGGGGAGAGTTTGAGTTGGGGGGGGTGCAGGGAGAGTTAGAGTTGGGGGGGTGCAGGGAGAGTTAGAGTTGGGGGGGGTAGTGGGGAGAGTTAGAGTTGGGGGGGTGCGGGGAGAGTTAGAGTTGTGGGGGCAGTGGGGAGAGTTAGAGTTGGGGGTGTGGGGAGAGTTAGAGTTGGGGGGGTGCGGGGAGAGTTAGAGTTGGGGGGTGGGAGGAGAGTTAGAGTTGGGGGGGGTGTGGGGAGAGTTAGAGTTTGGGGGGTGCGGGGAGAGTTAGAGTTGGGGGGGTGGGAGGAGAGTTAGAGTTGGGGGGGGTGCGGGGAGAGTTAGAGTTGGGGGCCGGTGCGGGGAGAGTTAGAGTTGGGGGGGTGGGAGGAGAGTTAGAGTTGGGGGTGTGGGGAGAGTTAGAGTTGGGGGGGTGGGAGGAGAGTTAGAGTTGGGGGGGGTGTGGGGAGAGTTAGAGTTGGGGGTGTGGGGAGAGTTAGAGTTGGGGGGGTGCGGGGAGAGTTAGAGTTGGGGGGGTGTGGGGAGAGTTAGAGTTGGGGGGGTGTGGGGAGAGTTAGAGTTGGGGGGGTGCGGGGAGAGTTAGAGTTGGGGGGCGGTGCGGGTAGAGTTAGAGTTGGGGGGGTGCGGGGAGAGTTAGAGTTGGGGGGGTGTGGGGAGAGTTAGAGTTGGGGTGTGGGGAGAGTTAGAGTTGGGGGGGTGCGGGGAGAGTTAGAGTTGGGGTGTGGGGAGAGTTAGAGTTGGGGGGGTGCGGGGAGAGTTTGAGTTGGGGGGTGCAGGGAGAGTTAGAGTTGGGGGGGTGTGGGGAGAGTTAGAGTTGGGGGGGTGTGGGGAGAGTTAGAGTTGGGGGGGTGCGGGGAGAATTAGAGTTGGGGGGGTGTGGGGAGAGTTAGAGTTGGGGGTGCGGGGAGAGTTAGAGTTGGGGGGGGTGT
>CM038709.1:5787555-6010055 GCA_021613375.1 Megaleporinus macrocephalus
AAACATCCTAATCAATCAGATCAGATCTTCGACTGTAATCTACCCTCTCGCTGCTGTAACCCTGCAGTGCTGATCGGCTCTATGCCACAGTGAGCTGTCCTCTATACTGGCCCAGCATAAAAGTTTATAACTTTACAGTCCAGATTAAAAACTTGCTCACCAGATACACCAGTTTGGGATGAACTTGGCATGCATCAGTAAATATATATATATATATATATATATATATATATATATATATATATATATATATATATATATATATATATATATAGATAGATAGATAGATAGATAGATAGATATCGCTCACTGGCAACCTGATCCTTGTGTACCCCGCCTTCACCTGATGATGCTGGAATTGGCTCCAGCCCCCCTGTGAAGATGATGGATGGATGTTTCCTCTCCAGACTTTTTCTTAATTCAATTCACTTCAATTCAAGTTTATTTGTGTAGCGCTTTTTACAACGATGTTGTCTCAAAGCAGCTTTACTGAGTTTTGAAAACAAACAGTTACAACATATATCCCCCCAGTGAGCAAACCAGAGGCAACAATGGCAAGAACACCTCCCTCTGACTGGAGGAAGAAACCTTGAGAGGAACCAAGACTCTCAAGTAGAGACCCATCCTCCTCTGATCAAACAGTATTTACAGTTTAATAAACTAAATACCAAAGAAAAGAGTCTCTGTTTGAAGTCTAGATAGCAAAGCTTTAGAAGCTGCACAGGTAGAGGCCGTCTCTGACTGAGGCAGTCTCTGACTGAGGCAGTCTCTGACTGAGTCTTTATGTAAAGTGGGCGTGAGCTGAAACAGTCCCATCCTATCTCAATGCTGGTGAATCTGGATGATACAGTGATGTAACTGAGGGTGAAGCAGTTGACACTAATGGACAGGAGAGCTGGCTGTCTGGCCCTGATAGTCAGTCCTCCAACAGCGTTCAATCTCAGAAAGAGTAAAGAGAACATGATCTCTCATCTCTCAGTGGCCAAGTCTCGTGTGAGTTGGTTGGGTGTCCAGGGAACAGTTTGGGAAGATGTTGCTGCTATAAACTACACCGGCTGCATGCGGTTACATGGTTTGAGATTGGAGCCGGCTGCCTCCCGCCTTGCACTCGGTTTAAGCTCCGACAGCCCCAGTGGGACCCCTAGCAGGAAGACTGGTGAGCAAAGTAATGCAACTCTCATTCTGTGGCCTGCGGGCTAACAGCTGTACTCGTCCAGACAGTGACTGACACCATGGCCTAGTTAATCTGTAAAGATATCCAGGAGTGTTATAGAAAGTCGTAAAGGTTTTGGTTGATTTGTGGTCAGAGTGGTCTTGTTCTTGTGAAAAGGCCTGTTTATGAAAAGGAACAGCATCAAAGAGATACTGAGGTGGATTATGAAAGAAATATGTGAAGTATAAGTGGCACTTTTTATTTAATCTATGATTAGCTGTCTGTTTAAAAAGAACCAAACAAATATAATCAAACTATTTGACTGCAGAGCGTCTTATTCTTGTGCATCACAGAGTATTGCACTGAATGACACCTGCCCAGGTTCTTCTTATTTACTAAAACGTTTGATTGGTAGTGTATCTAAAACGTTTGGCTGGTAGTGTATCTAAAACGTTTGGCTGGTAGTGTATCTAAAACGTTTGTCTGGTAGTGTATCTAAAACATTTGACTGGTATTGTATCTAAAACGTTTGTCTGGTAGTGTATCTAAAACGTTTGGCTGGTAGTGTATCTAAAACGTTTGTCTGGTAGTGTATTAAAACGTTTGGCTGGTAGTGTATCTAAAACGTTTGTCTGGTAGTGTATTAAAACGTTTGGCTGGTAGTGCATCTAAAACGTTTGTCTGGTAGTGTATTAAAACGTTTGGCTGGTAGTGTATCTAAAACGTTTGTCTGGTAGTGTATCTAAAACGTTTGACTGGTAGTGTATCTAAAACGTTTGGCTGGTAGTGTATCTAAAACGTTTGACTGGTAGTGTATCTAAAACGTTTGTCTGGTAGTGTATCTAAAACGTTTGACTGGTAGTGTACTAAAACGTTTGGCTGGTAGTGTATCTAAAACGTTTGGCTGGTAGTGTATCTAAAACGTTTGGCTGGTAGTGTATCTAAAATGTTTGACTGGTAGTGTATCTAAAACGTTTGTCTGGTAGTGTATTAAAACGTTTGGCTGGTAGTGTATCTAAAACGTTTGACTGGTAGTGTACTAAAACGTTTGACTGGTAGTGTATCTAAAACGTTTGGCTGGTAGTGTATCTAAAACGTTTGACTGGTAGTGTATCTAAAACGTTTGTCTGGTAGTGTATCTAAAACGTTTGACTGGTAGTGTACTAAAACGTTTGTCTGGTAGTGTATCTAAAACGTTTGACTGGTAGTGAATCTAAAACGTTTGGCTGGTAGTGTATCTAAAACGTTTGGCTGGTAGTGTATCTTAAACGTTTGACTGGTATTGTATTAAAACGTTTGGCTGGTAGTGTATCTAAAACGTTTGACTGGTAGTGTATCTAAAACGTTTGGCTGGTAGTGTATCTAAAACGTTTGACTGGTAGTGTACTAAAACGTTTGACTGGTAGTGTATCTAAAACGTTTGACTGGTAGTGTACTAAAACGTTTGACTGGTAGTGTACTAAAACGTTTGACTGGTAGTGTATCTAAAACGTTTGACTGGTAGTGTATCTAAAACGTTTGACTGGTAGTGTATCTAAAACGTTTGTCTGGTAGTGTATCTAAAACGTTTGACTGGTAGTGTATCTAAAACATTTGACTGGTAGTGTATCTAAAACGTTTGACTGGTCGTGTATCTAAAACGTTTGTCTGGTAGTGTATCTAAAACGTTTGTCTGGTAGTGTATCTAAAACGTTTGTCTGGTAGTGTATCTAAAACGTTTGACTGGTAGTGTATCTAAAACGTTTGTCTGGTAGTGTATCTAAAATGTTTGTCTGGTAGTGTATCTAAAACGTTTGTCTGGTAGTGTATCTAAAACGTTTGTCTGGTAGTGTATCTAAAACGTTTGTCTGGTAGTGTATCTAAAACGTTTGACTGGTAGTGTACTAAAACGTTTGACTGGTAGTGTATCTAAAACGTTTGTCTGGTAGTGTATCTAAAACGTTTGACTGGTAGTGTATCTAAAACGTTTAGCTGGTAGTGTACTAAAATGTTTGGCTGGTAGTGTATGTAAAACGTTTGTCTGGTAGTGTATCTAAAACGTTTGTCTGGTAGTGTATCTAAAACATTTGACTGGTAGTGTATCTAAAACGTTTGACTGGTCGTGTATCTAAAACGTTTGTCTGGTAGTGTATCTAAAACGTTTGTCTGGTAGTGTATCTAAAACGTTTGTCTGGTAGTGTATCTAAAACGTTTGACTGGTAGTGTATCTAAAACGTTTGACTGGTAGTGTACTAAAACGTTTGTCTGGTAGTGTATCTAAAACGTTTGTCTGGTAGTGTATCTAAAACGTTTGACTGGTAGTGTATCTAAAACGTTTGTCTGGTAGTGTATCTAAAACGTTTGTCTGGTAGTGTATCTAAAACGTTTGTCTGGTAGTGTATCTAAATTATTTGATTGGTAGTGATCTTATACGTTTGTCTGGTAGTAGAAAGAAATGCCCCAAAATAGCTTGGAAAAAATTCCGGTTCCATTGACTTACATTGAAAGTAAAGACAGTCCTCTCCTGTAAAGCTGCTATTTTGGAAATACATACTTTTCTTTAGACAGCGACGAGATGTTCCTTACATTCCAGACTGTTCTTACTATGTTTGAGCAAATTTAATGAAGGTCTATATAAAAGTGGCGTTTTATTAAGTATTAAGCATTTACTATTTATTGTTCTGTTGTCGTTATTGTTATTATTATTGTTGTTACTTTAAAGGTAGATATTGATTCTTGTTTGCTAAAATTGCATATCATAATTACGAATGGAAATATGAGTTGAATGATACTGCAGTGCAAATATATTTAACCAGTTTCCTAAAAGCGGGTCCCAAACAAGGCGCTCTCAGCATGCTTGTGCAAGTGCTGTGCAATTTTTTATTGCTGGGCTCTAAAGAAAAGACTCCAACCTGATGAAATTTGTGGTGTGCCCTGCATAAATCTGAATTAAATAGAGCAGTAAACTCAGTCGCCTATGAAATATTCATCCAGACGTGCCATTTATTTTTGCAGGTTGAGTCTGTTGGTGTCTGTTCCGAGACGCTCATGATGCGTGTAAGTAAATAACCGTCACTGATTACTGATCACTGACTGTCTAAATGAGAGTCTCCTGATCAACCAATACACAACAAAGAGGATCACGTAGAGGCTCGTGGTGGATTCTGGGCTGAATGGTGGGTGGCTGTCTGGCGTGTCCTTGCTTAGTCCTGTTAAAAAATACATAAATCTTGGGGTTTGACTGTTCGGGCCCTAAAACTGTATTAGAGGGCCGGTCCAATCTAATTTGTTTCCAGCTCCGATGGGGGGGCCATGTTTGTTTACAGACATAAAAAATCTGGAACATTATAAAATGTAATTGTACCACAGAGGGGAAAATACATCTTTGGAACCAAGTAACCATGTTTACTCGGAGCAAGACAACATTTCTGAGCCACTAACCACTTAATACTACTGTGTTAACATTGTGAAGGGGGGGTATTATACTTTTCTGGGATTCCCGTTTTCTTTAATGTGTTATGTTTGAATGTTTTGTGCAAGTAAACATTCTGCAAAGTTCTAAAACCCAACAAAAAGTATATACCAGAGAGAGAAACTCTCTCCAATAGAAACCACATTAGAAATTCCAGGCCTTTTCTCTGTTACAAGATGATGTCATCCTTACTGCCCGCCTACCGGCAAGTTTGGCTCGCCCTCACACAACACACAGAGAGCTACGGCAGTATAAAATGACCACTCCAGTCTACCTTGTGAAGTCCAACTTGTATTATTGGACTTTCAGGACCGAACTCTGACTCCGACTCACATGGTTGGAATATCCACATAAGTCTCAAAGTGGAACGGACTCCGCTTGTGAAGCATGTAAAGTCCAACTTGACTTGACTTTCAGGATCAAACTCTGACTCAAACTGATACAGCAGAACTGACTCTATTGTTAGAACATTCACAGAAGTCTAGGAGTGGAACCGACTCCACTTTTGAAGTCCAACTTGTATTACCTGACTTTCAGGATCGAACTCTGACTCAAACTGATACAGCAGAACTGATTAGAATGATGGTTAGAACATCCACATAAGTCTCGAAGCATGTGAAGTCCAACCTGTATTACTGGAGTTTCAGGTTTGAACTTTGACTCAAACTGATACAGCAGAACTGACTCAGACTCAAACTGATACAGCAGAACTGACTCGGACTCAAACTGATACAGCAGACCTATATACATATATGTATATGTATATGTATATATCTTTGGGACACATTTCCCAAAATAATCCTTTACCTACCAACATTTAGCCCAAATAATATATATAATATCATATATATATATATATATATAATATCGTCCCTGTCCAAAGACAAACAAGTATTTCCAACATGGCAACTTTACAGGAGAGAACAAAAACTGGCATCCCTTTCAATGCAAGTCAATGGAACCAGAACTTTTTACAAGTACTGTATACAAATACCATAGAAAAATATTTATACAAATTTATACATTTTTCTTTAGACAGCGACGATATGTTCTCACTACAAGATCGGTTTTGGCCTACTGAGTCTTCTTCAGGCACCTCAAATTTCAGAACGTATTATTATTGACTACACACTTAATGTACCACTGTCAATATGAGTCCACAATGAAGGCCAGTGGTCCGATAACTACCCTTTCCCTGTTCATTTTAGGGCTTTCCCAGTCCCAACCATTCCCGATTCAGCTAATCATCTCATTAATAAGCACTTAATGACTCGTGGTGGGCCCACTGGTAAGCGGGAAACACTGATATGTGCAGGGAAGGGTGTATTCCAGACTTCAGCTTGGGAACCTGTTATGCTGGCTGTTGGGTTTTGACTGTATTATCAGGGGTCTTTTAATCAGAGAGATGAATCTGGGTGGCGAAAACTCAAGAAAGCTGTACGAAGAAACCCAGCAAACAGGGTAGAAAATGATCTACTTGCCGCCCTTCATTTTAGGACATGGCACAGTCCATTGACTGTGTGTGGAGTTTGTTTATTTAGTTCTTCTTGATGTGGACTTGTGCACTTGCCTGTCTTGGGCCGCGATATTGCTATGCATAAGATATTTGTATGTGGTTAACTGCCCGTGAAAATGCATATTGTGTTGATACAGCGTACCAAACTTGGGGTAGGCTGTGCAGCGGTGGCGGTCGTCAAGCCTTGAGATCTGCCATCCCGCAGTTGAGTTCAGTTCCAACCCGAAGATCCACCTAATCAAGGTCTGCTGAGGTGATTGATGGGTTGGATCAGCTCTAGCAGAATGAAGTGCTGACCAGTCTCCAGTAGGAAGGTTGGTGGCCACGACTATGTGGGATCTAGTTCATGCTAGATGATCACAGGTCTGTCAGAATCGGCGTGTGGAGTAGCGGGAACACCGGCAGCTTATATTCATGAATAATTCATGAACTGCCTAACATGATCAGAGGCAGCATTTTATATCCTACAGATCACTATCCTACAGCATAGGAAGCGTTTCAAGTTGATCAAGTTGGACTGATTTATTCTTTGTTTTGTTTGTTTTTCCTTTCTCCTGATTAGTTTTTGAATCATTTGATTTACCCGACTCGCTTTGTGTGCCAGTTTTAAAGAGACTCTCTGGCCAAAATGAAAAAATGCAGTGCTGCAGTAGTTCCTGCCTTCTAATCTGCCTTCTAGTGATGCGTCTTGAAGGTGGGATGAACTTCCTATGAATCCTGTCATGTATGACAGACAGGGGTTGGACAATGAAACTGAAACACCTGTTATGTTAGTGTGGGAGGTTTCATGGCTAAATTGGACCAGTCTGGTAGCCATTCTTCATTAATAGCACATTGCACCAGTAAGAGCAGAGTGTGAAGTTCAGTTAGCAGGTAAGAGCACAGTTTAGCTCCAAATACTGCAATAACACAGCATTATGGGACATACCAGAGTTCAAAAGAGGACAAACTGTGCATCTGTGACCAAGACAGCAAGTCTTTGTGATGTATCAAGAGCCACGGTATCCAGGGTAATGTCAGCAAACCACTAAGAAGAACAAACCACATCCAACAGGATTGACTGTGGACGCGAGAGGAAGCTGTCCGAAAGGGATGTTGGGTTCTAACCCGGATTGTATCCAAAAACATAAAACCACGGCTGCCCAAATCACGGCAGAGTTAAATGTGCACCTCAGCTTCTCCTGTTTCCACCAGAACTGTCCGTCAGGAGCTCCACAGGGTCAATATACACGGCCGGGCTGCTATAGCCAAACCTTTGGTCACTCATGCCAATGCCAAACACCGGTTTCAATGGTGCAAGGAGATCAAATCTTGGGCTGTGGACAATGTGAAACATGTATTGTTCTCTGATGATCCACCTTTACTGTTTCCCCACATCCGGGAGAGTTACGTTGTGGAGAAGCCCCAAAGAAGCAGACCACCCAGACTGTTGCATTCCCAGAGTGAAGCATGCGGGTGGATCAGTGATGGTTTGGGCTGCCATATCATGGAATTCTCTTGGGACTACCTGCCAAGGACTACCGAACCATTCTGGAGGACCATGTGCATCCAATGGTTCAAACATTGTATCCTGAAGGTGGTGCAGTGTATCAAGATGACAATGCACCGAGCAATACACACAGCAAGACTGGAGAAAGATGGTTTGATGAACATGAAAGTGAAGTTGAACATCTCCCATGGTCTGCACAGTCACCAGATCTAAATATTATTGAGCCACTTTGGGGTGTTTTGGAGGAGCGAGTCAGAAAACGTTTTCCTCCACCAGCATCACGTAGTGACCTGGACACTGTCCTGCAAGAAGAATGGCTTAAAATCCCTCTGACCGCTGTGCAGGACTTGTATATGTCATTCCCAAAACCAACTGACGCTGTATTGGGCGCAAAAGGAGGCCCTACACCATACTAATAAATTATTGTGGTCTAAAACCAGGTGTTTCAGTTTCATTGTCCAAACCCTGTACATACTGCCTCATATTGTCTGTCATGAGCTTATATGATTGCTTAGAAGTATTAATAGCAACATGCATGACACTTTATAAAACAAGAGCATGCACATTTATAATACCAGGCTTTATAAAACATTATAACATCTGATCATATCATAAGAACACTGTAGACATGAATTTTGTACTGCATGTGTATGGCTTTGCTCACTGTGTCCTGTAAGTGATGCATTAAAGGGAACCCCGGCTGGTAACACTTGTAAGGCTTAATATGGTGTAAAGACTCTAAATTATTAGGACAGGTTGTTAAAAATCACTAAAAGTATCAGATTTATTAGATTTTGTGTAAAATCCGCTGCACGTGGGTCTCCATTGTTGTATCTACTGACGTGATCAGCGAGTAGTGACGTCAAATGGTTGCACTAACCGGTCGTCACGCTTGAGCACAGCTAGCTAGCTAAACATGCTACTGTTCAGTCTTTACAGTTTGAGCTAGAACACAACATTTCTGACATCAGTGGTGACATCACACACCACGTTAGTGTAAATGGTGAACAGAGAGGGTGGAGGAGAGAGTGACACAGTGCTGGAGTTGTTGTGAAACTGTGTGTTGGTGTTGACGGAGAAGGAGAGTGTCTGTTAAAGGAGCTCCGCTTTCTAGCAGGAAACATTCACTCTCAGTAAACAGCTACATACACTGAACGGGAGTGTCTCTGAGCTTCACACTCCTTTATTAGTGAAGTAGTATGTTCACTACTAAGACTCTACTTTCACCTTCAGGATCCACAAACGAGGAGAAGCAGCTGACGCTAACGCTAAACGTTCTCAGGAGAGAATCCAGCGCATGTTCACGTTCACGGTTCTTCTCGCGGTTCTCCATAATCTGGAGCTTTTGGACTTCCTGTGTGGGGAAACTGTGGCACTGCATTGTGTTTTAGTCTCCGCTTAAAACCAACAGCCTCCGTCAAGTCTCTCACCAGTGGTGGTCTACTGAACCACTCAAACTCATCCAGACTGAAGTGAGGAGAGCAGAGCGGGGGTCTTTGGGTAGCTGTGTTGGTCCACACGCTGCTTCACTAACTATTCTCCTTGTTTATGTTTGTGAAGCTGTTTAGACTAATATCAGTCTTTCACTGCCTTTCACTGAAACATCAACAACACAATGTACATGGTTTTCTTTAAGCTAGGTTAGTAACTAACACTCACTCCTTCACACCACAGTCCAGTTTAGACCTGAAACCATCTGACCTCATCTACCCAGCAGGCATAACGTCAGTAATAACGTTTGCGTCAATATGTTAAATATTTAGAATAAAAGTGATAATTTATAAATAAATCTGATACTTGTGATTTTTTTACAACACGTCTTAATAATTTAGAGTCATTACAACATATTAAGGTTTACAAGTGTCACCAGCCAGGGTTCCTTTTAATAACACACAGACTAACCAACAGCACAGCAGCTACAGCTTCTCTCTCTCCTTTATAAACAGTAAACAGACCACCTGCAGCATTAGCCTGCTAAATTAAAATAAACCCTCAGATATTCACTCCTAGCTAACAATAACAGAATAAAGAGTGATCAGAAATATGGGTTAGGGTCAGAGCTAGACTGATAATGACTGTAATTTGTTGGTTCTGAGTGATAAAGTACTAAAATACTCCTTTACAAAACTTAATAGACACAAGACACCAGTCAGATAAAACACTGACACTGTGTGTGCGCGCGAGGCTTAACTGAGAGATGGAGAAGCTGGATTATACCATTTCGCAATGCAAGGGGGGGGTGCTGTATATTCGTTGTTAAAATAATTGGTTTAACCATATACTCTCTAACTTTTACAGCTTGTCAGAGAAAAAATCACATAAAAATGTTTTTTACTATAATCTTTAGGGGTGCTTATCTTAATTTAAGATAAGGGGGTAGCTACGCCCCTGGTGTGAATAGCTGTTTCCTGAACTCCAGCAGTGTTTGATGGTCGCGCGGGTGGAGTTGGCTTCTCGCTCGAATTTTCCCCTCCATGATAAATGGTGCAGCACTTCTGTTCGGGTGCCTGTACAGGTGCCAGAACATTAACGCTGCTCCATTTAAGGTGGAATAGAGAGTCCAAACAAAAAAAGCTGTAGAATAAGAAGCCAATAGCAGCCTTGTAGGAGTTCCTGCAGGGCTAATATTAGAAAACAGTATCACAGGTCTGTCTTTATGGATGATTTTTGTTTTATATTACTTTGCATAAATATCAGAGTTACTGAAATAATTCTGAAGAAAACCTGAAGAAACATAGCTAAAACTTCCACAACCCATATTAGAATGAGGTAATCATCTAAACTGGTTTCATTTGAGAAATATAGACACTACAGTCACCTGAGCTTAAAGTTTAAAAGTCTTTATCTGTTTATTAAGTGTGTTCATCAGTAAGAACATCAGATCTGATTAGAGCAGATGTAAATAATCATCCATACAATACAAAGTAACATGAATATGTTATTGTGAGAGAAGTGGATCAGATCTTGAGCTCCAGTTTGAAGAACAAAGTTAGGTTCCAGAATTCTCCTGGACGCCCCAGACATTGTATGAATGTGTTCAGTTCCTTCAGCAGCAAATCTTGATTTATCTTAATGAAGTACTGAGCAGTCAAAGCAGGTATTAGATGAGAACTGATAATAATACTGGGTTGTTTAGGTGAAGCTTGGAAAGGGTTAAATAAACACACTGACGTATGAAAAAGCTCTACTTACTATATTAATACTGTTTAATATTTTAATATATATATTATTTGTATACCTTCATCTACCTGTGTACAGGTTTAATGTAGTGTATTGTATGTAATGTATTGTAGTGAGAACATGTTGATGAATGATGAGAGTGCTATGAATGAGGGATTGTAGTGCTGTGCTACTGAATACTGTATAAGTTACAAGAGCACTGAACTTTGGGTTCAGGCCAGAAGCCTCTGTTTCCCCTCACTGTATGGTGTTTTCTGCAGTCTGTGCTTTTGGATGCTATTTTTATTGTGCTGCCCGTCTGGGGCACCACATGCCCGTCTGTAGGAATAAGAGAGTGCATATTACTGATGTCCACTAGGCCCCTCGCATGAAGTGCACCCAGCGCAGATCTTTCGCCCTTTCTTTTAATGTCGTTCCAGCTTTAGACTCCACAAGGTCACTGTCACCTTGCCTGGTGATTTGTTTCAAGGGAGTGTATTTATAAAAACATGATAAATTGAACTATTTCTGTATCTCATATTGCTCACACAAGCAGGTCCCACCGCTGGAGCCAGCGAGGTCTGGAGTGCCGTCGCTGTAGCTGCAGCCTCATGAAAATGCATTATTTATGGCAGGAGCACATTTGGGACGTTCAGAGCTGCGTTTTAAGACAATAGCTGTTTTAAATGGAAGGCGTATCTAAGACGTGGTGGTCCTTATTCTTCGGTTGAGTATGTAGGGGTCTCAAAAATGTGGTACAGTGTCAGAGCCTGGCTGGCTGCAGCAGAGACTGTACAACATGGTATGCAGTACAAGTGCCCTATGTCATTTCTGGGCCAATAACTGAAACGTACAGTTTAAATACAGTGAATTAAGTATATATACAGTATATATGTCGGTAACCATGATTCCAGAACAACCTTTTTTTAATTAATTGTTTCTAGAATGCCACACATCTGTTCAGCATACTGCAGTTTGGCCCCACCCATTTATACTGAAGTTCTAAGGAGTGTTTCACCTCAGCCAGCCACAGAACAGAGCAGCCAATCAGGCCAGAGATCGTTTGCATACATCCCTCTTAAAGGCATAGTAACAAGAAGAGCCTGTTTTATTATTTTAAAAAGAGTGGCTGATGACCATGTATGGCACATAAACACAAACTAATGTTATAAGTGGACCTCAAGGGTTTAAATACATGAATAAATGAATAAATAAATAAATAAATAATTTTAAATGTAGAATATGGGCCTTTTTAAAGTTAGTCTACAAAGAGAGTAGATGTATATAATGAATATAATTACTCAACATGGAATTTTCAGGCCGGACTTCTTCTTGAATGAAGTATCAGCCAGTCAGAACCTATCAGATGTAATTATTTATTAATTAATACCCTCAAGGATATAAATAATATAAGTGCTGTGTGAGTAAGACAGGTTAAAATCTATAGGAGGATTATTGCTTAACCTTGCATAGCCACTACGAGCCAGATCAGATATGAGTTCCTGTGGAAGTGTATCTATCTGAACGCTCTTATCCAGTCCGGCCCTTTCAAGTCTTCCCATCAGCCGTTGATCAATTGTTCTTCCTCCCATCAGACACGCTCACGGCTAACTGCAGGACCCCTAGATGGATGCGCTGCCCACTAGCATAAATACTGCTCGTCCACCTGGGACTCGGGAACATTGCTTACATGTGCAAATTCCGTCTCCTGTCGATACGTGCCATAGATCTTTTAAAAGTTATTTGGCAAAGAGCGCTAGGCCGGCACTCAGGCGGCGGGAGTGCGCGTGGAGATGTGTGACCACTGGCACTGCCAAGTGCGATTACTCACCGGTCACTGAATATGGGTGTCACCGGAGCAAGGACGGCGCTTCCGCAGCCCGTCACCTTGGCCGGAGGAAACAAAGACCGAGTGCTCCGAGCTAACAGACTGTGGAAACGCCGTGGTACGCCGCCAGTGGCTGCCGCTCCATCACCGGGCCCTCCACGCTCGCTCTGTAAGCAGCTCAAGGCCTTGTCGGCGCCTTGGGCTAGAATATGTGAGCGGCTGTCCAGGTGCACTTACACATAATTCAACAGTTTAGCGGCAGCGTTTCTTAAAACTGCTACTTTTCCGCCCGTAGGACGCGTTCCGACTCTCCCGAAAGTCCTGTGTGGGCGTGCATGGAAGGATGTGCTCGTATCTGGCAGACAGGCAGACAGGGGAGATGCTACTTTAGCTATATATAAAAAAAAGCCGCTGCCATGTCTGAATACTTTGATTGACTGAGCCTTGGCATTCTCTGTGTCAGTGTTGATCTTCTGTCAGCTCTCCCAATGCTGGGATGAGAGTCTCTTGACATTTACTGTCTCAATTCCTCCATAGAATGCAATCTACTAGAGATTAAATGACAGGCTTCCAGTAAAGCTTGCTGTAAGAGGCATACTTTTCAAGCCGCATCAGAATAGATGGAGTACAGATGAACTTAATGCATGCTTTCTTATTTCCCATAAGAAGCTATGATGACTTGTGAGAGTCTTTTGATTGGATATGAATTTTTCTCCCATGGTGTTACTTAACGGTTTGACTTTGGATAAGATTATCTGTAATGGGAAGAACAAAAAAGAGCAGTTTTCTGTTAAAAACAGTATTTTTATTTATCAGAAACCATCTTTTAAAGCTCTGTTTTAAATATTACTAATTAAGTCATTTTATATCAGTTCCCTTATTAACAGAATGTGTATTGTAGGCACTTGGGGACATTACTATATTAAAAAAAGCTATTTCTTTAGACAAGAAACTTTCATTTACCCCTCAAAACACTGTATTTTTAAATATTAATGAGTATTAATAGAGTAAGTAGTGCTTCTACATACGTCAGTGTGTTTATTTAACTCTTTCCAAGCTTCTCCTAAACAACCCAGTATTATTATCAGTTCTCATCTAATACCTGCTTTGACTGCTCAGTACTTCATTAAGATAAATCAAGATTTACTGCTGAAGGAACTGAACACATTCATACAATGTCTGGGGCGTCCAGGAGAAATCTGGAACCTAACTTTGTTCTTCAAACTGGATCAAGATCTGATCTACTTCTCTCACAATAACATATTCATGTTACTTTGTATTGTATGTACGATTATTTATATCTGTTCTAATCAGATCTGCTGTTCTTACTGGTGAACATACACTTATTGATCTTTTATAATTAATAGTGTATGTCATATGGCATGTTCTGTTTAAAACAACCCATTGATTGTACTGACTGCTGGTTACTTGCTGAATGCACAGACACCACTTTCCTCAGCTGCCTAAAACACCGCTTTGGAATTTCAGGGCCTTTCTCTGTTACAAGATCACATCATCTCGTGACACAGTCAGTATTGCCGGCCTTACCCAAAGGAGGCCTGTTTATCTATTCTAACACTGTACTGCCAATATTACTGCCAACCTGAGTGACGTCCCATTCTTAATCCATAGGGTTTAATATGATGTCGACCCAACCTTTGCAGCTATAACAGCTTCAGCTCTTCTGGGAAGTCTCTCCACACGGTTTAGGAGAGTGTTTATGGGAATGTTGGACTGTTCTTCCAGAAGACCATTAGTGAGGTCTCGATGTTGGACGAGAAGGCCTGGCTCGCAGTGCTTTACACCACTGCATCCGACACCTTCCCAATCGTTCCCAGTCGCTTCCACTTTGTTCTAACACCACTGACAGTCCACTGTGGAATATTTAGTAGTGAGGAAACTTCACGACCGGACTTGTTGCACAGATGGCGTCCTATCACGGTACCACGCTGGAGTTCACTGAGCTCCTGAGAGAGACCCACTCTTTACTAATGTGTGTAGAAGCAGCCTGCATGACTAGGTGCTGGTTTTATACACCTGTGGTCATGAATTCATTCAATATCAACTGATTTGGATTTTATACTAATTACTAATATATATATATATATATATATATATATATATATATATATATATATATATATATATATATATATATATATATATTCTGTTACCGCAGTCATGAGCTCTTGGTTGTTCAGCCATTCAACACTTGTCTGATGACGGTAGCATCGTCTGCTAACGTCAGGAGTTTACCAGATGGCTCCTTAGAGGGGCAGTTGTTGGTGTAGAGGGAGAGAAGAGCAGTGGGGAGAGTGCACATCCTTGAGGCGCATCAGTTCTGACTGTCTGTATACCAGAAGGGACTTACGCCAGGCGTACCTGCTGTTTCCTGCCGGTCAGGAAGCTGGTGATTGGCTGACAGATAGCGAGGGGCACAGTGGGTTGGGAGAGTTTTGGAGTAGAGGACTGCTGGGATGATGGTGTCCACAAACTGGATCTTTGTCCTGGGCAGTCAAGGTGTTGGAGGTGTTGGATGTAATGCAGTCCCATGTTGACTAGATCAGCCACTGACCCGTTTACCCAGTAGGCAAACTGCAGGGGTCCAGCAGGTGTCCTGTGATGTTCTTCAGGTGGGCCAAAACCAGTCGTTCAAATGACTACATGACCATAGATGTCAGAGCAACAGGCCTGTTGTCATTCGGTCCTGTGACTTGAGGGTTCTTGGGGTCTGGGATGATGGCGGACCGCTTAAAGGAGGAATGGACTTCACACAAATCCAGTGATCTGTTGAATATCTGCATAAAAAACTGGAGCCACTTGGTCAGTGTTTTCCTGGTGTTTTCCTGGTGTTTTCCTGGTGCTTTCCTGGTGCGTTCCTGCTCATCTGTCTCTGGCAGAGCAGCCTCAGCTCCACTTCAACCTGAGTGTTGGGAGGAGGGTTGCCAGAGGTATGGTGAGGGCTGATGGTGTTGAGCTGTAGTGATTGAGGGGTGTGAATTTGTCGCTCTCAAACCTACAACAGAAGTCATTTAGGTCGTCAGCCAGGTCTTTGTTTGCCTTAACTTAGGAGGTGGTCTTCTGATCATTAGAGTGTCTTAAAGGCTCCGTCACACTGATGTGGGGTCTTTGGCTAAGAATCTGTTTTTCAGCGTCTTTTAGCAACTCTGATCTATTTTGTCCGAGAGTTTCTGGCTTGTTGGTGTTGTGAGCTCTGACTCCACCTTTGTAGGCATCTGGCCTGGCCTAACCACGCTGTCTTAGTTTGATTGTGAACCTGGACTTGTTCTTGTCTTATGTGAGCACTGGGGTGGGCTCCCAGTGATCTGCGAGATCTGTGAGGATGGATTTAGACCCAAATCTGCTGGTGAAAGTAGGAAGTGGTCATAATAATGTGACTCGTCTGTGTATATTACCAGCAATTAACATTTAAAAACCAGTTTGAAAACTGATTATTGTTATAGGTTATATCTATAGTCTAGATCAGATGTTCTTAACCCCTCCTGGGGGCCTCAGTAGGGCTCCTGGAGGGTATACACCTTACAAAACATGAGAAAATAATTGTGATGAATGGCTGACAGAAAAATAATTTACTTGAATGAGGAAATGATGTCACCTTATAATACCAAGCATGAGTACATATATATATATATATATATATATATATATATATATATATATATATATATATATATATATATATAATATCCTTATAATACCAGGGATACGTTATTAAATTGTTTTTTACACAATTTTGTCAAAATCATGACAAACCAGCACATCATCCACCAGCCAAAGCCCTCTCCCAATCCAAATTCTTCCACTCACGGAGAGAAACATCCAATCTGGCAACACTACCCATCACATTACCCCCCAGTCATAACATCAGCATGACAGAGTTTAAACTTTTTTGTCTAATTTGGCCTCTCTCTCTCTCTTTCTTTTTTCTCTCTTCCTCTCTTTCTATTCCTCTTTCTTCCTCTCTCTCTTTTTCTTTCTTTCTCTCTCTCTTCCTCTTTTCCTCTCTCTCTATTCCTCTCTCTCTTTCTTTTTTCTCTCTTCCTCTCTTTCTATTCCTTTCTTCCTGTCTCTCTTTTTTCTTTCTCCCCCCCTCTCTCTCTCTCTTTCTCCTCCTCTCTCTTCCTCTCTCTCACTCTCTCTATTCCTCTCTCTTTCTCTCTTTATTCCTTTTTCTCTCTCTTTTTCTTTTTTTTCTCTCTCTCTCTTTTTCTATTCCTCTTTCTTCCTCTCTCTCTTTTTTTCTTTCTTCCTCTCTCTTTTACTTTCTTTCTCTCTTTCTCTCTTCCTCTCTCTCTATCTCTCTCTCTTCCTCTCTATTTTTCTTCATCTCTCTCACTCTCTCTCTTCCTCTCTCTTTCTCTCTCTATTCCTCTCTCTTCCTCTCTCCCTTTCTCTCTCTCTACCTCTTTGTTTCTCTCTCTTCCTCTCTTTCTCTTTTTATTTTTTTCTCTCTTCCTCTCTTTCTATTCATCTTTCTTCATCTCTCTCTTTTTCTTTCTTTTTCTCTTCCTCTCTTCCTCTCTATTCCTCTCTCTCTCTGTCTCTCTCTCTCTCACTCTCTCTATTCCTCTCTTTTTCTCTCTCTATTCCTCTCTCTTTTCTTATTTCTCTCTTCCTCTCTTTCTATTCCTTTCTTCCTCTCTCTTTTTCTTTCTTTCTCTCTTCCTCTCTCTCTATTCCTTTTTCTCTCTCTCTCTCTCTCTTCCTCTCTCTTTCTCTTCCTCTCTCTCACTCTCTCTATTCCTCTCTCTCTCTCTATACCTCGCTCTCTCTTTTTCTTTTTTCTCTCTTTCTCTTTTTCTATTCCTCTTTTTTCCTCTCTCTCTTTTTCTTTCTTTCTCTCTTTCTCTCTTCCTCTCTATCTCACTGTCTTCCTCTCTATTTCTCTTCAGCTCTCTCATTCTCTCTCTTGCTCTCTCTTTATCTCTCTATTCCTCTCTCTTCCTCTCTCCCTTTCTCTCTCTCTACCTCTTTGTTTCTCTCTCTTCTTCTCTTTTTTTCTCTCTCTCTCTCTCTTCCTCTCTCTCTTTCCCTCTCTCTTCCTCTTCCTATCTGTCTCTCTCTTTCCCTCTCTCTTCCCCTCTCTTTTATTCCTTTCTTTCTTTCTTTCTTTCTTTCTTTCTTTCTTTCTTTCTTTCTTTCTTTCTTTCTTTCTTTCTTTCCCCTCTCTCTAGCTGCCCCCCCTCTCTCTGTCTCTCTCTCTCTCTTCCTCTCTCTCCCTCTTCCTCTCTCTCCCTCTTTCTTTCTTTTTTTCTTTCTTTCACCCCCTCTCTCTATCTATTTCTACCCCCCCTCTCTTTCTCTCTCTCTCTCTCCTGGTCTGTTGTAAGATCTGGGCTCAGACTGGACTCTCTGGCTCCCGCAGGCTCCGGCTCTGCTATAGCCTCCCTGAAATGCCACCACCGTGAGCGTGTCACTGTGTCCTGTCCACCCGCATTAGCTAACTGGCCCGGCCTCGGGCGCAGTGCGCGTGCGTTATGTGTGCGTGGGGCTGAAGAAAGCCAACAAGGTCTCGTTCATCTTCTACACCTTCCTTACACCACGCTTACACGACTGTCACAGGGGCCGGGGGTATGTAGGTCAGCGCGTGCTCGGGGGCAAAATCTGATCGTTCTTAAAGTTACAATTAGAAGATTGAACACGAGCGTTCCTCACATGTCTGATTTCAAGACGCACCTCCTGAGGCCCTCAGAAGAACAACAGCAATTCTTTAAAGCGAGAGAAAAGAGGAAAACGTGAACCGCAAACCGCTCACAAAGAAATTCGCTGTAGTCTCCATTAAACCTGTCATGTTCCAGATTCTGAGGCTGACTGTAAACTTAATTGGCGTTCACAAGAAACGTGGTTTGATTTTTTTCCTCTGTTGAAGCACTTTTTGCTTTGCGCCTGCAGAGCATTCTTCCATCTCTCGTCCCAGAATCCAACACAAAAACAATTCAAACGTGAAGTTCGGTGGAGATATTTTCCTACAGATCTGCATAATATTGCAGCAACACTGCTCTCTGCTCAACTTCATCCCAAAGGTGTTCTATCAGGTTGAGGTCAGGACTCTGTGCAGGCCAGTCAAGTTCTTCCACACCAAACTCGCTCCTCCATGTCTTTATGGAGCTGCTCTGTGCACTGGTGGGCAGTCATGTTGGAACAGGAAGGGGCCGTCCCCAAACTGTCCCCTCAAAGTTGGCAGCATGAACTTGTCCAGAATCTCTTCTGAAGCATTAAGAGTTCCTTTCTCTGGAACTGAGGGTCCGAGCCCACCTACTGAAAAACAACCCCACACCATTATCCCCCCTCCACCAAACTTTACACTCAACACAATGCAGTCAGACCAGTACCGTTCTCCTGGCAACTGCCAAACCTCACAAATAATCTTCGGGAAGAACGATCAAACATTCCCATAAACACTCTCCTAAACCGTGTGGAGAGACTTCCCAGAAGAGCTGAAGCTGTTATAGCTGCAGAGGTTGGGCCGACATCATATTAAACCCTATGGATGAAATACACAAATGTGATGTCAGGCAGACGTAAGTCAATGAAACCAAAAGTTGTTTTGGAGCATTTCTATTGGTCTGTTTATCAAAATATTTCAACTGCAAAAATGATGATACATGGTTGCTAAATCTTACAACTTACTCTTTTGTTTACAATTTTCCTAAACAAAAAAAAAAAACAACTAAATCACATTATGTGAAGAAAGTTACACATACTGCATTTGTGCTTTTAATTTCTTTCAATTTTAAAATAATATAATATAATATATAATATAATATAATATATTTTTTATATATTATATATATTTCTCTTTGTATTAGGGTATGTTAAGGGACTACTTAACCTAAGATTTACACTCACTTTTCATATCTGTATTAAATGGGATGTGACAATAAATTTGATTTTGATCTGCCAAAGTCTTGATAGAGCCAAATAAATTGAAAATGTAATGTTTTTTAAACAAAAAAGATTTCTTTTAAACATTTTAATTTTAAACATGTTTATCTGTTTAAATATGTGTACATACATATACATTTAAATATATTAGCATTTTAATAAATAATTCTAGCATGAAAAAAACAATACTTCAGCATCTGTGATGTCAATGCTGTGCCATATTGTTTATTATGCTTAGTTGAAAAATGAGAAAAATCTACTTTCTTTATTATTTTTTCACTCTCAACCTCAATGGTAGAATGACCCACATCATTTGTCCTAATCTTGCTTTTATTCATAATTAGCTCTTCTTTCAATTTGCTTCATCTCTTTAATTTACTAGGTAACCTATTTTTGATGGGGGTGCTGGTTCAGAAGGGTGGTCTGTCGTGATGGTTAGCTCCTCAGTCTCTAATCCATAATAAAATGCTTGGTTAAAGCAGTGCCCCCTGGGGTGCTTTGCTTCATCTATAACTGGTTACCCTTTGATTTGTCCCACTGATTCCCAAGGCACAGATAATGGGCTTCAGTTAAGGGAAGCATGTCCTCTACGTTGGGCTGAGTCAGGGCTCTCTCTTAGTCTTACTGTTTGGAAAGCCATCGGAATCCTATAATTCTAATTTTAGGTTTGGGCCTCGCTGACAAGGACATCAGAGATGGAGCACTCCCCCCAGGCTAATTAATCCCACTCAGGATGGCCTCAATCAATGGCCCAATGATTCTTGCCATAATTCACCATATATTAAGTTCAGGCTGAACTCACTACATTGCTCTTTCCACTGACTTGGGATCAGTGGTGTACAGTTTAGGTCCACATCCTGTTTGTTCAAGCCCACCGTGCTAAGCCCTCTCTTTCCGTCTTGACAGCAATGGACACTCTATATTCAGATCCAACAGGGAGGCAGAGATTTGTAAGTCTTAATCACAAAATATTTGGAAAGTCAACCCTGATAAGGAGTCTTGACTGGAAATGAGTTCGTTTGGTTTGCAGTGCTCACTGTTGACCACCTGTATTTCTACTGTGTACACACCACTTGTTAAAAGTGTAGTCTATTGTAAGTCCTTTATATAAGAGCTTGTTTCAGTTTCAAGTTTATTTGTCATTAAAAAAAAATAAAATAAAATAAACTTGAAACTGAAACAAGCTCTTATATAGAGGACTTACAATAGACTACACTTTTAACAAGTGGTGTGTACAGAAACTTGTGCCAGAAACCTCCAAACACATTATAACAATGTCACCAGGACCTTGTGGAAAGGTGTGGTTAGTCATTTCTGGGTTATCTCTGAAAATAGTTTGCATGATATTTTCAGACCTACTTTCTATTTTGGCTTCCTTGTTTTAGGCATTAGCCAATTTAATGAAAGTAATCTAATGCTGTGTAGCAACAATGCTTGGTAGTCAAATGTGGTTGCACAATTATGTATTTGTGAGCTCCTGCTGGTGTGGGTTAACTTCTTTTCTTTAAATAATGATTATAGAACTTGTATGCTAAAGCTCCCTCTTGTGAAGAAACTTTAGACTGCTAAACATGCACAAGCTATAGAGTGAGTTCCAAAGTCACGCCATGTTAAATATGAATAAATGAATAAATTAGGTCCATGTTTTCAGTCAGTGTCACTCTGGAATTTGGCTATATATGTATTTGGAAAACCATGTATTATGTTTTCCAAATTGTACAACGCATTTAAAACACTGGGATAACACTGGGAAGTTCCAGCACTCACTGGTTGGAAGACAGGAAACACCCTGGATAGGTTGCCAGTTCATCACAGTGTACACACACACACTTGCATCTGTGGTCAGTTTAGTATCTCCAACTCTCCTGAGTGCATTCTTTGAGCTTTGGGAGGGGACTCAAACCCATTTCCACAGAGAACTAGCCTCACTGCATGTCTTTGGACTGTGGGAGGGGAATCAAACCCATTTCCACAGAGAACTATCCTGACTGCATGCCTTTGGATTGTGGGAGGGGAATCAAACCTATTTACACAGAGAACTACCCTGACTGCATACCTTTGGACTGTGGGAGGGGAATCAAACCTATTTCCACAGAGAACTATCCTGACTGCATACCTTTGGATTGTGGGAGGGGAATCAAACCTATTTACTCAGAGAACTATCCTGACTGCATGTCTTTGGATTGTGGGAGGGGAATCAAACCTATTTCCACAGAGAACTATCCTGACTGCATACCTTTGGATTGTGGGAGGGGAATCAAACCTATTTACTCAGAGAACTATCCTGACTGCATGCCTTTGGACTGGGAGGGGAATCAAACCTATTTACTCAGAGAACTATCCTGACTGCATACCTTTGGACTGGGAGGGGAATCAAACCTATTTACTCAGAGAACTATCCTGACTGCATGCCTTTGGACTGTGGGAGGGGAATCAAACCCATTTCCACAGAGAACTATCCTGACTGCATGCCTTTGGACTGTGGGAGGGGAATCAAACCTATTTACTCAGAGAACTATCCTGACTGCATGCCTTTGGACTGTGGGAGGGGAATCAAACCTATTTACACAGAGAACTAGCCTGACTGCATGTCTTTGGATTGTGGGAGGGGAATCAAACCCATTTCCACAGAGAACTATCCTGACTGCATGCCTTTGGACTGTGGGAGGGGAATCAAACCTATTTACTCAGAGAACTATCCTGACTGCATACCTTTGGACTGGGAGGGGAATCAAACCTATTTACTCAGAGAACTATCCTGACTGCATGCCTTTGGACTGTGGGAGGGGAATCAAACCCATTTCCACAGAGAACTATCCTGACTGCATGCCTTTGGACTGTGGGAGGGGAATCAAACCTATTTACACAGAGAACTAGCCTGACTGCATGTCTTTGGATTGTGGGAGGGGAATCAAACCAATGACTTGAAATGAGTTTGGCTATATATGTATTTGGAAAACCATGTATTATGTTTTCCAAATTGTTTTCCAGTTTTTGTGTGTGTGTGTTGAGTAATATTTGAGATATCTTCTCATCCTGACTGACACATAGAACCATGAATAAACATTACTATCAAATAATCCTGGTCAGCAGTTGGTAGGAGCTTCCTGGAAAACCCATAGAATGTGGTTTATTTAGCTAAAGTTCTCAAGATGCATCTACCAGGTTGTGAAATGATAGATTGTTCAGCTTCAGTGTTTAGAACTATGTCATATCTTATTTCCGCTGGGATGCGTCTGCGTTTTGGGGTTTCCAAAACCGTTTCATCACACATTCACCCGAAGTGGATTTAACCAACTGTGAACACCCAATTTTTCCCGAGCTCCTTTGGGAACCAGGCAGTGGAATCTTTGCCGCCTGACACACTGTGTGTGTGTGTGTGTTTATATTTATTTTCCTGAAGACACGCGTAAGTGGAAGCTCGTCTTACCGTTTTTACATATAGGACAGCACTGCTCCGGCTCGTACACGGGGTTGACGCACTCTGGGACGGCGCAGTCGGCCACCACGCAGTGCACCTCGCTGCTGGGCTCGCAGCGGCACCACTCGCAGGGCGAAGGCTGGAGACAGACAAACACAAAGCACTGAACGAGGGAGTTGGAGGTTATTTACAAGCTCCAAATTACACAAGCACTTTCAGCAGCGGCTACAGGCTGGAGTTTACGGCTTGATTAAAGAAGGAATTACAGAGATGTTGCTTATGGCCACAAAGATGGTTTACAAGTAACGAGCTTTAATGGCTCTTCAGCTGTGGTTTTGCATGAGTTGAACATTTTCCCGACTGCAGGGTTTGCTGTTGTTTATCACAGGGTTGGCGTCTGCAACGTATCGCAGAAGGCTTCGTAATGTGTTGTGTAGATTGGGTTTTGGCTGGCCAGGACTGGGTACTGTTACAACTGTGTGATGGATGGATGGATGGATGGATGGATGGATGGATGGATGGATGGATGGATGGATGGATGGATGGATGGATGGATGGATGGATGGATGGATGGATGGATGGATGGATGGATGGATGGATGGATGGATGGATGGATGGATGGATGGATGGATGGATGGATGGATGGATGGATGGATGGATGGATGGATGGATGTTTATTGATCCCTTTGGGAGGGTTCCCTCAGGGAAATTAAGATTCCAGTAGCATCACAATAAATTACAATAAACACAAAAGAAACATATGAAAGGAATATAAATAAAAACAAATAAAAAACCCCCAAGAGGAGATTCTCCAGGTTTTACGTATGACTGTGTTTATGCACGATGGGGTGTGGATGTGGTTATGAGGAGTGTTTATTACCATTGTTACACACAACTGTACACTTTCCTCTCTCTCTCTCTCTCTCTCTCTCCACATATATATATATATATATATATATATATATATATATATATATATATATATATATATATACACACACACTACCGCTCAAAAGTTTGGGATCACAGTGAAATGTTCTTGTTTTAATGGAGTATCTTCTTCCTTAACACAACAATGGACTGACGGGTCTCTAAAGAAAGTTGTTTCTTTCTGGTCATTGTGAGTCGATCAGCAAGCCATCAACTGCTGATCTTCAGATACTAAACTAACCTAGAATGTTGTTCCCTTTTATACTCACTTATTAGTAGAATGTTTTTCAGCTGTGCATCACAATTGAGCAAGAGTGTCCTAACAACCAATTAGTCCAATAACATCCTTAACTTGGATTGGTGGTCGTACCAGGAGATTTAGACAGAGGACTGAGAATTACTGATAATAGGACTATATGTAAAATAAGCCTCTATACAAAAATAGACTTTAATACAAACATTTTAATTCTTTAAAAATCATCTGATACACTTACATTAATAGTGAAATGGACAGTACTGTTTGTTAATTGCATGAAATGAAATTCTAAAGTGATCCCAAACTTTTGAGCAGTAGTGTGTGTGTGTGTATATATATATATATATATATATATATATATATATATATATATATATATATATATATATATATATATATATATATATATATATATATATATATGCACTGCTACAGGCTGCTGACGATTATCCCTTTTAATGAGACTTATATGGTGAATGACCAGCGGGCAGGAGAGAAGGCCCCCTACTGTGAACATACCTGGTGAGCTCTTTCATACATAGCACTGCTAATTAGTCCTGACGCACTTAGTCTCTAGACATTAAGTATTACATACAAGTATTCTCACATGTGAGGACCCTCACCCTCCCTGAAGGTCCCTGAAGGTGGATCTGACCTACAGGAATAAGAAGTCCCAGCTCCCTTCACCTCCCATTTGTCCTGCATCCCCAGGGCACCAAGGTAGGTACATAAAACCTGCACCATACTACCAGTTAAAGTTAAATACTCACACTGGTAATGTTCATACTGGTGATGGGCAACCTTGCACCATCACGAAAGGTTTCACTAGTCGTACCTTGATTGGAATTTCTGAGTGATAGTTTAGATTGAATTGTCAATGATTTGCATGATAGCTTCACAAGACCTTCTTTCTTTCTATGCTGCTTTATCTTATTTATTTTTAGCCGATTAGCTGATTGAATGAAACGAGGCTAATGCTGACCAGCAACATTTTTGGTGGTCTAAATCAGGAGCTACTGCTGGTGTGGATTCATTTCTTCTCCTGAAATGCTTGTAAAGAAGCTTCCGAATGCTGAATATACACAAGTTCCAAAGTGAAGTGGTAAGTTAAAAGAAAATGTAGGCTTTTTAATCTTTACAATGGAGTCACACTGGAGTTAAGCTGTAGATAGCTGTTTCCTTATAATAGTTGGAAACCTCATCTGAACTAGTGATGCGCGGATCGATACTGAAATATCGATACCTCCAATACCAGATCTATATGCTGTAAAATCGATTCTCAAATCAAAATATCAATACTTTTGATACTTCCACCATTTGAGGTAACGTATATGATTAACAGGAACACAGGGAAGATCTTTTCTAAATGATATGCAGTTGTTGGGAACTACTTTTTCTTCCATTTGGGTACTTAATGCGTCACTCTGTCTGGAAACACTATGGCAGAGAGTAAACGGACTGATGTATGGAGCTATTTCAGCTCCACAAACAGCCAGACAAGATCTGTGATGTTTGTGGGAAAACGGTAAGGAGTTGTAGCAACACCACAAATGAGTATAAACACATAAAACAGTACGAAAAAGAGAACTTAGAGCTACAAAACAAACGAAGGGAAGAGGAGAGAAACCCCTCAGAGCATTGGCGTAGGAACCAGGGAGTGGGGGATGGGGGGGGCATGTCCCACCCAATATCAGAAACAGGTAGATTTGTCCCACCCAAAAATTAAACCATAGAAAAAGCAGAAACTGTTTAAAAAAACTTTTTTTAAAGCGTGTTTTGGCAGCCGTGGCAATTCACGCGTTTTGTTTGTTGTTAGCAACAGACTCTGGTTGTTAGGTGGTCTTTCACTTTGGTATGGTTTGTGTTGAGATGCCTCAACTGTCGGCAGATTCACTGACCGGAGCTCTCGCCTCGCTGGAGCTCACGTCAGCTTTAAACGCGAGGTCAGTGATGAGAGCAGTGAATAACAAAATATACTGCAATAAACTGGCTTTAGTATAATGTGTTGTTATGGTAACAGACGAGGAGGGTTTGGATTAGATAACTTTTACATTAACTTTAGTCAGAAAGCACTCTGAAACGTAAAGTTACGTTACTCTCTGACCACGCCCCCAAACTGCAGACCAGGGGTGTAGCTAGCCCTAGTTTAGATTTAAATTGAGTCCCAGCACCCCTAAAGATTATAGTAAAAAACATTTTTTTCTTTTAATGTTAATTTGTCTCTGACAGTATACGGTTAAACCAATTATTTTAACTACGAAAAGACAGCAGCAAAATGGTACGATCCAGCTTCTCTATTCACATCGTGCACTCACACGGTGTCAGTGTTTTATTTAACTGGTGTCGTGTATCTAGTAAGTTTTGTAAAGTAGTATTTTTGTACTTTATCACTCAGAACCAACACATTACAGTCAGTATCAGCCTAGCTCACCCTAACCCATACTTCTGATCACTCTTTATTCTGTTATTGTTAGCTAGGAGTGAGGGTTTATTTTAATTTAGCAGGCTAATGCTGCAGGTGCTCTGTTTACTGTTTATACAACAGTACTATGTAACGTGTGTATCTAGTTTAGATTGTAAAGTGATATTTAATTGGATTTATCTAATTATAAACAGATGTACAGATAATGTTATATTTTGTTTATTTATTTGTAATTTACTGTAATTCCACAAATGTTGTTCTACGTCACTACACATACAGAGATTTACCACCTTACCTACAGTGGAATCAGATTATAGGTAATATTTAGGGGATAGGGTGGGCTTTGATTCATATTAGCAAATGTGTCCCCCCCCAATGTTAAACCTGCTCCTACGCCCTTGCCTCAGAGACAGCCTCAGAGCGTCCAGGTAGCTCGTATAGTGTTTAAAGTAACTTTACTTCATGTCTCTGGTGCGGCTGAATATAATAGCCCGTGTGTTAACTGTGAAAGAGACGCTGTCCACCCCTTCAGAGTTTGTAAACAAAGGTGAAGTCACAGAGCTGCGAGCGCTGCTTAGCAACAGGAGGTTAACAGAAGCTTAGCACTAGCAACAGCTATAACGATTAAGCACTTTATAAATTTCCCGCTCATATGTTTACTGAATTATTATTCATCTGGCAACGAGTTAATCTTTTATTAAAATCATTTTATTTATGAAATTGGAGACGACGATGACTGCAGGCTACCAAGAGATTTGTATGTTTGTTTTACAAAAAACAACAACAATACAAACAAACCATATTTCAATAATAATAATAATAATAATAATAATAATAATAATAATAATAATAATAATAATAATAATAATAATAATAATAATAATTATTAATATCAAATATGATTTATATTATTATTTTTTTCGTTATAAGATATGGCTATTATTAATAGTTATATACATACAGTTGGTATTATAACAAACAGTTCATGTCTGCTACATGTAGGCAGGGTATAAATAGACCTTATTTTATTTCACCTAGGTGATTTCCCAGTAGTATCGGTATCGGATACTTGCCCTATATTTACTTGGTATCGGATTGATACTAATTTTTTCAGTATCGCACAACACTAATCTGATTTATTTAAGAAGGGTTACAAATGCAGTAAATCTAATAATGCAATATTATCAAAGACATGGTATCAATTTTTAATCAATAGTTTACAGTCTAGGATTTGTGGCAAACAGTGGTTAATTTCTTTATTGGCTTCAATCTACTCACCACTGGACAGCAGTGGTCTTCACAATTAGGCCCTACAACTCCAAGGATACACTGGTATTCGCACACCTATACATTTGATGGTGTGTGTCTTGTACTGTGACATATCACTGTTGTTGTAAATATTTCTTACATACTATGCTGTCTGTTAAAAAGCTTGTTTATACAGATGTGCTGTCATACCAAGTGCTACAGAGGTTACAAGAAGTTTATGGTTCAGCTAATCTATCATCCCAAGGACATCTGCCCAAACCCAGGAAACAACGACTTGGCCAGACGAGTCACATGGGCCAGATGAACCATGGAGGCAGGCCTGTAAGACTGTGCAGTTGCCCAGTATAGGGTAGACCATGTTAGATCGTTCTCTGACCTGTTAAATTATGTCTATACCACAGTATCTTTAAGAATAAAGCATATACTCTGAACTGCTCTCACTCAATTCAAGTTTTTCAAGTCAAGTTTATTTGTGTAGCGCTTTTTACAACGATTTTGTCTCAAAGCAGCTTTAAAGAGAGACAGTTATAACATATATCCTCCAGTGAGCAAGCCGGAGGCAACAGTGGCAAGAAAAAACTCCCTCAGACTGGAGGAAGAAAGCTTGGGAGGAACCAGACTCACATGGGGAGACCCATCCTCCTCTGATCAAACAGTATTTACAGTTTAATAAACTAAACACCAAAGAAAAGAGTCTCTGTTTGAAATCTGGATAGCAAAGCTTTAGAAGCTGCACAGGTAGAGGCAGTCTCTGACTGAGGCAGTCTCTGACTGAGGCAGTCTCTGACTGAGTCTTTATGTAAAGTAGGCGTGAACTGATACAGTCCCATCCTATCTCAATGCTGGTGAATCTGGATTACACAGTGATGTAATTCAGGGTGTAGCAGTTGGCACTACTGGACAGGAGAGCTGGCTGGTGATGGATGGGGAGGAGGCCCTGATGGTCAGTCCTCCAACAGCGTTCAACAGACGTTATCTCAGGAAGAGTAAAGTCTTCATTTGATGGCAGGAATATGAGTTACAACACTATATATTCACGATGAAGCCCAGCATCACCTAAACGTTCTGCTCTCCTCGAGTACAGTAAGCCCGTCAAATAATACCCAACATCAAGTTATGACTCAATTATAGAAATTATAGACTCAAAGTGGGCATGGCTTAAGCCACAATGTGAGTGAAGTGTGTGAAAAGGCCAGCCAAGTGAAAATCTGTGAATCCTTTGCAGCGGAAACACAAAATACAGCATTTTACTGCACAAATGGTGGCGTAACTTTTAAACAGGCCATATTTTGTGTTGTATTTGTTCCTCAATATGACTTATTCAGTAAATAACCAATAATAGTGCATTGATTTCTGTGTAAAACATGCTTGTTTTCATTTAAAACATCAACAAAACCATATAATTTTCCACCCAAACTTTTGCATTCAACTGTATATTAGACAGATAAAGAAGCTTGAATATTAATATCATGCATATGAAATGGATTCTAGACTTTGAAACAAGTCTACGTATTAAAACATGCTATTGAACGATACCCTGTTATAATATGTTGAATATCCAGTTCTATTTATATCCTGAGTGTTCATAGTAATTTAAAGGATTGACAGTCTGACATATTGCTTTAAATGCTTCTGCACAACCTTGTGCATTACAGCGGCTTGCATAGAATCCAATCATAAGCCATATAGCAGTATATGTTATCAGCACTATTCAGCTCCGTCTGAGAAATGGGGGCCGTCCAAATTGCCAATAATAAAAAATAAAAAAACACATCATGTTTGGCTAAGATGCCATTAAATTCTTGGACAGGCATGATCCTCGTTGGGTTTCCGAGCTTGTTTACTTATTGCTGCGATAAGCCATCTCTCCTTATCGGCGGGCTGATGCAAACAAGCCTCCATTGTGGAAGCTGCAGCCTTTTCGAATGTGCAAACGGTGCTGTTTGCTGGCCATGTAGCTTATTGATGTGCTGCGTGCAATACTCTGGTGTGGAATCCCCTGCACGCTGAGACTTATAAGCTCTCAGCCGTGCCCGTGTTTTTATTTATTTATTTATTTTTTGCCCGTCGGCTGTGTCTGAACTCGGATTGCTCGCTCAGATGCAAGCTTGTTTTCCCAAGGAATGCTTTTCATTCAACGTTCAACAGATTGCAAGGCTTGCTGTTGCATGCAGATCGCAGTCAGGACAGCGCAGGAACGGTTAACTAGTCCCACCGACGTGCTGCCACTTCGGCGGGGTCGGACGCGGCCGCCGTCTGATGACCTTTCCGGCGTCACCCGTGCATCTGTGCGCATCTGTGTCCTGCCAATTATTGCCTGTGCCACTTGCTGTTTATGCTCAGTGGCCCTGGCAGTGCTCCGGCAGCAGGAGAGGAGAGGGGGGGGTTTGAAGGTCACAGGACTGGACTGAGGGGGCCAGCAAGGCCAGGTTGGGGGTTCTGAAATCCTGGGCCGCTGGTCCACCAGTGGTCATGGCCTTTAATCTCCACACGCTCTGTAATTGGCACTGCGCAAAGCCCGGGCGCTAATAATCCTCTGTTCACCGTCGATAAGGGCACGCAGTCCGGTGGGACGGGAGCTTGCAAACCCGCCCATGGAAATCGGATAATTGTGCCAGGCCTCTAGCAAAGGCAGAGCAAGGCTTCATTGAGTTGGGGGGGCAGCACAGAACAAGATGTCTGGGTTTTATTTCTTTATTTCTTTATTTTTTTTACTTTCCATGCATGCTATGCTTGGAACACTTGGAGTTCTTCTCGCTGAAGAGCAGGAGGCTTAAACGCTCCACTTTGTAAAGGTCGCTGGAGAGAAGTAGTCACTAAAGGGTGACGCTAGGAACGAAACAAAGGGGGTGAAGTGGCAGACAGTAGCTACAGTAATTCTGATTATCAATCATTAAAAATGTTCCCACCGCAGGCAGTGGCTCCATTCATCTGGGCCAAGGAGGTGAACACTATCTGCTGCCGGGAAGCTTCTCAAACAGGACCTGGATCACACTCCTAAGCTTTACGTCTCCCCGGAGGCGTTCTTTCCAGCGCTGTCTGGCTCCGTTGCAAAGACTTAAGCACATCAGATGTCTCATTTTTTTTATTTGATTTTTTTAAGGCTGTCTATTGAAGAGCTGAGCCAAGACCAAGGACAGAAAGATTGTGTAATGTTCTGCTTTTTAATACTTAACTTTATATCCGAGTGCTCGGATCCGTTTCGGTGCGCTGACGGAATTACAATTGCGTGCAAAAGTTTAGGCACCCTTTTCCGATTGAAGGAACGTAAACATAACCTTGAATATCAATGCATAGCCACTTTGTATTTGATTGGATGAAAACAATAGAGAGAGTATAGATGATTGATTGTGGAACTTACAGAAGTTTGGACACGACTGAATCAGCACTGTGGCAGATGTTTGAGGAAAGCTTCGCCTGCATGATGCTGGCCCTCCTGCTTGCTTACTTAATAACAGATGTTTTCTTTTTTCTGCTTTCAGAAACTAATCAATCATTTCGTTCTGCTGCCTCGCAGAAACGCCGAGCTGGTTCTCGCTGCTGCTCTGATGGGACTCTAACTTGTTTCTTTGTTTTTCTTCTACATTCAATATTGCATACAGTTGTAATTCTTCTCCTTGCTGTGCTGCTTTTGTACTTGTTTTGCTATCCAGGGTAGAGCAGAGGAGGATGGGTTCCACTTTTTGAGTCTGGTTCCTCTCGAGGTTCTTCCTCTTGCTCTAAGGGAGGTTTTTCCTGGTTTGCTCACTGGGGGGAGGGGCTCAGACCCTGATTTTCTGGAAAGCTGCTTTGTGACCACATCTGTTGCAAAATGTGCTATTTAAATTTAAACTTGACCTTACGTAGCTGGTATCTGGGGGTTTCGCTTTGCCTTTCTGGTCAACATACAAGAGGTTCCATCTGAGAGTTTTCTTCAACGTATATAAATAAAAAGCTATATGTAATATGTAGTTGCAAGAGCAGCTGGTCTCTTGGGGTTTGAAATCTTCTTATTCCACTGTTGCAACAGAGACCATATGGTTAGTGATATGGTAGGCCGCCATCTCAGTTAAACCTCGCCACTCCACTCTAATGTGTCATGGAATGCATTCTTCCATCTCTCTATGCCACATAAACTTGAAGTAGAAGTTGGAACTAGACTGGAACTACTAGAATTTGTCCCACTCCCCACCACTTCTGCCATAAACTGGCAATACAGACATTTAATCCCGCTCCCATCTGCAGTCCCCTACTACGATGCACTTCGAGCACTACTTACTGTATTAATACTGTTTGAATAATTTAATAATAAAGTATTTAGCTGAGTAACTAAAAGCTTCTTGTCTGAAAAAAATGCTTATTAAATATAATAATGCACAATAATAAACACTACCGCTCAAAAGTTTAGGATCACTTTAGAATTTTATTTCATGCAATTCCCAAACAATATTGTCCATTTCACAATTAATGTAAGTGTATCAGATGATTTTTAAAGAATAAAAATGTTTGTATTAAAGTATTTTTGTATAGAGGCTTATTTTACATATAGTCCTTTTATCAGTAATTCTCAGTCCTCTGTCTAAATCTCCTGGTACGACCACCAATCCAAGTTAAGGATGTTATTGGACTAATTGGTTGTTAGGACACTCTTGCTCAATTGTGATGCACAGCTGAAAAACATTCTACTAATAAGTGAGTATAAAAGGGAACAACATTCTAGGTTAGTTTAGTATCTGAAGATCAGCAGTTGATGGCTTGCTGACCGACTCACAATGACCAGAAAGAAACAACTTTCTTTAGAGACCCGTCAGTCCATTGTTGTGTTAAGGAAGAAGATACTCCATTAAAACAAGAACATTTCACTGTGATCCCAAACTTTGATCCGTTTAACAAACTATCCCGACATATGTCTACAAACTTTTAGTGATTGTTACCAAATGGATATTTTTACTTCATCAGTCCATGGCACTTTCCAGAATGTCACTAGCTTATCTAACTTCTCCATGCAGATCCTGCTGCATACACCTTCTTGCAGGCCTTAACTTCTATAGGGGTTTTTTGCCTTTCTACTCAACATACCAGCAATTCCATCTGAGAGTTTTCTTGGTCTTACAGATTGTACCCAGACTTTCATTGATTAGCCTCAACTGCCATCTTCTAATGATATTTCCGACAGTGAAAATTGTGAGCAGGATATTGTTTTTATACCTCCTGCTATCACTTAACTCTGTTTATAGATTCTCAGTCAGCTGTTTAGAGATTCACACAGTTGTTGAGTGTTAGCAAAGGTTTAAAGCGCCAGAGAATAATCTCCCAGTTAATGTTTTAACTCGACACAGTCTCAATTTTTAAGTCTAGACTGAAAACATACTGGTTTAGTTTAGCTTTTGGTGATTAATCTTCCTCTTTAGATAAAGACAGGAGATCTGGGGGTTCTTGGACACAGAGGTTTATGGTACATTGGTGCTCTTGTTCCACCACTTCACGCCATCACACAGGTTTGTTGGTGGTGGAGTCGGGGGATCCCAGTGTCTCAGGGTGGTCTCATGTCCATGTTACCTTCTGGTTCTCTCCTTTTAGTTTAGACTGTTATAGTTAGATCTGCCAGCCACACTCTAAAATTCTGAATATTCATATTCTCTACAGTCTTACTCCTGAGCCCAACTAACTCTCTTTACTCTTCCTAAGGTAATGACTGTCCTCCTGTCTGTTGAACGCTGTTGGAGGACTGACCATCAGGGTCTCCTTCCCACCATCACCAGCCAGCTCTCCTGTCCATCTGTGTCAACTGCTACACCCTCAGTTACATCACTGTATCATCCAGAATCACCAGCATTGAGATAGGATGGGACTGTTTCAGCTCATGCCCACTTTACATAAAGACTCAGTCAGAGACTGCCTCAGTCAGAGACTGCCTCAGTCAGAGACTGCCTCTACCTGTGCAGCTTCTAAAGCTTTCAAACAGAGACTCTTTTCTTTGGTGTTTAGTTTATAAACTGTAAATACTGTTTGACCAGAGGAGGATGGGTCTCCTCTTGTGAGTCTGGTTCCTCCCAAGGTTTCTTCCTCCAGTCTGAGGGAGGTGTTCTTGCCACTGTTGCCTCTGGCTTGCTTACAGGGGGATATATGTTGTAACTGTCTGTTTTCAAAACTCTGTAAAGCTGCTTTGAGACAACATCGTTGTAAAAAGCGCTACACAAATAAACTTGACCTGATTGACTTATTTAATTTTACTCCAGATAATGATAATTCCTGTCCTGCCTCACCCAACAACTCAATTACGTCAAGTTGTTTTGGAAACTCTCGCCCAGGCTTGGTTGTAAAATGCTTGCCCAACATTTGTCTTGCCCAAACTTGCACAGTATGTTTAAGATCCCCCCCCACAGATTTTAGGCAGCCATTCTGCATTCCCAAACCATCAGCTTGCGTTTCTTGAAGTAGTTCATGGCGTTAGACATGGTGGACCCTTCAGTTTATTGGCTGTGTGACGTTTGTTAGAGTTTTATGGAATGCATTCTTCCATTAAGGCCATTAAATCCTAACGAGCTAATTCAACTCTGAGACTATATGACTGGAAGAGTGTGCAAACTCTTGCATGGTACAGGTACTGTGTTTAGGTTAGTCAAATGTGAGGTAGCGGTGCATTACCATTTGCATAAACGTGTTATGGAACGGTGTGCTTCAGAGGTTTTGGGATTTTCATTTGGCCCGGGGTGGCTTTTGCACATAGCTGCAAGTCGGACTTTGCTCAGTCCAGCTAATGATTTATTAAAGATGATGTCTTGGTGTCAACTCGACCATGGATACAGCATAATTATATCTTGTTTGCCAGACAGTTGGCAGTTAGCGTAATTGTGCTACCAAATGATGTTTTCCCTCTCTCTTTGTCCTCGGATGGCATCCTTGTAATCAAGTATTTGTCATGGTTGTCATGCTTTGGTTCAGCCTGAATCCAAGAAGCATTATTAACATGTGAATAGACACGGAATCCGTCTGGGTGACTGTACTTGATCTGCTGCCAAATCTTCAGAGAGTTAATTTCTCTGTCGTTACTAAGAGCATGTTGTTAAACCTGCATTCATCATCCCGAGTCCTGTTCTATTATCCAGCCAGTAATTTGAGGGGAATGAGAGCAGGGCTGTCGGGATTACTTTGCCCGTAATAAGGACTGTGTTGTGTGTTGAAACTTATCCTACATGTCTGACATGATTTTAAAAAAGCTGTGATTGTACAGATTTAACCTGCTTTCATGGCACTTGAGGCTCTGTAGACACACCATGCGGTACCTTTTCTGACAGTGATTCAGTTTTAATGCAGTGTTGCTATTTTAAGAATCACACACGGCAAATAGTTATATTTGCCACCAACTAGGATTGGGCGATATGGGTTTAGAAGTCATAACTCTGAGTTTTTAGGTTGAATGGCCATAAACAATGCATATCATCACTGCCTGAAAAAAATAGTACCTGCAAAATGATAACTTTACAGGAGAGACCAAAAACCAACTTTTAATGTAAGAACCAGAACATTTTCCAAGCCAATTTGGAGCATGTACTTTGGTTCATTCAACATACAAATGTCAACTCAATGTAAACAACAGCTGCTGTAATCAAATCATGTAGTAAAAATAAAAATCGACCAAAATTGAGATACATAATCTTCTTTGGACAGCAATGATATCTTGATATCTAAGTTTTTAGTTGTAAGCCAAACTCCCATCTGTGACTGTGATTAAAATCAATTGGTCTTATTGACCATATATAGACTTCTGCCATGTGTTCATTGATGTACTGGTTGCATCTCCACTATTTAGAATAAAATTATTACTTGCTATTGGTTATTTAGCTGATTTCCTCTGTTAATAATGCATGATTACTATGCCATTATCATTTCACATGCACTATTTATTCATTGGCCGGATCTTTCTACATGAACTGGATGAACCCGCCCACTCTTGCACATTACAATGGGTTAAAGCACCATTACATATTGTGTTGGGACCCGTTAGTCATGTGTGAATGCAAACCTCTACGCCAAAGCATACTAGATCCATCCTCCAAACTTGGCAAGGTGTTTCATCAAATGCTCTTACAAGCATATTTTTGGTGATAAATCTTTCATTTCATCAGCCCATGGCACTTTCCGGAATGCTGCTAGCTTAACCAAATGTTGTTTTCCATACTTCACACATTGACTTCTGTGGTTAGGTCACAGGTAAGGTCTTCTTCTGATATCTCTTGCCCTTCCATGAGGATCCTGCAGCAATGCTGTACAGCGGTCTGATGCAACACCACTCTTGTGTCAGCTAAATCTTCCCACACTTTAACTGGTATCTGGGGGTTTTGCTTTGCCTTTCTGGTCAACATACAAGCAGGTCCATCTGATAGTTTTCTTGGTCTTATGAAAACATATATAAATGAAAAACTGCATAAAATACAGTGGTTTTTATCAGCATATCAAAGCCTTCTTATTCTAGTGTTACACAGACCATATCACTAATAATGTGGTAGGTCACCTCCTCACCACTCCACCAATAGTCTACCGTCCCCCTCTCATTACATTCATGCGTTAATGTAGGTATAAATACATTAACTAAAGTGTTGCAGTTATAGTATTGAATAATGAAGAGACAGAGTTTGGCTGCTAAAGGGTTTGGAACCAATCACAGTATTCCTTATATCCAGTTTATCTCACTTTATTTATTTATTTTTTAATGGTGCATCATGTACATCATTAACAGCAGCTTCCACTTAATAATAAACTTTGTTTAACGACTTTGAACGATTAACCAACTGAGATTAACCAACTGAGATGCCGTAAGGTGAGATAAAATTCCATAAGATTAAGATACAACTTGCTTCTATATTAGGAATTAGTGAAACTTTACTGTATGGTACTGTCATTAGGCTACATGACTCCCACATAAGCTTGTAATGGCAACTGACATAACCCTACATACATGTTTATAAATGCTTATTTCACTAGACATCATCTGTTATAAAAGCTACTTTAGCTAACTCGGTTGAAATTGGCAGATGTAACCTTAATGGGGAATGATGCCTATAGAAATGAGCATTTATACATATGTATGTCGGGCAGGACTATTTAATTAGAATTCAGTAAGGTCCATCTAGAGGAGATCTAATGATTGTGTTGTGATTCAGTGGTGTATCCTGTTTACTGAAGTAGTCTAGTATCAGCATCTTATACCATCAGCTACTGAAACACCAACACATCACACATACCGTTCAGTATATTTCAGTATATTTACTGTTTAAATGCTGAACTGAATTGCTGAACTTAATAAATGTTTTTATTAAGTCTACATTTAAAATGTTTTTGCAATAAAAAAGGGAAATAAAATGTTTAATCTTGTTAACTGAGTTTCACATCTTAACAGTTTATCTCTCTCTTATATTCCTCCACACTTTCTCTTGTTCAGTGAGAGAGGTGAGCTCTTGGTGGTCCAGCCAGGACTTTAAATCTGGGCTGAAATTGTTTTAGGACCATTCTCACACATATATGAGATATCCAGAACGTTCTGTGTGGAGTGTGTATGTTCTCTCCATGCTTGAGTGGGTTCCTCCAGGTACTCCGGTTTCCTCCCACAGTCCAAACACATGCATGTTAGGATCCTCACTCTAAACTGACCATAGCTGTGAGTGTGTGATGCACTGGCAACCTGTCCATGGTGTACCCCGTCTTCGCCTGATGATGCTGGGATTAGCTCTAGAACCCCCCATGACCCTGACTAGCGGGACAAAGTGTAAGATGATGGATGGATGGATGGATGGATGGACATAAGATACGTGGCTGCTTTTAATTAGCTCCACTGTCTCAGAACATATGAGATGTTGGTTTGGAGCTGTCTGTGGGAAGTATAAACATCTTGTATCGGTTCATTCCTGGTTTAAAAGTTGTTTTTCGTTGTCGACTTTTCTTTTTTAGAGCACGCCGTCTGACTAGCTTTATTCTCCTGGCTGTAATGGCTCTGACCATTACAGTGATCAACTCTGACTATTACAGTGATCAACTCTGACTATTACAGTGATCAACTCTGACTATTACAGTCATCAACTCTGACCATTACAATCATCAACTCTGACTATTACAGTGATCAACTCTGACCATTACAGTCATCAACTCTGACTATTACAGTGATCAACTCTGAACATTACAGTGATCAACTCTGACTATTACAGCGATCAACTCTAACCATTACAGTGATCAACTCTGACTATTACAGTCATCAACTCTGACTATTACAGTGATCAACTCTGACCATTACAGTGATCAACTCTGACCATTACAGTCATTAACTCTGACTATTACAGTGATCAACTCTGACCATTACAGTCATCAACTCTGACCATTACAGTGATCAACTCTGACCATTACACTGATCAACTCTGACCATTACAGTCATCAACTCTGACCATTACAGTGATCAACTCTGACCATTACAGTGATCAACTCTGACTATTACAGTGATCAACTCTGACCATTACAGTCATCAACTCTGACTATTACAGTCATCAACTCTGACCATTACAGTGATCAACTCTGACTATTACAGTGATCAACTCTGACCATTACAGTGATCAACTCTGACCATTACAGTCATCAACTCTGACTATTACAGTGATCAACTCTGACCATTACAGTGATCAACTCTGACTATTACAGTCATCAACTCTGACTATTACAGTCATCAACTCTGACCATTACAGTCATCAACTCTGACTATTACAGTCATCAACTCTGACCATTACAGTCATCAACTCTGACTATTACAGTCATGAACTCTGACTATTACAGTCATCAACTCTGACCATTACAGCGATCAACTCTGACCATTACAGCGATCAACTCTGAACATTTCAATGACCGACTCTGAACATTACAGTCATCAACTCTGACTATTACAGTGATCAACTCTGACCATTACAGTGAACAACACTGACCATTAGTGATCAACTCTGACTATCACAGTGATCAACTCTGACCACATGTGAGTTGTCATGACAGGCTTATGCAGGTGTCATGTAGCCTTACAAACAGTACCCTACAGTAAAGTGTTAATGAAGTTGTTTCATCCTATGTCTTCATCCTAAGTCAACATACCACCCAGTCCTAGGTTTTAGGACAGTATAAAACATCATAGATGCTTTGAAAGCCCCAGACGTTCTCTTACTGACAAACGTTTCACACCTCCATAGCTCTCATCTACACGCAGACCTATAAACCAAGCGATATTCCTTCACAGCCTGACTGCTGGTCCTTGCGTTTTTGAAATATAGCTTCAACCCACGCACTGTATAGCTCACCCCTATGTTGCAGTCACATTTACAATATTTGAAATCAAAAGGAATCAGTAAACACTGTCGTTGGTAAATGGCAAAGCGTGGAATTACAGCGCCCCGTGTAATAAGTCATTCTGGCTCCCTTTTAAAATCCAGAGGAAAACAGCTTCCAGACGTCGCCCATATTTCATTTTCATTTCGCCCGCTCCCGATTCAATTTGTCAAGTAATCATCAAGCCCTTGATTACTTGGCTCAGATGTGCTGTAAGCAGAATGGACTCAATAATGCAGAATGGCTTGGATTCCGCAAGGCCGCCGTGGGGCAACGGGTCAGCCCACTCTAATCCTTTATGCGAAGGCCAATTCCATAAACTGGGGTGCTGCTGTGTCTAGCAGGTGGGCGGGAAAGTGGCAAGACACGTCAGACCATGCTGAGGCATTTGAATGTGGGTGAACGTAGCCAGTGAGCAGAGGAAGGTCTCAAGTCAGTGGACGGTAACAAATTACTACATGCATTCTTTCATGCCTCAGTTTATTTTTTTATTTAATTGTCCTCCAATAAATAACATCATTGTGTGTTAACTTCTCGTTGTTTTGTAACATAGTATTGGTATTATAATAATAATCTGTATTTATAGATCACTTTTCACACCAATGGCAGCTCAAAGTGCTACACAAACAGTTTTCATCAATATCTCTAAAGTCTCTCCAGTTTCTCTGTATGTTAGTGAATGTGTTTGTACAGAAGGTCAGTATCTGCAGGTCTAAGATCAGCAGCTGGAACATAAACAGAAAGATGTTCTGTGATGTAGCAGGTTCTAGGTTATTTAGAGTGTATAGACGAGTACAGAAGTTTAAAGTCTGGTCTAAAAGATACAGGTAGTCAGTGCAGCTCTTTTAAAACAGGACTGATCTGAGATCTGTTTAGTGTTTGTTAGGATCCCAGCTGCTGCGTTCTGGACCAGCTGGACTGTTTTGTTAGGAACTCCAGTAAGAGACCATTACAGTGACCAACTCTGACCATTACAGCGATCGACTCTGACCGTTACAGTCATCAACTCCGACTATTACAGTGATCAACTCTGACCATTACAGTGATCGGCTCTGACCATTACAGTGATCGGCTCTGACCATTACAGTGATCAACTCTGACCATTACAGCGATCAACTCTGACCATTACAGCGATCAACTCTGACTATTACAGTGATCAACTCTGACCATTACAGTGATCAACTCTGACCATTACAGTGAACAACTCTGACCATTACAGTGATCCACTCTGACTATTACAGCGATCAACTCTGACTATTACAGTCATCAACTCTGACCATTACAGCGATCAACTCTGACCATTACAGTGATCAACTCTGACCATTACAGCGATCAACTCCGACTATTACAGTCATCAACTCTGACCATTACAGTGATCAACTCTGACCATTACAGTGATCGACTCTGACCATTACAGCGATCGACTCTGACCGTTACAGCGATCAACTCTGACCACTACAGTGATCAACTCCGACTATTACAGTGATCAACTCTGACTATTACAGTGATAAACTCTGACTATTACAGTGATCGGCTCTGACCATTACAGTGATCAACTCTGACCATTACAGCGATCAACTCTGACCATTACAGTGATCAACTCTGACCATTACAGCGATCAACTCTGACTATTACAGTGATCAACTCTGACCATTACAGTGAACAACTCTGACCATTACAGTGATCAACTCTGACCATTACAGTGAACAACTCTGACCATTACAGTGAACAACTCTGACCATTACGGTGAACAACTCTGACCATTACGGTGATCCACTCTGACTATTACAGCGATCAACTCTGACCATTACAGCGATCAACTCTGACCATTACAGTGATTAACTCTGACCATTACAGCGATCAACTCTGACCATTACAGTGATCAACTCTGACCATTACAGTGATCAACAATGGTCAGCGATCTGACCATTACAGTGATCAACTCTGACCATTACAGTGATCAAATCTGACTATTACAGCGATCAACTCTGACCATTACAGTGATCAAATCTGACTATTACAGCGATCAACTCTGACCATTACAGTGATCAACTCTGACCATTACAGCGATCAACTCTGACCATTACAGTGATCAACTCTATTACAGCGATCAACTCTGACCATTACAGTGATCAACTCTGACTATTACAGTGATCAACTCTGACCATTACAGTGATCAACTCGGACTATTACAGCGATCGACTCTGACTATTACAGCGATCGGCTCTGACCATTACAGCGATCAACTCTGACCATTACAGCGATCAACTCGGACTATTACAGTGATCAACTCTGACCATTACAGTGATCAACTCTGACCATTACAGTGAACAACTCTGACCATTACAGTGAACAACTCTGACCATTACAGTGATCCACTCTGACTATTACAGCGATCAACTCTGACCATTACACTGATCAACTCTGACCATTACAGCGATCAACTCTGACCATTACAGCGATCGGCTCTGACCATTACAGCGATCAACTCTGACCATTACAGTGAACAACTCTGACCACTACAGTGAACAACTCTGACCATTACAGTGATCCACTCTGACTATTACAGCGATCAACTCTGAGCATTACAGTCATCAACTCTGACCATTACAGTGATCAACTCTGACCATTACAGCGATCAACTCTGACCATTACAGCGATCGGCTCTGACCATTACAGCGATCAACTCTGACCATTACAGTGAACAACTCTGACCATTACAGTGAACAACTCTGACCATTACAGTGATCCACTCTGACTATTACAGCGATCAACTCTGAGCATTACAGTCATCAACTCTGACCATTACAGTGATCAACTCTGACCATTAAAGCGATCAACTCTAAAGAACTGAGTTTTAGTACCGATCAACAGAAGCAGCCTTTATGGCAACTAATGTTTTGTGAAATGAGTTTTCATAAATTGATTAAACATGTATGTAGCTTCATGAATGCACCTCCTATGTGCAGTGTATCCATGAAGTGTTAAAGTGTTTAATCTGGAGGTTAGGGGTCCAGTCTTGTGACCGGAAGGTCACCAGTTTCAGCCACTAGACCAACAGGACATGACTGAAGTGCCCTTGAGCAAGACACCAACCACCAACTGCTCTCAGGGTGCTGTGGATAGGGCTGCTTACCACTCTGGGCAAGTGTGCTCACTAGTAGGGGTGGGTGATATATGGCCCTACAATAATATCACGATATTTCATGGTATTTTTGTGATAATGATACTCTTGGCAATTTGACAAAAATATTTAAAAGAAAAAAATATTTCAAGAATACACTATTGCAAGACAAGGAAAAATAAATGTTATTATTGCATATGATATGATATGGCACACCCCTAACTGGGATATTAAATAATTTTTATCTGATTGTAACAGAAGTCAATGATCCAGAATGACACAATACTAAATAATGCACTCCAAATATCTCCATATATCCAGGACTGAAGTAAAGTGAATAATACTGGACAGATAAAATCTGTCTCTAGTAGATATATAATGTGAAATGAGAAAAGTGTGAAATTTTCTTTTTCTAAAAACAGTAAAAGTAGTTCCTGATGTGATAATTAGTGATGGGTGATATGGCACGATATTTCAGGGTATAATATCGTTCACCATATTCTAAAATGTTGGTGATATTATTTTGTACGATATGTTATGGCACACCCCAACTCACTAGTGTGTGTGTATGTGGATGTTCACTGCAGGTATGGGTTAAATGCAGAGGTCCAATTCTACTGTGTGCAAACACAAGTGGTGAATAGTCCTAATTTCTATTTGACATACTTTATTTATTTATTTCTACATACTAATATTCAAGTTATTCACCACTACTGCTGTCCTCCGCATACGCAGAGCTACACTTTCAGCTCAAGTTGTCTCGGCGAGTGGGTTAATTTGCAATCAGTCTGCATCTCTATCCACTTCTTCCCCCTCTTTTTCATCTCTGGCAAATGAAAGAACAACAGGGTGGCACGGTTGAGGGACTCCGCTCTAATTGATATGCGCTCTTTGAGCCGCTGTTTGACTGTGCCGGCCAAAGAATATCGGAGCGAGTCTTGGTGGCGATGGAGCATCAAAGATGACTCTAAAACGCTGAATGCATTCGTCAAAGCGTCCCGTGTTGCCAGATGTTGTCAGTACGGGCCGGAGCTTTCGCGCCGATGAGATGGCACGCCGCCACTCCAGCAGTAAAACAAAGTAAAGCCTTAAATATGGATTAGATTTACGAGCTCTGCTGTAAAACGGTTTGCTGGTGTTAGTGCACTGACTGATTGCTTTGTGAACGTTGGAGTCTATATGCATACTTCACACCCTTTTTTTGGTACAGTGTGAGCAAAATACAAAGCATTTTGGGTAAAAGAGGGTGCAGGCATGTGTGGGGTGATTCGAGGGGTGATTCCACCAATTTTTGGAATGCTGAAATGCTCCGTTCCAGAGAAACTCAGTATTGTTCACAGTGGCGGTGATGGGAACCAGATGTCTGAAGGGCTTAACCCCTCTGAAAGCTACGTGACAACAAAGCTAGCAGACTAGAAGTGCTGTCTGAAGGTTGACACTGGTTGACACCAGTTCTGAGAAGGTTTTGGCCGATGTAAGGCCAATATTCCCTAAAAGAGAAGCTTTTTTTTCAGATTTTCCACAATTTCACCATCATTATCGTGGGGGTTGAGGACAGCAAATTCGCAAATTAGCATTCCATGAACCAGAAGATTGGGTGGGGGTTGGGTTTGGTGGGTTTGGGGTTTGGTTGATGGGGTTGTGGTTTAGTGGGGTTGAGGTTTGGTGGGAGTAGAGTTGAGGTTTGGTGGGGTAGGGTTTGGCAGGGTTGGGGGGGGGTTGGGGATGTGGACAGCAGCAAGTTTGCAAAGTAGCATTCCATTAACAAGAAGATGGGGTAGGGGGTGGGGTTTGGTTGGTTGGGTTGAAGTTTGATGGGGTGAGGTTGGTGGGGGTGAGGTTTGGTGGGGGTGGGGTTTTACGGGGTTGGGGTTTGGCAGGGTTGGGGGGTATTGGAGAGGTGGACAACAGCAAGTTTGCAAAGTAGCATTCCATTGATGATGGGGTAGGGGTTGGTGGGGTTGAAGTTTGATGGGGGTGAGGTTGGTGGGGGTGAGGTTGGTGGGGGTGAGGTTGGTGGGGTTGAAGTTTGCTGGGGTGGGGTTTTGCAGGGTTGGGGGGGGTTTTCGGGGGTGGTGAACAACAGCAAGTTCGCAAATTAGCATTCCATTAACCAGAAAGAAGGAAATACAATCTGTGGAGAGGGTGATGGGAGCTTCAAGAGAGAGACGAGCCACAGATATTGTAATAGTTCATAACAAAATCAACCGTTCTCTCATTTCCTTTAGTCTCTGATGCCTATTTAGTTTATTATTAAGGTAGCTGGGGATTCAACTTGCTCAAACCAGTTCGTAGCTCCAGTTTTCACTGGCCTACTTGCTTGCTTTTTCATCAGAGCAGCCTATTAAATTAAGGCGGTGTATCTCTTCAGGCGAGTGGATCGCAACATCATCGTGAGCGATTAATTTCAGGTACTTTTTATAGTCATTTCTCTTGTAGGTGTCTGAGCAGTAATTAGTGACTCGGCTCTCAAACACGACGCGGCGCGTGTGGGTGAGGAGGCTGGATGCGCGTGTACAAGCAAGTAATAACGAACGAGGGAGGACAGTGGAGAGTGTGAGCGTGTTCAAGCGAAGGAAAGTTGGAGGACCCTTTTTGTGAGGTGGGGGGGGGGGTGTGAGGTTGGGGTGGGTGGTGGAGTGAGAGCTACTTTGTGTACCACGCTGCCACAGAGTAGAGCCATCTATCACTTCACTTCCATAGAATTCGTCTGTCATGCCTGTGAAGTGTAATTCCAGCAGTTTTAGGGAATAAATTGATTTTCCTATTGTTCTGCCGTACAGAGTTGCAGCCTCTTAACAACGACGAGAGCTGGACGCTTCTGACTGGGCTCATGTGGACGTCTCCTGATTGAAAAATCATCCCAGCAAAAGCCAAGCTCTCTGTGCTCTCTGTTTAGTCTGAAAATTGGCCGATACCCCTGACAGGACAATCCAGCATCAGGAATTATCAGATTCACTTTTAAGGCCTAGTTTTTATTCTATGATCATTTCAAGATTTGGCATGTTCCCTGAACTGCAGTCCTATATGAAGACATCATTTGCTGGTCTGTTTAGATTGTATTAGTATGCATGTCATGTTATTTTGAGGATTATAGTATCAGAAATGTGATTTGCCGCAACAGGATAAATGAAGAAAATCCTAAAATTATAGAAACACTTGCTATGTGTCTCTAATAACTGTGTAGTAACACATGAACAAGAATGTACCTACTAGTGATGTAGCTACAGTTACAGCTTATGTAATTACATAAGGGTATGTTAATAGTTGTAACAGCATCTCGTGCATTCTGTAATTACACATTAGTAATAACATAAGTGTAATTATACACTCTTGTTATTATGGGTTTTATACAGTCACTGTTATACACTCTCTAATAACTGTGTAGTAACACATGAACAAGAATGTAACTACTAGTGATGTAGCCACTGTTACAGATGGATTACAGCTGATGTAATTACACAAGGGTATCTTGATAGTTGTAACAGCATCTCATGTATCATGTAATTACACATTATTAATAACATGAGTGTAATTATACACTCCTGTTATTAAGTGTTATACAATTGTTGTTATACACTCTCTAATAACTGTGTAGTAAGACATTAACAAGAATTTAACTACTAGTGATGTAGCCACTGTTACAGATGGATTACAGCTGATGTAATTACATAAGGGGTATCTTGATAGTTGTAACAGCATCTCATGTATCATGTAATTACACATTAGTAATAACATGAGTGTGATTATACACTCCTGTTATTGAATGTTATACAATCACTGTTATACACTCTCTAATAACTGTGTAGTAACACATGAACAACACATGTAACAACAATGTAACTACTAGTGATGTAGCCACTGTTACAGCTGATGTAATTACATAAGGGGTATCTTGATAGTTGTAACACCATCTCATGTATCATGTAATTACACATTAGTAATAACATGAGTGTGATTATACACTCCTGTTATTAAGTGTTATACAATTGCTGTTATACACTACACTCTACTAACTGTGTAGTAACACATGAACAACCCATGTAACAACTTGTGATGTGGCCACAGAAGGATTACAGCAGTACAGCTTATATTATGGTAATATCTTGGTAATGACATGACATTAGTAATAACATACGTGTAATTACATTTGTTATTAGCATTTTATGATTTTTCCAGACATCCCTTCCAGCTTTATAAGGAAGAAAGATCATTTCCAGTGTATATACTGTGAGTTATATGTATAATTTAGAGGAAAACGTATAGCATAACTACAAAAGCAGTTACACTCGTGTTATTAGTTTTGTGTAATAACACATGAGAGAATAATCTGCTGGTACAACTAGCAATATACTCTTATGTAATTACATGAGTCAAAAAAATCTATATATGTAACTATATACAGCTGTACTGCTGTAATCCATCTGTAACAGTAGTTACATCAATAGTAGTTACACTGTTGTTGCATGTGTTGTTCATGTGTAACTACACAGTTATTACACACACTCATGCGCGGGTTGAGACTGGTCTTAGGCTACCAGTTTTTCATAATGGGTGGACTTCACACTACTTTCTCTGCATTTTCACAGTATTTAATTCATGTATTACAGTCCAGTAAAATGGACTGTAATCAGCTCATCTTTAGAGGCTTTCTGCCATAACACAACAAATGAATATGAGATGTTTGAGTTATGAACGTTTAAAAAAGGCATAAACCGTTTAAAATGATTCAGACTTGGATTTTTACACTTGGATTTGTTTATTTAATTATTTAATACTGTTTCAAACACTGGAGTATTTTTGTTGTTGCTCTTCAGATCACGTGTGGTTTATTTGTGAAAACAAACGAGCACCGGAGAGAAACAGTCTGACCCTCATGTTGCAGAGCAGAGAAGATTTTCTGCTGATGCAGCTAAAAGTACAGGCTGTTTACAGATAGAGATCTAACAAAGACCCCCGGCTGTCTAGATGATCTAACAGTGAATGTGGATTTAAGGGGTTGTGATTGGAGGATGTATGAGAGATTTCAAATCAGCAGGGCTGTTAGAATTACAACACAGCACCTGAGATCACATGTCTAATTAACATATATCTAAATGTGTGTGTGTATATATATATATATATATATATATATATATATATATATATATATATATATATATATATATATATATACCATATATAAATGCTTATTTGATAGCTGATCTTATATATGCTGTACTATATATAATACATATATATGCAATAAATTGTGTGCATATACTCAGTGCAAAACATGCTAAACACACTATTATTATTTTTATTATTGGCATATTACATATTATTATGTATATTTATAGAAAGTTATTGCAAATTTCTGTATTTTAATTATAGCTTATTACAGTAAGAGCCAGCATCGTGTGTTACTGAGTTGTAATCATATGTATGTAATGCTGTAGTGTAACACTTTACTGTTTCCAAAGTCAGTAGTAAGACTATAGTTACTAACATTGCCTTCACACCAGCAGCAACTTTAGAGTGAAGCATTGTGATTATTACCAATAGGAACTGAGCACTGACCATTAAACTCCCCCATAAAGTGTTATGTACTTTAACCCTCCATCTTCTTCAACCCCACCCAAAAAAAAAAATCCAAACAACACACTTTGGTTCTTAGTTATTTGTTACAACTAGTGATTCAGAAATGGTGGCAGAGCCTTTTAACCACAACCAGACAAAGACTGAACATTGTTTACTTTTCCTGAATTCTTACTTTGGGGTTCAATAAAATGTTGAATATATCTGATTTAATGTATCTGATTTAATGTATCTGATTTGGTGGACATGCATTTAAATTCTTGTTCTTGCTACAGCATTTTGAAGTGCTCGGGCTGGTTTTCACCAACATCGCTGCCAGATTTTTGGTAAGACTTCCATATGTTCTTCTTATCAGGAGGGGGATTTGTGCTGATGTGTGGGCCTGGTTATGGTTTAACACATAATATGGTTTATTATGTGAGAATGGATCTCAGGTAATGTTACAGAGTAATGCAGGAAGTAAACTACTGGGTAATGTAACAAATTACCCTCAAAAAGCAGTAAATAAGTAAAGTAATGCATTACGTTTTTGAGTACTGACCCCCACACTGGTAAGAGTACAGCAGAATACAGATACATGACAGTAATCATGTGATTGTGATGATTGTGAAGTGCCTGTATAACATTTCTGGCTTAACATGATCTACTGTTATTACGGTACAACAACTAGTCTGTAATTTACTGTAGTATCACAATAATTGACCAGCGACACTGCCATTTAGTTTAAGACTAGGATTTGATCTATGTCTTAGAGATGGCTGCTATGATTTTTAGGCTCGATGAGAAACCAGCCCTTCATGTTGATGGTGTGTCATCTGGGCTACTTTTTATTACTAATGAATTAATTGTTGTAAACTAATTAAGAAGGTATCAAGTCAATGAGGTTTATCCCTCTCATAATGTTAGTTTTACAGTGTATGTCCATTCTACACTAATTTATAGTAGTGATTGACCATTGGCACTTCCATTTAGTCCAAGATTAGGTTTAATCTGTGTCTTAGAGATGGACACTAATTTTAAGTCTTGGTAAAAAAACATACATGTTGAGGCGTGTCGACTACATTTGTTACCAATGACCAGTAGATATCATGCACTACATGCTATTAATCATTGGAGACTAGCTAAGAAGGTATCAAGTCAATCCAGTTTAACCCTTTCTATTATGTTACAGGTCAGTTTGACTCATTTCCACTGTGGGTTGTCTGAAATACTGGTCACCCTCCCTAATAAAGATATTTATTAAGTAGTTGTTAAATTATACCGTATATATACCATACATATACCGTGAGAATGCATCTCAGGTGATGTTACAGAGCAACACAAGAAATTATGTACTGGATAAAGTAAGAAATTAATTTTATAAATCTGTAAATAAGTAAAGTAATGCATTACTTTTTTAACTACTGACCCCAACACTGGTAAGAGTACAGCAGAATACAGATACATCACAGTCACCATGTGGACTAGATGATTGTGAAGTCCCAGTATAAGGTTTCTGGCTTAATCAAATCTACTGTTATTACAGTACAGTGCATTACTAGTCAGTAATTTACTGTAGTTTCACAGTGGACATCCATCTTACACTAATTTACAGTGGTGATTGGCCAGTGGCACTGCTATTTAGTCCATCACTAGGCCTAATTTATGTCTTAGAGACAGCCTCTATAAAGAAACCAGCCCTACATGTTGATGGTGTATCGTCTTGACTACTTTTATTACAAATCTCCAGTAGATATGATGCACTACATGCAGTTAATCACTGCTAAATAATTAAGAAGGTATCAAGTCAATCAGGTTTAACACCTTCCATAATGTTAGTTTTATAGTGTGTGTCTGTACTACACTGGTTTATAATCCCATTTAGTCCAAGGCAAGCTTTGATCTATAGATGTGGACATTATAATTTTTAGGCTTAGTGAGAAACCAGCTTTACATGTTAAATGGGTGTCATCTGGACTAATTTTATTACCAATGACCAGTAAATAATATGCACTACATGCAGTTAATCAATGCAGTTAATCAAAGTCAGTCAGATTTAATCCTCCCATATAATATTAGTTTTACAGTTGTGTCCATACTATGGGGTTTATAATAGTGATTGACCATTGGCAGTGGCATTTAGCCCAAGACTAAGCTTACCCAATGTCACAGTACAGTAATGTTACAGTAATGCAACTACTAGTCAGTAAATTACTAATTACTTTTGTCTCTAGTTTTACAGTCTATGTCCATGCTACAGTGGTTTACAGTGCTGATTGGCCAGTGGTACTGCAATTTAGTCCAAGACTAGGCTTGATCTATAGAGATGGACATTTTTAGGCTTTGTGAGAAACAAGCCCTACATGTTAATGATGTGTTATCTGGACTACTATTATTACTAATGGCCAGATAAGGGTGGATAATAATCATTGCAGACTAATTAAGAGGCTATCAAGTCAATCAGGTTTAACCAAGTAGTTGTGGCAGCCCTAAGATATACGTCTGCATGGCCTCTCCTTTCTCCTCTCGCCCTCTCCCTCTGGTATTCCCCTTCCTGATCCCAGGAGCGCGGACGGGATCGTTCGGAGCTCACATCCCAGCCCTAGCCTGGCTGCCTGGGATCTGAACTCACCCTATAGCTTCGGGCGCTTGCTTGCAGCTGGGCGGGGGCGGGGGCGGGGGCTAGGACCGCGGCAGTAGAGTGGCTCCCTTCCTCGGCTGCTGGGGAACCCTGTAGGTGAAACACCTACCGAGGGTGAGTGGAACAACGCTTACAGAACACAACACAACAGCAGAAAAGGAACCACAAACCCCACCCCCGCCCCTTGAGCCCCCATCCCCACCAGCCCCAACACTGCATTAATTCCCTACAACAGCATGTACTTCTCACCATCCCCACTATAAACTCCTAAAGGGTTCTGTGGAGGAACCGTACTTGTTTCCTAGAAGAGCTCTTCAATGGATGGTTCTTTAGAGGAATACTCCAGAATCTTTTGATGATGTCTACCTGCCACATGGGCGGCATGGGGTCATTTATTAGCGTGCAATAATTTGGATGTTTCTTTATAAGGAAAACAAGGAAAAAAAGAAAAGCAATTGCCTCTTACCCTGTTGTCCACTGGTTTAATACTCTGTTCAGATATTAGTCCCTCTTGTCATATTTATAATTAGTTGGATGACAAAAATACTGAAATACTAAAAAATATATAATATTAACTAGAAAAGTACATTTACGATGCATAAACGACAAATAGAGGAGTGTGGGTCAGTATGTCTGTGGATTAGAGTTTGAGGATCTGCTCTCAGTGAGTACAGGCAGTTTGGAGGCTGTAGATTAAATGAAACCATGAGGTTTGGGGGGTTTGACTGAAAATGAATGGGACACGTTGGGGAAAAAGGAGGGATGGAAAAAAATGACAAACAGACGAGTGCAGGTTGAACTAACACTCCAGTTGTGGTCGGGGGAGTCAGTGTATGTGAACTGGTGTGTGTCGGTTGAGCAGAAGTTCAGTAGATTGGCGTGCACTTTTCCATCCTATTTATTCTCTATAGGAAAAAATTCCTGAAAAAAAAATCTGTTGTCATACGACAAATTAAGCTGTATACAAGCCCGAATCACACAATCAGACCAGACAATCTGGAGTTGGAATGGTGTTAATATCTCGAAAACTGTGGGGCAAGTTACGCGCCGAAGGTCTGTCAGAAAACCTAAAATGAATAACAATATAGTTGAGTTGTTGCTTATATATAAATAAATAAATATATATATATATATATATATATATATATATATATATATATATATATATATATATATATATATATATATATATATACACACACACACACACACACACATTCCATATTCTCAAGTTTCATTCTATATGTTCAAACTTTCATTCTATAATCTCAAGGTTCATTCCATATATTCAGACTTTCCTTCCATATTCTCAACTTTCATTCTATATATTCAGACTTTCATTCTATATTCTCACGTTTCATTCCATATATTCAGACTTTCAAACCATATTCTCAAGTTTCATTCCATATATTCAGACTTTCATTCTAAATTCTCAAGTTTTATTCCAAATATTCAGAATTTCATTCTATATTTTCAAGTTTCATTCCATATATTCAGACTTTCATTCTATACTCTCAAGTTTCATTCCATATATTCAGACTTTCATTCTATATTCTCAAGTTTTATTATATATATTCAGACTTTCATTCTATATTTTCAAGTTTCATTCCATATATTCAGACTTTCATTCTATACTCTCAAGTTTCATTCCATATATTCAGACTTTCATTCTATATTCTCAAGTTTTATTATATATATTCAGACTTTCATTCTATAATCTCAAGGTTCATTCCATATATTCAGACTTTCATTCTATACTCTCAAGTTTCATTCCATATATTCAGAATTTCATTCTATATTTTCAAGTTTCATTCCATATATTCAGACTTTCATTCTATACTCTCAAGTTTCATTCCATATATTCAGACTTTCATTCCATATTCTCAAGTTTCATTCCATATATTCAGACTTTCATTCTATATTCTCAAGTTTTATTCCATATATTCAGACTTTCATTCTATATTCTCAACTTTCATTCTATATATTCAGACTTTCATTTCATATTCTCAAGTTTCATCCCATATATTCAGACTTTCCTTTTATATTCTCGTTTCATTCCATATATTCAGACTTTCATTCTATATTCTCAAGTTTCATTCCATATATTCAGACTTTCATTCTATATTCTCAAGTTTTATTTCATTTATTCAGACTTTCATTCTATACTCTCAAGTTTCATTCCATATATTCAGACTTTCATTCTATATTCTCAAGTTTTATTCCATATATTCAGACTTTCATTTCATATTCTTGTTTCATTCCATATATTCAGACTTTCATTCTATATTCTCAAGTTTCATTCCATATATTCAGACTTTCATTCTATATTCTCAAGTTTCATTCCATATATTCAGACTTTCATTCTATATTCTCAAGTTTTATTCCATATATTCAGACTTTAACAGAGCGTTTCAGATAGAGGGAAAATACAGATGTATAGTACGGGGAAACGTGTTCTTAAAAATGAAAGCATGTAAATCTATTCTAGTAGCCCCAAAAATAAAGTTCATGATTGAAAATAACCAGTATAGGTCAAATTACAGAACACCACTCACAGAACTCACAGAACAACACTCAGCCCATCACAGAACTTTCAGAACACCACTCAGCCAATTACATTGCAGGCTTGGAACTAAATATGGCGAGAATCAGCAGCAGCCCTGCTGTGTCTGATCCATTCTCATCAGCACAACATACACTAACAAACCATCACCACACCACTCAATGTCACTGCAGTGCTGAGAATGACCCACCTCCCTAATACTGCCTGCTCTGTGGTGGTCCTGTGGGGGTCCTGGGGGTCATTAAAGAACAGAGTTTTAAAGCATACAGGGAATCAGATGAACTACAGTCTGTAAGTGGAACTCCTGTATGATCAGTGGAGCTGAAACAATGAATCAAGAGTGGAGATAAAAGGTAATGGTAAACTGGCCAGGGCATATGGTATGCACATGATTATAACTGTAGTGTTATAGATGCTGTATATCCCATTATGAATGTAGTTGGTGCAGTATTATCTTAAAAGGGAACATATTTAGATGTATAACAGTCATGGTGTAACATACTAAGCAAGCTAGGAAAGAGTTTCTTTGGTACTACCAATATAAATACAGTTCCAATGCATTGACACAACTATAACCCATGCATAGTCATGTTTACAAGGTCTTATGAATGCATTATAGCTTCTTTTTCATGGATATGGTCTTCCTAGAAAGTTCCAGAGAGCATTCCTTGAAGGTTCCACCCACTTACAGTTTCTTTAGGGAAACAGAAGTGGTTCCTATAATGTGGCATCACATTTTGGCCCCTTACATAGGACTTATTTTAAGCTACATCAGAATGAGAGCAGTCGTGATGTAGATCTGATATCGTATATTCAGTTACACCAAATACGCACACGACTCTCAGCGAGGCGCATTCGCCGGCAAAGCCTCACGCGGCTGTTGCGCTTTGAGTTGTGATGTGGAGTTTTCTCTCCGCCGCGGTAATCTTCAGTAATTACTAACACATCAGAAGCCTGCAGTCTTCTCTTGTCCTCAGCGGAGAGCCCTCCGTGGGCCTGGAAGAGTCACATCTCTGCGGGGCTCCGCTCCGCCCGCCCGCCCGCCCGCAGTGCCAAGTAAACGCAGGCTCGTGCGGAGGGAGCGCGGCGCCGACGCCTAAGGAAATGCCAGCGTGGCCCACACCAAAGGTTACCCTGTCGGCTTCTCTTAATTAGAGCCGCTATTAGGAGCCGTAACGGCCTTTAGCTTCTCGTTCGCAGCTGGGCCTCACCGCTCTCCGTGTAATTCAAAGAGATGGATGGAAATCCTCGGCGGACCCAGGCACGGAGATGATCTCCCTCTCCCGTCTTCAACACCTGCAGCAAGCCAGCCTCAGACGCGCGGTCGGGAAGGCGTGTTCGCGGGCCTGTTCATTAAATGCTCGTCTCCACTTTATATCTGGGCTCTTTGATCCCGCTCCCTTTTGGGAAAGGGTGGGGGGGATCAATCGGGCGCTGGGAGACGCCTAGAGGACGCCGTTCAAGGTCACCGAGCGTGTGAGGATGAGAAGCTATCGATTATGCTTGATCTCCCTCATCGGAAACCACGAGGCTTACTCGTGCGAGGCAGGAAACATGGGCGTGCATTCAAAGGCGCGGTTAATCAGCCTGGCGTCCGCCCGTCTCTACCTGGGACGGATTAAGCATTCGACTTAAAAAGTTGCTCCCGGAACCCCTAATTAGCAATACAGTGCTTCGCTCAGGCGCTCTCCCCCCAATACTAATTATCGAACGCGATCCTCTTGTTAGGCAGCCAAAAGCCTCGTTAAACATGGGGCTGAACGCGTCACCTGATTCGTCACCTCGCGCGATGCCGGCCCTCAGGAGCTTCGTTTCGGTTCGAGGCTAACACGTGGAGTGGAAACCCAAGTCGCAGAGTAGGTGGCATCTACTTAGCCCGCCACTTCGGTTGATTAAACATCACTGGGGCCGGTAATGCGGGGAAGAAATAACGGTTGCCAACTTTGCCCTTTTGTCGCTAATTCCTATCAAAGTGTCTGTGCGCACGACATCTGCCAAATTAGCGATGCTCAAAGGAGGAAAGCCAGAGCCACTTTAAAAGAAATAAAGGGTGCTGGGAGATAATTGGCGGGAAAGCACTTAAAGGACTTTGCAGGAACTCATTTCCATCACCAATTGCCAGGTAGCCAATTAGTTGAGTTGCGATTGGCTTGTACCTTGCGGAATTAGTAGAGTTCAAGTAATCTGGCAGACTTCCCGTCCTCCACCGGTGGAAGTTGAATGAAGTTGAAATGAATCCAAATGGCTGGCGTAGTAACTCTTCCAGTCTTCTCTCAGCTACACCATCGGCTACACCATTTAACTTTCTTAATCCTAAACACATACTAGGCTGTACATTGTTGAGCTCAACAACTGCCCATCCCGTGGGGTCTGATGCTGCACAGCCGCCAGTCCTATGCAATCTGATGCTGCTGCTTCGTCTGCTATGACCAGGTGCTCCTGTTTGCTTGCATTCTGGACTAGAGCTTCGTGCTGTCCAGTGCCTCATGGGAACTTGCCTGCATGACCAACGGGTACCTTCAAAGATCCAGACACCGTTGTTCTCCTTTATTTTGGTCTCTTTAAGCATAAATCAGTTTTATTTTTATTATATTTGTACTTGTACGGTTTGGGCCGGTAGAGGACAGGCTCCCCCTTATCAAGTCTGGTTCCTCTCGAGGTTCCTCGTCTGGCAGACTTCGCATCCTCCACCGGTGGAAGTTGAATGAAGTTGAAATGGATCCAAATGGCTTGCGTAGTAACTCTTCCAGTCTTCTCTCGGCTACACCATTTAACTTTCTTGATCCTGAATACATACCAGGCAGTGCATTGTTGAGCTCAACAACTGCCCATCCCGTGGGGTCTGATGCTGCACAGCCGCCAGTCCTATGCAATCTGATGCTGCTGCTTCGTCTACTATGACCAGGTGTTCCTGTTTGCTTGCATTCTGGACCAGAGCTTCGTGCTGTCCAGTGCCTCATGGAAACTTGCCTGCATGACCAATGGGTACCTCCAAAGATCTAGACTCAACAGTTGTTTTCTTTATTTTGGTCTCTGTAAGCATAAAAATTTATTCTTACTATATTTGTACTTGCTTTGCTATCCAGTTTGGATTGGTAGAGGACAGGTTCCCCCTTCTCAAGTCTGGTTTCTCTCGAGGTTCCTCATCTGGCAGACTTTGCATCCTCCACCGGTGAAATGGATCCAAATAGCTTGCGTATTAACTCTTCCAGTCTTCTCTCAGCTACTCCATTTAACTTTCTTGATCCTGAACACATACCAGGCAGTGCATTGTTGAGCTCAACAACTGCCAGTCCTATGCAATCTGATGCTGCTGCTTCGTCTGCTATGACCAGGTGCTCCTGTTTGCTTGCATTCTGGACTAGAGCTTCGTGCTGTCCACGGCCTCGTGGAAAACTTGCCTGCATGACCAACAGGCAACTCCGAAGATTCAAACTCACCAGTCCAGTCCTTTCTTCTCCTACTTTAAAAAACACTGAGCTGCTTCTGCTGATACTCCGATCGGACCTCAACAGTTTTTCTCCTTTATTTTGGTCTCTGTAAGCATAAATCAGTTTTATTCTTATTATATTTGTACTTGCTTTGCTATCCGGTTTGGACCAGTAGAGGACAGGCTCCCCCTTTTCAAGTCTGGTTCCTTTGAGGTTCCTCATCTTGCTCTGAGGGGATTTTTCCTGGCTTGCTCATTGGTTGCTTTGTGACAACATTTGTTGTTAAAGGTGGATGGGAATAGTTTAAGGTTGGATCATATACACTGCAGGCAACTATGCAGCTTCTATGCAGGGGTGGGGGGGGGGGGGGTGGGGGACATTTACTAATCAAAGCCCACCCTATTCCCTAAAATATGACCTATAAGCTGATTCCACTGTAGGTAATGTAGTAAATCACTGTATGTGTAGTGATGTAGAACAACATTAGTGTAATTACAGTAAATTACTAATAAATAAACAAAATACAGCATTATCTGTACATCTGATTATTATTAGATAAATCCAATTAAAGATCACTTTACAATCTAAACTAGATACTCTATATTACATGGTACTGCTGTCAGAAAACTTTTAAACTATACATGCCGTGTCTGGATTATATACACATATAAACAATAAATTATTATTATTTTCTTTGGAGCATAAAGCTGAAATTAAATGATAAATAAATGTATGTTGAGACTAGACTGTTCCTGACTAGACAAGACTAGAACATTAATGTTAGACAGTAAGGCTGTGTCCCAAACAGCTCCCTCTGGAACATTATATACTGCACTACTGACAGCACTGCTAACGATGGAGTCCTTTTATTTATTTATTCATTAATTTATTTTATTTATTATAATTTTATTGTTTAAGTATGTAGTGTAGTAGCAGTCTGCAGTTTGGGGGCGTGGCCAGAGAGTAATGTAACTTTATGTTTCAGAGTGCTTTCTGACTAAACTTAATATAAACATTAGCTAACCCAAACCCTCCTAGTCTGTTACCATGACAACACATTATACTAAAGCTGTTTTACTGCAGTATGTATGGTCGTATATCGTTGCTATTCATTCTTTTCATCACTGATCTCGTGTTTAAAGTTGGCGAAAGCCCCTCCCCACCCCCCACCCAAGATCCTAACAACCAGAGCCAGTTGCTAACAACAAACACAGTATGTGAATTGTGAACGCTGCCAAAACACGCTTTTAAAATAAAAGTTTTAAACAGTTTCAGATTTTTTCTGTGGTTTAATTTTTGGGTGGGACAAATCTACCTGTTTCTGATATTGGGGGGGAAGTGTCCCCCCCAGTTCCTATGCCAATGTGCTGGGATGCAGGGTTATTGTGTGGGTGTTGGTCACCGTGACCTCCTCCATGATTCTGTGCCTATCTATACGCCTCTCTATAGTATTAAACATCTCCACATAGAGATCTTCATCTCTTTACAAAATATGTACATTCACTTCTCTACTTTCATATAAGGACATGGCATTTCAGCTTCCATGTTCTGTATACATTATTACCTTCTAACTGGTGTTCTCAAATAAAGACAGATTGAACTGCTGTCTGGTGATATTTGTAGCCTGACGTGTTTCATAGTGTTAAAAAAAAAGATCTTGTCTTACAGGTGAAGCACACACACACACACACACAGACTCTGTAATTGGCGAGGCTTTGAACTGATTTATGAGGCATGTAGAATGTATACATGGACAGAGAAACATTGTTATGGTAAAATTTTCTCACTCACTGTTTGACCTGTATCTGGATTTTATCTTAGATAAGACTATTTTCAACTGCATTAAAAGTAAAACAACAACAAACAATGTACCAGCTATTTGTATCCGTTTAGTTCAGGGGTGTGTAATTAGAGTCAGTAAGGTCCAGTTAGAGGAGATCTCCTCAGGCCAAGGTCTGGACCATCATCATTTCTAACGTGTGTTCTGATTCAGTGGTGTATCCTGTTTACTGAAGTAGTCTAGTATCAGCATCTTATACCATCAGCTACTGAAACACCAACACACCACACATACCATTCAGTATATTTTAGTATATTTACTGTTTAAATGCTGAACTTTAAGTGTTTATTTATAATAAAAAAGGGAAATAAATAGCTCACACTAAATTGCCTGTAGGTGAGAGTGAGTGTGTGTTGGCCATGCGATGGGCTGGCGACCTGTACATGCTGTACCCCGCCTTCGCCTGATGATGCAGGGATTGGCTCCAGTCGCCTTGTGACCCTGACTAGCGTGATAAAGTGTAAGATGATGGATGGATAGATGGATATGAGATACATGGCTGCTTTTAATTAGTGCCACAGTCTCAGAACATATGAGATGTTGGTTTGGAGCTGTCTGTGGGAAGTATAAACATCTCTGTTTCGATCCATTCCTGGTTTAAAAGTCATCGACTTTTCTTTTTTTAGAGCACACCATCTGACTCGCTTTCTTCTCCGACTGCTGCTTCTCGCCTGTGCACGTATACCGTAAAGACTAGAAAAGTTCCACCGCTGAATATATAAAACCTGAATAATGTTTTAAGTTCCATGAAGTTTTGTTCCTACAGAGATGATGTGCTGATTAAAGCAAGTGACGTTCTGCGTGAACACATCAGTGTCCATCATCTCACGCTAGAGAAAAGCCGTCACTTTTAGACCAATCATTGAATAGTATGGTACCAACTGCACTGTCTGAATACATTTTTAGGCTATATTAGGTTTTATATGCTGTATATGTGGGTTGTGACATTTAATTGTGTCTACATAATTATATAAATATACTCACAGTAGTGCTAAAGGTGCAATTTAGAAGATGTGTAAGTAGATTAAGTAATTAAAGAGCATTTTGTAGTAGCTTTGAACTTATTTTAGCAAATCCATGGCCTAGCTATAGCTTTTTTTCTTAAAATATTAAAAATTGGCATTAACACCACATGTCATTACCAACACATAACCTGTTAAGATGATAATGACATTTGTTGATGGTAATGACAGGTTTTCGATTTCACCATCAGTATCTTTTAAATTGTGTAGAAATTAAATATAATTAAGTCTAACAGTGTGATTTTATAATGAAATTCGAGTGAAATGCATCATTTTATAAAACTAAAAATTACAAAAATTAAAATGGCAAAAGAGCCCACAATTGAAGAATCACCCTCATATATCTTCGTTGTCCAAAGAAAACCTAGTATTACTAGTATTAATCTTTACATTCAATGTAAATCAATAGAGCCAGAATTCTTAATTTGGAGCATTTCTATTGGTCCATTCATCTGAAATTTTCACACAATGTAAATATCAGCTTTCAAATGATGTTGAAAAATACAAATCGGCAAAAATTGAGATACTGTATTACAACACAAAATCCTCACAAACCCCTTTCTGTTCAAGGATGTAGTATCACTGTATATAATTTACAGCCGCTACTAGAAATTAATAGGCACCAAACAGTGTTTCTTCAGTCTCAGGAGGATTACAGTGTATAATCTGCCATGCACGGGATCTACCTTCTTCCTGAGATAATGAGATAATGCAAGTTCTTGTTGAACCTCCTTAAGCATCAGAAGAACTCATTTATACAGCCAGTTCAGTGAGAAGCATTCGCCTGGCATTTCTGAGCCCTGTTAAACTCAATCACAGTAGTAAAGAACATGCTGGGCTTCATCATACACCTACACTCATTAGGTTGTAGCCGTGTATGATGTCACGTCAATGTCATGCTCAGTGTCTGGGTTAGTCAGTCAAACTGTACCAGAGGTTTGCTGATGTTAGTAATATCAGCAAAATGAACATGTAATATAGTTCAGATCTTTATTTGCTGGGCCGTTCTGTGTTCTATACTCCATTCTGTACCAATACGAGAACATTGTCCAATCATTCAGGGCTTGATGAAAAGACATGTCAAATTATATTTCATCTTCAAATTACAGTGGTGCTGATAATAGCTGGGTATGAGAAGGTCTTGAGAAAAGTCTCACCTTATGTAGAAGAGGTGTAATCAGCCCTAACCTTAGTAATCTAACACTCGTATGGGTTTACTATACGGGTTCACAGTCTGCAGAGGTGATATTCTATAGGAGGGACTATTCCTCACGCTCACCTTCACCCTCCTGCTGGTCAGGAATCTAATGGATGGTTTCATGGTGTTTTTACTATGTGCAGAACAGCAGTGAGTCTACTGTCTATCAGAAAGAATATTAATCAAAATAATCAGCATAGATTTAATATTTATTTATGCTTAAAATGGATTGACATCATTTTAGCACAGACATTGAACATTGTATTGATATGAGTTTATATAAGCCTACATGAGTGATCTTGTATCAACTAGTAAATTTGTATTTATTTATTTTTTATTTATTAAAGATAAATATTTGATGGACTTTGTTCACCCTATTTTCAACTGTTCTTAATATTATTAGTAAGGTCAGTATCATAAAGCTTAATAACAAATGCTCTTTTCATTACACTAAATAACAGACTTTACAGAATAAATCAATGTTATTAATCAGCTTTACAAAGAAATCCATATTAATATCAGCACATTAAAACACTAAGTGAAGTAAGATTGCCATAAATAAGAATTTCTAAGCAGAAGATTAGGTAGAATATTTTTGTTTGCTAAAGAGAATTGGTGGACTGGGCTCATTAACAATTTTTTCACTTCCTTTTTTAACTATTATTGTCAAAGTGAGTATCATAAAGCTTAATAACAAATGTTCTGTTCATTTATATAACGCTTTATACCAGACTTTACAGACTAAATCAATGTTATTAATCAGTTTAATAAATTTATCCATATTAATATCAGCACATTAAAACACTGTAAGTGAATTAAGATTGCATTAAATAAAAAAAAAATACGTAGTAGAATATGTAGAGATGTTATCCTATAGGAGGGACTATTGCTTGAATAAATTATAAAAAAATAATTATAAAAAAAATAAGATAAATGTTTGATGGGCTCATTAACCCTTTTATCAACTGTTCTTAATATTATTGTTAAAGTCAGTATCATAAAACTTAATAACAAATGTTTTGTTTGTTAATAAAACACTTTATAACAGACATTACAGACTTAATCAATGTTATTAATCAGCTTAATAATTTAATCCATATAAATATTAATATCAGCACATTAAAACACTGTAAGTGAAGTGAGATTGCATTAAATAAAAAAGAAATCAGACAAATACGTAGTAGAATATGTAGAGATGTTATCCTATAGGAGGGACTATTCCACAAATTTACTTTCACCCTTCTGGTCAGGAATCTAATAAATGGTTTCATGGTGTTCTTACTATGAGCAGCAGTAAGTTTACTTTCTATCAGGATAAATATTTATAATTAATCTATACTTAAAACAAGTTCTATCAGCAAATCTACAGTACAGTTGGATTTACATGCCATTTCAGCTCTGAACATGGTATTAATATGACTTTATATAAGCCTACGTGAAATATTATTAGTGAGGTTGGTGTCATAACGCCTAATAACAATAGTTCTGTTCATTTATGTAACACTTAATACCAGACTTTACAGACTAAATCAAAGTTATTGACCAGCTTTATGAATGAATCCATATTAATATCAGCACATTACACTGTAAATGCTCTTAGCAGATTATAAATGAAGTAAGACTGCATTAAATAAGAATTTCTAGTTAGACAATTATGGAGAACAGCTTTTTGCTGAAGATAAATTGCTTTTCTCCACTGTTTCTCACATTATTGGAACGGTCAGTATCATAAAGCTTAAAAACAAATGTTAATTCATATAACACTTTATACCAGACTTTACAGTCTAAATCAGTGTTCTTGACCAGTTTTAAGTAAAGTAAGATGGCATTGGATAAAATTTCTAATCAGATAAATATGTAGAATATGTAGAAGAATATGTAGAGATGCTATTCTATAGGAAGGACTATTCCTTCCAGTCACTTTCCCCCTGCTGGTCATGAATCTAATGCAATTTACTGTCTATCAGGATTAATATTTATCATTTATCAATCCTTAAAACCAGTTTGATCAGCAAATCTACAGTACAGCTTGACTGACATAAACAGATACTAAACATGTTATTGATATGAGTTTATATAAGTTTGATCTTGTATCACAAATTCTATTTTTTTGCTGTAAATAAATGTTTGATAGGACTCAATGACCCTTTCTTTATCGACAGCGTGGTCTTATATTTGATATAATGACAAGATATTAAATGAACAGTTTAAAAAGGTTTATTTTTGTTGGACTACTTAAAGGGATGCTTCTTCCAAAACAAACTATTTAACCATTTCTAGGTCAGTATCCGTCTCCCACAGTGATACTCAAATAGCCCCAGGATTTTTTTTACTTTAAAGGCCAGGAGAAGCGCCTACTGATGTATGTTGAAGGTAGGAGGAGCTTGTTAAAAGCTTTGAGACTGATCTACGAGGGCAGTCTGTTTGACATGTTTGTTGTCTTTGTCCAGCTGGTTAATGTAGTAGCTTGTAGTACTCTTATCTGAACGTGTTGGCCTCTCCATTCAACATAGTTATCATCATTTGAGGGATTCCCAGTGGTCTGCTGTTGCATAATGCATGCCGTGTATAGCGCTGATGGATGAAAACACAAAAAAGCAAACAAAACTGCAAACACAGTCGAGCTGATGAAACTGAGAGATGTGATATTGCAGTACTGGATATCACATAACATGCAAATAACACATCCTATGCTAGTTTTAGGTTGGAGTGCACCTTTAAGGTGAATGCATGAGTGGCCCAAACAAGACCCCCAAGTCAGTGCTGTTATACTGAGGCTGATATTAGGGCTGCATATCTGCAAAACTGATTTCAATCCATTTTTCTGTACAGGAAAAGTAAAAAATATACTTTAATAAAATGATTTTTTTAAACTATAATATTAGTTTAAAAATATTTTATAACCTGACCACATTTAAATCTTTAGAATGTCACAATGAAGTCCCTTAACTGGAATTTTAGCAACTTGGGAAGTAACTGAACATTAGAGCTGTGTTCTATACTGGTCTGATCTAACATGCTAGGCAAGAGTTAATTTGTAATCCCATACTAATGCACTAACCACTAAATCCCTATATCTTAATATACACTGTATTGCCAAAAGTATTCGCTCGTCTGCCTTCACACGCTTATGTACTTGAGTGGTGTCCCATTCTTAATCCATAGGGTTTAATAAGATGTCCGTCCAACCTTTGCAGCTGTAACAGCTTCAGTTCTTCTGGGAAGTCTCTCTACACGGTTTAGGAGAGTGTTTATGGGAATGTTTGACTGTTCTTCTAGAAGAACATTAGTGAGGTCAGACGCTGATGTTGGACGAGAAGGTCTGGCTCACAGTCTCCGCTCTAATTCATCCCAAAGGTGTTCTAGCAGGTTGAGGTCAGGACTCTGTGCAGGCCAGTCAAGTTCCTCCACACCAAACTCGCTCCTCCATGTCTTTATGGAGCTGCTTTATGCACTGGGGGGGCAGTCATGTTGAAACAGAAGGGGGCCGTCCCCCAAACTGTCCTTACAAAGTTGAGAGCATGAACTTGTCCAGAATCTCTTTCGAAGCTTTAAGAGTTCCTTTTACTGGAACTAAGCGTCCGAGCCCACCTTCTGAAAAATAACACAACACCGTAATCCCCCCTCCACCAAACTTTACACTCAGCACAATGCAGTTAGACAAGTACCGTTCTCCAGGCAACCGCCAAACCTAGACTCGTCCATTAGATTGCCAGACGGAGAAGTGTGATTGGTCACTCCAGAGAACAGGTCTCCACTGCTCTAGAGTCCAGTGGTGGCGTGCTTTACTCCACTGCATCTGACGCTCTGCATTGTTCTTGGTGATGTAAAGCTTGAATGCAGCTGCTCAGCCATGGAGACCCATTCCATGAAGCTCTCTACGCTCTGTTCTTGAGCTGATCTGAAGACCACATGAAGTTTGGAGGTCTGTAGTGATTGGCTCTGTAGAAAGGTGGTGACCTCTGTGCACTATGCTCCTCAGCATCCGCTGACCCGCTCTGTCATTGTATGTGTTCTACCACTCGGTGTCTATTTAGTAGTGAGGAAACTTCACCACTGGACTTGTTGCACAGGTGGCGTCCTATCACGGCACCACGCTGGAGTTCACTGAGCTCCTGAGAGACCCACTCTTTCACTAATGTGTGTAGAAGCAGTCTGTATGACTAGGTGCTGGTTTTATACACCTGTGGCCATGGAAGTGATTGAAACACCTGAATTCAATGATTTAGATGGGTGAGTGAACACCATGTTGATGTATGACGTTATATATTGTATTTTTTTTTACAGTTACTTCTTACTTCCAGCCTAGAGATGACAGTGCTGTGCTGATAGCCTCATGCCAGCACCACAATCACTACCATGTCACTGCCATGTCATTAGATTTCCATTCATCGGTTCATCAGTTCATGCAAATAACAGCTCTGGAAACATTATGCAGTTTAGTCTGTTTCCATCGGGAGATAACAATGGGTGAGTCACATCTCAGAGAAACATGGGGCGAGTACAGAGAAATCTTTAATGCTGAGTCATTTCTTTCAGCTCTTTTGTTTCATTTTATCATTCTATTACACATCCTAGGAGCGCAGTGATCAAAACTAAAACCACTTGAGTTCAAAACTAAAACCACTATAATGTATCAGAACACTACCAGTCAAACGTTTTAGATACACTACCAGTCAAACGTTTTAGTACACTACCAGTCAAACGTTTTAGATACACTACCAGTCAAACGTTTTAGTACACTACCAGTCAAACGTTTTAGATACACTACCAGTCAAACGTTTTAGATACACTACCAGCCAAACGTTTTAGATACACTACCAGTCAAACGTTTTAGATACACTACCAGACAAACGTTTTAGTACACTACCAGACAAACGTTTTAGTACACTACCAGTCAAACGTTTTAGTACACTACCAGTCAAACGTTTTAGATACACTACCAGCCAAACGTTTTAGATACACTACCAGTCAAACGTTTTAGATACACTAACAGTCAAACGTTTTAGATACACTACCAGCCAAACATTTTAGATACACTACCAGTCAAACATTTTAGATACACTACCAGCCAAACGTTTTAGATACACTACCAGTCAAACATTTTAGATACACTACCAGACAAACGTTTTAGTACACTACCAGTCAAACGTTTTAGATACACTACCAGTCAAACGTTTTAGTACACTACCAGTCAAACGTTTTAGATACACTACCAGTCAAACGTTTTAGATACACTACCAGACAAACGTTTTAGTACACTACCAATCAAACGTTTTAGATACACTACCAGTCAAACGTTTTAGTACACTACCAGTCAAACGTTTTAGTACACTACCAGTCAAACGTTTTAGATACACTACCAGCCAAACGTTTTAGATACACTACCAGACAAACGTTTTAGTACACTACCAGACAAACGTTTTAGATACACTACCAGTCAAACGTTTTAGATACACTACCAGTCAAAAGTTTTAGATACACTACCAGTCAAACGTTTTAGTACACTACCAGACAAACGTTTTAGATACACTACCAGTCAAACGTTTTAGATACACTACCAGCCAAACGTTTTAGATACACTACCAGTCAAACGTTTTAGATACACTACCAGTCCAGCGTTTTAGATACACTACCAGCCAAACGTTTTAGATACACTACCAGTCAAACATTTTAGTACACTACCAGTCAAACGTTTTAGATACACTACCAGTCAAACATTTTAGATACACTACCAGTCAAACGTTTTAGATACACTACCAGTCAAAAGTTTTAGATACACTACCAGCCAAACGTTTTAGATACACTACCAGTCAAACGTTTTAGATACACTACCAGTCCAGCGTTTTAGATACACTACCAGCCAAACGTTTTAGATACACTACCAGTCAAACATTTTAGTACACTACCAGTCAAACGTTTTAGATACACTACCAGTCAAACATTTTAGATACACTACCAGACAAACATTTTAGTACACTACCAGTTAAACGTTTTAGATACACTACCAGTCAAACATTTTAGTACACTACCAGCCAAACGTTTTAGATACACTACCAGTCAAACGTTTTAGATACACTACCAGTCAAACATTTTAGTACACTACCAGACAAACATTTTAGTACACTACCAGTCAAACGTTTTAGATACACTACCAGTCAAACGTTTTAGTACACTACCAGTCAAACGTTTTAGATACACTACCAGCCAAACGTTTTAGATACACTACCAGTCAAACGTTTTAGTACACTACCAGTCAAACGTTTTAGTACACTACCAGACAAACGTTTTAGATACACTACCAGTCAAACGTTTTAGTACACTACCAGTCAACCGTTTTAGATACACTACCAGTCAAACGTTTTAGTACACTACCAGTCAAACGTTTTAGATACACTACCAGCCAAACGTTTTAGATACACTACCAGTCAAACGTTTTAGTACACTACCAGTCAAACGTTTTAGATACACTACCAGTCAAACGTTTTAGTACACTACCAGTCAAACGTTTTAGATACACTACCAGCCAAACGTTTTAGTACACTACCAGTCAAACGTTTTAGTACACTACCAGTCAAATGTTTTAGATACACTACCAGCCAAACGTTTTAGATACACTACCAGCCAAACGTTTTAGATACACTACCAGTCAAACGTTTTAGATACACTACCAGCCAAACGTTTTAGTACACTACCAGCCAAACGTTTTAGATACACTACCAGTCAAACATTTTAGATACACTACCAGCCAAACATTTTAGATACACTACCAGACAAACGTTTTAGTACACTACCAGTCAAACGTTTTAGTACACTACCAGTCAAACGTTTTAGATACACTACCAGTCAAACGTTTTAGATACACTACCAGCCAAACGTTTTAGATACACTACCAGTCAAACATTTTAGATACACTACCAGACAAACGTTTTAGTACACTACCAGCCAAACGTTTTAGATACACTACCAGACAAATGTTTTAGATACACTACCAGCCAAACGCTTTAGATTCACTACCAGTCAAACGTTTTAGATTCACTACCAGTCAAACGTTTTAGTACACTACCAGCCAAACGTTTTAGATACACTACCAGCCAAACGTTTTAGTACACTACCAGACAAATGTTTTAGATACACTACCAGCCAAACGTTTTAGTACACTACCAGCCAAATGTTTTAGTACACTACCAGACAAATGTTTTAGATACACTACCAGTCAAATGTTTTAGATACACTACCAGCCAAACGTTTTAGATACACTACCAGTCAAATGTTTTAGATACACTACCAGCCAAATGTTTTGGATACACTACCAGTCAAATGTTTTAGATACACTACCAGTCAAACGTTTTAGATACACTACCAGTCAAACGTTTTAGATACACTACCAGCCAAACGTTTTAATACACTACCAGTCAAACGTTTTAGATACACTACCAGACAAACGTTTTAGATACACTACCAGCCAATAGTTTTAGTACAGTACGAGTGACATATTTTATATCACTACCAGCCAATAGTTTTAGTACACTACGCGTGAAATGTTCTTTTCATTCATAAAATGCTTTATAATAGACTTCATAGACTAATGCAATGTTAATGATCAGCTTTATGAATCCATTTTAGTATAAGCATATTATAATATGCTATATATGCGTTTCACAGAGTTTAAGTAAAGGATGACTGTCTTAAATAAGAATATCTAATAAGAGGAATACCAGAGTTGCTACTCTGTACTTCGAGCAGGGATTAGTTTGACATTAAACGTGAGATATAGAGTGTAAATCTGTGTATAGAGTGTAAATCTGTAAATGACTTATTTTTTTAAAAATATGATTTAAGTAGGAAGCACCTTCACAAAAAACAATTCCGGTCAGAATATATCAGGACAATCTGCCCCTAAATCATGAATTCTCAGAAACATCCTTGAACAAACAAAAACAAAACACAATGCTAATATCAATAAATCTAAATAGACAATTCTCTACATTTACATCTTATGAGTGATGAGACCTTATGTGAATGATCCCAACATTTATCATTAATATATATATATATATATATATATATATATATATATATATATATATATATATATATATATATATATATATATATATGGTATATGTGAATATGAAGCTTTTTACTGTGACATTATAACATTTTCTTCGTGTGAGTTAGTTTATTGATGTTCAGTTAAAAAGACTTACGTTAAGAATCATAAAGCATTATGAAAGCTATTGTGGATCTTTATGACTGCACGTGTAATGCATTATTGATCCCTGATTCATTGAAAGTGTTACCATCATTTTTATCTCATAATCAAAACATGCATAAAACTGTGGATGGAGCTAGTGTGACAGTCATGCTGAGATCAGTCCACCACCAAAATAACATCCACAGCAATCCTCTGTGGACTGGCCGATGATGAATGGAGTAGTGGGTGGCTGACAGATTGTACGTGGCAACAGATGGGCTATGGTGTGTGATTGTAATTGACCTATGAAGTGGACAGTGGAGGTAAAAGGTAGGTGTTTAAAGGGGGGTGTTGGGGGAGCGTGTATATCTGATTTCCTCCCACAGACATGCAGTCAAGCGAGCTGGAGATACTGAATTGTTCCTTTATGTGAGTATATGTTCGTAAATGTGATGAATAATTAGTGGCCTATCCAGGGTGTTTCCTCCACTCTGTATATTGTCGCTGTCCAATGAAAAACATGTACCTCTATGTTTTCATTTCTATTTTTCTACATCACTTGAATGCAGCAGTTGGAATTTACATTGGGGAGAAATGTCATGATGAATGGACCAATGAAATTTATTTAAAATAGCTTGGAAAAAATTCTGGTTCCATTGACTTGCATTAAAAGTGAAGACAGTTTTTGTTCTATCCTGTAAAGTTGTAAAGTATATATACATTATTTTTAAATATTCAAATAGTATTAATACAGTAAATAGTGTTTGTACTAAATCCTTCTATTCTGGTCTTATTTGATCTTAGTGCAGCTTTTGACATATCGAATATTGGGATATTATGTTTAGTGATACTGTATCGATTCTCAAAAACACGGTATCGATACACAGATTCCTGGCAGACAGTGAATCAGTGTGTGTTGTGTTTAAACCTCTGACCACTAGATGGCGGTGTTGTAATCCATTTTCAGCTCCACTCCAACATTAACAAGCAGCACAAGGGCGCAAAGCTATTGTAAGCATTGACAAACCTGTTCATACAGTGGTGTGTTTTGTGACCTCTTGCCAATACACTGCTCTACTGCTCTCTCTGAGGAAAAATGTTTATTAAATAGTTAATGAAATTGTAAATATACCATATGTTTTCATCATTCGTCATCTTCTAAGAGTTTATAATCAAGTTTTATTGTCTGACTTGACCCTCTGCTTGTTTTTGAGAGCATTTAAACAGTGTGTGTCAATTTGATACGTAGCTTTACAAATGTAATATAAAATATTTTTCAAACATAATAGGAGGGTTAACAGATAGACAGTTCAAGGTTGCATGGTAAGTTATTCATTCATGGATGATGATGGATGGATATGCTTAGAAAAACATGTAGCTTCAAAATAATAACTTTACAGGAGAGTCCAAAAACTGTGTACACTTTTAATGCAAGTCAATAGAACCAGAATTCTTTCTATGCTATTTTGGAGCATTTCTATTGGTCCATTTTGGTTCTTGAGATTTTTACGTCATGTAAATGACAGCTCTTGGGTACGAATGATATAGAAAAATGAAAATCATCAAAAATTAAGAAACATGTTTTTCTTTGGACAGCGATGATATTTCAATTATGCTAAAACAAATAGAAGTAGAACAGCAGAAGTGGAAATGACTTTACAGGAGAAGCCAAAAACTGTCTTTACTTTCAATGTAAGTCTATGGAACCAGAATTCTTTCCATTCTATTTTGGAGCATTTCTATTGGTCTGTTCATCATGAAATTTTAACACAGTATACATGGTAGCTTGGTTTAAATGATGTAGAAAAATGAAAATCAATAAAAAAATTAAGATGCATGTTTTTTTAAGACAGCGATGGATTTACCATGTAATTTATAATGCTAGTCATAAATATTATGACATTTCCCAGCTGTAGGTCCAGGATTAGTACAGATGTTACTAGATTTGAGCAAAATATCTGTACACATTGTTTATTTCTCTGCTTAAAGCCTTGCAGCGCTGTTGTTGCTGAGGTTTCCAGCCTGCACTGGGATTAGCTTGCGGTTGGATAACGGTGGTAAACATAAAAATCCCACGTTCCTAGTGCATTCATCAAACCAGAAATCTGAGGTAGTCAGCTATGAAGAATAGTGCCGTGAGCGGTGCTGCCGTTTTTTGCCGATGCCTGCATGAGGCGTTAATGAATGAACTCGGGCCTCTGAAGAGTTTCTAGCAGGTCGGGAAACAGCTCTTAAAACAGACATGCCGAATGCTGATGTATCTGTTTGAGCTTGACAAGTCTCTTTAGATAGGCAGTGGGTTTTTTTTTTCTCGCACTGCGACTGTATGATTGATTGGCTTGCCATCTCCCCAAGATCAATATAAATAACCTAAATTTAAAGCCAGCAGAAGAAGGCTCAGCGAAGCAGGCGAGAATCAAGCGCATTGTTTTATCAGGTGGACGGCTTCACGTGGCTTGGACATGAGAGAGCTGCTCGTGATGACAGATAGGCTTCGCCGTGATGGCTCTCCAAAAGAAATTGAGTGGTTTGTGCATGTGTATCAAATATTATTCATATTTCCAGAGTAATGCAACATCCTGTAATCACATTGAGCCATGGTTTCTTAGTGCAGCCATACTTTCCATTCATTAGAGTACGGTAGATCTCCATTGTATATTCTGTTTGTGGTCATGTTCATGGCAGGGAAGGAGCTCAGTCACCTCAGCAGTGTTATATGAACTCCGTCGGTGTTACATAAGCTCCTACAGAGTGCGTTCTGCAGGTTTTCTGCCTCATACGGAGTTCATTCATCCTTTCTGCATTTACTATGTGGTCCACACGCTCCATGCTATCAAATGCATGGCACTGAATCTGGTGGGCTGCACCCTTTACGCAGTTTTTCGGACCCCAGTTACACCCAGTTGTGGGTTACCGTTACTGCTAATATGATTTTTTCCCAAGAAAAGGCTGGAAATGGCTTCAATGGCTTTACCCCACATCACAAACTTTACATTTTAGATGATGTATTCTGAGTATTTCATTGTATCAAGGTCGATGGTCGTTCCCGTGTAGTGTTGGAATGTTCTGCAGGTTTGCTGCTTATACAGACTCTGTAGAAGTTTCATCCTAATTGCCTTTACTATATGGTCCACAAGCTCCATACTGTTATATTTAAAACATTGTATTTGGTGGGCTTCACCCTGTAAGCAGTTTTAGGGACCCCAATTGTGGGTTAATGGGGTTAATGGGGTTTTCATTATGGGTAACTGTATAGTGAACTATATAGAGAATCTAATTGTCCACTGAGAATTTGGACAAATGGCAGACACTCTGTATAGAGCGCTAAACAGTAAATAGGGTGTGATTTCAGACACGCCAGTGAATGCAGTGAATGCATCTATGATTAAGACAAGAAATAAGTAAACAAACCAGAAAGCTATCAAGAAACCATCAAGATCAGACTAGCATATACATCCATTTAATGCTAGACACTCACTGGAGGCAAACACAGGGGTATAAATACACAAGGACTCACAGGGAACCTCCAGCAAGGGAAGGAGCCACAAACTAGAGACAGGTGAGGGGTGTGGGAAAAGGGTAGAGACAGGAAGGAGCTACGAAGACAAAAACAAAACAAAACAAAAGCACATGGGAGAGATACAAGAGAAAGATAAACAAAAATGGAAACAGGCGAGGAGAGAAGCAATGCAGGATGGGTTAGTGTGTGGAAATGGCTTTATTAGCTTTACCCCATATCACAAACTTTACATTTAATGTTATGTGGTCAGAGTATTTCATTGTATTGAGGTTGATGGTCGTTCCTGTGTAGTGTTGGAATGTTTGAATGAGGGCAGTGTGCAAAATTTCCCATATAATTCCAAGACCTCCATGTTGGCTGGCTACTCCAGCACTGATTGGCAGCTTACTCACCACATCCCTGGCACTGATTGGCTGCTCACTCACCACAGCGGTACTGATGCTGACTACAGTGGCAAGAAATGCTTTGTGTAGTTTGGTGATGGGCTCTTCTACATGTTAACTTGGATCTCACATCTCTTGTTTGTCATTGGTTTAAAAAATGAAGAATAAGTAATAATAAGTAATGATTACTTTTTCCACCAACCTCATGGGCCAGTGGGGTGATTGTTTTTAGTTTTACAAATACACTAACCCATCCTGCGCTGTTTCCATTTTTGTTTATCTTTCTCTTGTATCTCTGCCATGTGCTTTTTTTTTTTTTTGTCGTTGTAGCTCCTACCTGTCTCTACCCTTTTCTCACACCCCTCACCTGTCTCTAGTTTGTGGCTGCTTCCCTTGCTGGAGGTCCCCTGTGAGTCCTTGTGTATTTATACCCCTGTGTTTGCCTCCAGTGAGTGTCTAGCATTAAATGGATGTATATGCTAGTCTGGTCTAGGTGTTCTATTCAGAGTGTCTGCTATATTGTAGTGTTGTATGAATTCTCAGTGGACAATTTGATTCTCTATATAGTTCACTATACAGTTTCCCATAATGCACTGTAAAACTAGAGGACAACCGATGTACCCTACTTACAGCAATGCATAGCGGTTTCTTTGGAAAGATCGTCATCGGTATTCCCTCTATTGTCCTCCTCACTGCTCCTCTATATGGTGTTCTACATAGAACAGTCTATGTAGTAAACAGGGAACGAGTGCCTGTACTTCCTCAATACTTCTATCCTCCTCCCCTGCTCCAGTGTTATGCTCCACATATACAATGCCATATTATTAAGTCTTTCACAGCCATCCAGGGCAAAGTTACAGTTGCTAGACTATGAAGGCCTGGGAAACTAATTTTCTACAGCGCCACCCTGAGGCTGGCCAGTGTTGCAGCTCCAGTTAGTCAAGAATACCAAAGAGAAAGGCTCGCTGGAATAGCAGCTATACAATGACAGCACAACATCAAGTTTCAGAGATACTCAAAATACTGAATTCACTCTCATAGAGCTGAACAAGGTCTTACAGTGGAATAAATACAAATTTTACAGATTTTTACATTTAGTGTCTAGGTGTATATATATATATTGTTGGACGTTCCTGTTTTTCCAGGACATGTTCCTTTTATTCTGCGCTTGTGCTTCCCTCCTGCAGTCCTCCTGTACTGCGCTGTTTTGTGTTTACCTACTGTAACACAGCTCCAGAAGAACTTTATCATCAGCTAATGGGACTCAGGTGCAGAGAAAAGCACATGAAAGTGATCAGTGCAGGTGGACAGCAGCACTGGAACTGGTAAACATCATGCTCAGTGTTTTAATTATTATACCGAGGGGCCGTACATGCAGTAAAGATTTGAGAACAGGGGTATTTGTGGAACACATCACGCCAGTGTTTTGCGATCTGTAAAAACTGACGTTGAATAAACGTTGATCTGTAGAAATATAATAGCTCTTAATCCTCTTTGCTGGAATCATTAACGGAAGCAATCACACAGCAAAATCCCCAGTGCTGAATTCACTCTCAGGGAGCTGAATTAGGTCTTACAGGGGAATAAATACCTACAAGGTTTATGTTATTGTGGCAGTCAGAGGACTAAACTGACAGTCTTATGGTATTAAGCTTGTTTTTTTATGCTATATGTATATATTAGTGCAAAGGCATTGTATTTGTATGTTATGTTATTTGTGTAGTATTTGGATACTGTTTGTGTAATGTCTATTTAAGTAAGCACAAATGTAACTGTATATATATATATATATATATATATATATATATATATATATATATATATATATATATATATATATATATATATATATATATACTACCGATGAAAAGTTTTGGATCTTCTTCCTTAACACAACAATGGACTGACGGGTCTATAAAGAAAGTTGTTTCTTTCTGGTCATTGTGAGTCATTTTGAGTCGGTCAGCAAGCCATCAACTGCTGATCTTCAGATACTAAACTAACCTAGAATGTTGTTCTTTAATACTCACTTATTAGTAGAATGTTTTTCAGCTGTGCATCACAATTGATCAAGAGTGTCCTAACAACCAATTAGTCCAATATCCTTAACTTGGATTGGCGGCCGTACCAGGAGATTTAGACAGAGGACTGAGAATTACTGATAATAGACTATATGTAAAATAAGCCTTTATACAAAAATAGACTTTAATACAAACATTTATATTCTTTAAAAATCATCTGATACACTTACATTAATTGTGAAATGAACAATATTGTTTGTGAATTGCATGAAAATTGCATTAAATGAAATTCTAAAGTGATCCTAAACTTTTGAGTGGTAGTGTATATATATATATGATATTACAAATGATAGTCCTATAGTACTGTGTAAAGTAACACTTTATTTTTGAAATATTAAACCGTCTTAATAGAGTAAGCAGTGCTTTTCCATACGTCAGTGTGTTTATTAACCCTTTCCAAGCTTCTCATAAACAACCCAGTATTATTTACAGTTCTCATCTAATACCTGCTTTGACTGCTCATTACTTCATTAAGCTAAATCAAGATTGCTGCTGAAGGAACTGAACACATTCATACAATGTCTGGGGCGTCCAGGAGAAATCTGGAACCTAACTTTGTTCTTCAAACTGGAGCTCAAGATATGATCTACTTCTCTCACAATAACATATTCATGTTAATGTTATTGATTAGATAAAGGCTTTTAAACTAAGAGCTTTTGCACAGTAGTATATACAGATATTTACATTTGAAAGCTCTGCATACATACCTCCAAAGTTCAGTTTTAGAAATTGGTTGATATACATCTAAGTGTTTTGACTGCAAGTCCAAGTCTAATTCTAATTTCTAGAATAAATTCTGATTAATTGTTATTAACAACATATTATATCTGTAAATCAGATCTAAACCACATTTGGTGGTGGTGTAAAATTCTATTCCATTCAATTATTTTAGAGATGTGTCTCCATGTGGGCTCTCTGGCCACTCAAATCAGATTCCAGTGTATATTTTTTGGCACTAACAATGCAACACACAACAGCAATGTCAAATCCAGGGTGATGGAAAAGTTGCAATTTGCAACATAGTTACTGTCAACGACCACCAAAAGCAACACTGATGTCTGGACACACAAATCTGATCTGATCACCTACAAATACCAGTATCTGATCTCAGACATACAAATGATGATTGATTTGGCTGCAGTCTTAATCCAATCCCAAACACATCAATCAATGAAGTCTGAAGTCTGAACTCTGGTGGCTCAGATCTGAAGCCAGAGTGGAGCTTGATTTCCTCCTCTGTCCAGATATTGAAAGCTTTCAGTGCTGTTTTTGCATTCAGGAGGATTTTGGTGGTCTACCAGGACCTGCACATCATTTTTCCCATTTAAAATGTTTAGGTCATGTATTCTGAGTATTTCATTGTATTGAGGTTGATGGTTGTTCTTGTATAGTGTTGGGATGTTCTGCAGGCTTGCTGTTATATTGTTGCCCTAGTTGACCCCAGTTGTTGCCCTGTTGTGGGTTAATGGGGTTTTCCCAAGAAAAGGCTGGAAATGGCTTCATTGGCTTTACCAACATCACAAACTGTTGGAATGTTCTGCAGGTGTGCTGCCTCATACAGACTCTGTAGGAGTTCAATCATCCTTGCCGTATTTACTATATGGCCCACACGCTCCATACTATTATATTTAGAACATTGTATGTGGTGGGCTTCACCCTGTAAGCAGTTTTAGGGACCCCAGTTGTTGCTCATTTGTGGGTTAAAGGGGTTTTTCCCAAGAAAAGGCTGGAAATGGCTTCATTGGCCTTACCCCACATCACAAACTTTACATTTTAGGTTATATCATTGTATCAAGGATGATGGTCAGTCCTGTGTAGTGTTGAAATGTTTGAATAGGGGCAGTGTGCAAAATACCCAAGGCTGTAGGAGCGGGTTTAACACTTGGGGGGACACATTTGCTAATATGAATCAAAGCCCACCCTATTCCCTAAATATAACCTATAAGCTGATTCCACTGTAGGTAAGGTAGCAAATCACTGTATGTTTAGCGACGTAGAACAACATTTATAGAATTACAGTAAATTACTAATAAATAAACAAACTACAACATTATCTGTATGTCTGTTTATTATTAGATAAATCCAATTAAAGATCACTTTACACACTAAACTAAACTAGATACTCCACATCACATAGTACTGCTGTCAGAAAACATTTAAACTATATGGTTTTACATATATAACCAAAAAATTATTTTCTTTGGAGCATAATGTATATTGAAGTTTCCTGACTAGATAAGACTAACATTGATGTTAGACAGTAAGGCTGCGCCCTCTGGAACATTACATACTGCACTACTGACAGCACTTCTAACGCTGGAGTCCTTTTATTAATTAATTAATTTAATTAATTATATTTGTTTACGTTTGTAGTGTAGTAAGAGTCTGCAGTTTGGGGGCGTGGCCAGAGAGTAATGTAACTTTAGGTTTTAGAGTGCTTTCTGACTAAAGTTAATATAAATGTTAACTAACTCAAACCCTCCTAGTCTGTTACCATGACAACACATTATACTAAAGCTGTTTTATTACAGTATATATGGTCATCATTACTATTCACTGCTCTCATCACTGACCTCGTGTTTAAAGCTGGCGTGAGCTACCTGACACTCCACAGCGAGGTGAGAGCTCGGGTCAGTGAAGCTGCTGACTGCAGGATATTTCTGAACAGGCATCTCAACACAAGCCTTAACACAGTGAAAGACCCAGACCACCTAACAACCAGAGCCTGTTGCTAAACAACAAACACAGTGCATGAATTGTGAACGCTGCCAAAACACGCTTTTAAAATAAAAGTGTTTTTTAAACAGTTTCCACTTTTCTGTGGTTTAATTTTTGGGTGAGACAAATCTACCAGTTTCTGATATTGGGTGGGACACGGTTCCTACGCCAATAAAAATACTAGTGTTGCACTGATACTTACACACAGTATCAGTATCGGCAATAGAGAGCGCCGATACCATGAAGCTTATTGACTGAATGGCTGCATGTGTTTCTGCATTGTGGCAATTTTTTTTTTTCAAAGCTCTGAAATTTTTTAATGTGCAGTTACTCAACCAGTAAATGGTTCTTTCAAGATTATTATATCTTATTCAGGATAAGACATAAAAAAATACAACAAATAAAAAGTGGAACACTATAAATATCAGGATTTATAGCCATATATCGAGCATTTAAGTCAGAGTTGGTATCGGTTCTTGGTATCGGCAGATACCTGAAAAGCTGGTATCGGTATTGGTATCGCTAAGGAAAAAGTGGTATCGGTGCATCCCTAGAAAATACCCCATAGAACTCCATGACCTTCATGTTGGCTGGCTACTCTAGCGCTGACTGGCCACTCACTCATCACCACAGTGGCGCTGATGCTGGCCGCAATGGCAAAAAAGTGCTTTCTCTAGTAAAGACTTAGTCTTAGTCTAGTTTGGTAATGGGCTGTTCAACACATGTACTGGGCTTTCACATCTCAGCTTTTGTGTCACTGGTTTGAAAAAATCATAATAATCACTCTTTCCACCAACCTCATGGGCCAACTGGGACTGAGATTTACAAATACACAGCCCTGCTTCTCTCCTCACCTGGTTCTGTTTTGGTTTGGGTTGTAGCTCCTACCTTTATCTACCCTTATGTCACAACTATCTTTTAACTATCACTAGCTTGTGGCTGCTTCCCAGGTGTTCCCTGTCAGTCCTTGTGTATTTATACCCCTGTATTTGCCTCCAGTGCTTGTCTAGCATTAACTGGATGATTCTGGTGGTCTACCAGGACTTGCATGGACTCAATCAGAGTCCCATGTTGAACAGTTTTGGAAGCATTTGACTTGAAATGAAATGAATGAATGGTGCTTTCTGACTCCTGCACATTACCAGACTGCGCTAACAACATGACTGACGTGTTGAATTAGGTCCTGAGATGTTTCTTGGTTTCCAGCTGCTCTTGTATGGAGTAAACACTGTGAAGAACTTTCAGAGGTGCACAGAGAGCATCTTACCTTGAACTCCTCCAGGATTTTGTACGTCTTCCCTCTGTACTCGCAAAAGTTCTTGACCTCCTTACACTCCGGGCAGCAGCCATTGTGCTCCACCTTGGTGCACTTGGGGTGTATTTTCGGGCACTCCGGCTGTTCACACACAGGCCCGTCCTCCGTGCACACACACGGGCAGTTTGAGTGGCCCGGGAAGAAGCGCTCGCCGAGCTTGTAGACGAAGCCGCTGTCGTCCACGCAGCCTTTGCCCCTGTAGTCATCGAAGAGAATGTCATTGCTGGCCGCCCGATCGGCCTCTGCCTCGTCCGCAGGGTAGTCCTCGGCCTGCGACACAGCGGCATTCACGGCCAGCAGCACGATGCAGGCAGCAGGGAAGAGAGGGCCCATCCTTCGCCGTGGCAGTCCTGTTGTTATCATTATTGTTATTATTATCATTGAAAAAATTCAATTGCACAGCAAATAAGACATTAATGAGAAACAAAGTGACAGTAATTAACCTTAAACAACCTTATAAAGAAGATGTGATTGTAGGGATACTTTTTAAAGGACCTATAATGGACCAATTAATGGTCCAAGTCAAGAACCATTTAAGATTCTATATGTTTAAGACTGTGGCAACAAAACAGAGCTCTGATTATAGCTTTATTCTTTAGCATCTCTGATAGTTATGTGAGGAAAGATAAGTTATAGAGGGTATAACTTGAGAAACATATGCTGTAATGTTAATTTTTTTATTGGATCTTGGAGCTTCAGAGGTTTGTTTCCATTAGTGTGTTGTGTGTTGTATGTTTTAACTCAACCTCCATCTGCTCAATAGGTTGGGAATGGCTGATGTGGACCAAAGCCAACGAATCGCAATCACAAGTGTGATCAGTGGTAAGTAGCAAAATGTTCAGTTCCATCATTGTTTCAATTTGTGGACTGCCAGAAAAAGTAATACTGTACTAACCAGAGGTGTCAAGTAACAAAGTATAAATAAATCATTACCTTACTTAAGTAGAAATGTTGGTTATTATACTCTACTGGAGTAATTATTTATCTGTACTTTCTACTCCTTACATTTTAAACATAGTCTCGTTACTCCTGTTTCAATTCAGTTTGTTTTCATTCATGTACATTTACATTCCAGTAAAGATTCTTGATAACATGTCCTTGAAGTTTGACTTCATTACAATACTTATAGACAACTAGTCATCATATCTTCTGCTCCATGAATCACATGTTAATGTTCAGTAGTAACAGATATACTTCTTTAATATATTTACTTTGTACTAAACTACATTCATGTTTAATGGGCGTATATGCGGCTGAAACAGGAAGCCTAGCGCATCCCAAATTTATCAACATTAACATTTTAATATAACATTATAGTCATTATGGCTTTTAGAAGAATGGTTTTTTTGGGGAGGTGGGCTAGTGCACTATAGACCCCTGTGGTGGGACCTAAGCTTTTGTCCTATAATGGCATTTTTTCCTTACATTACTTTTACTTTAATACTTTAAGTAGTGCTGCAAGCAGTACTTTTACACTTTTACTGGAGTAAAAATCTTGAGTTGATACTTCAACTTCTACAGAAGTATTTTTAAATCTTACAATCTATACTTCTACCTGAGTAATGACTGTGAATACTTTTGACACCTTTGGTACTAACATAGTAGTATATACTATACTATGTATGGAATTATATATCATATATTTTGTGTGATCATCACAGTGTCTCAATATATATCAGCCAATCGCAATAGAGCTTATTTAATTATTCATGAGCTCCCCAACAATGGCTAAACAGCTCATTTCATTCCAGGATTAAATCATATCAGGTAAATGTGCTTGTAAGACTCAAATATATGCATTCTATGGTACCTCTATGTTCGTTCAGCAGTGGGGAGTTTGCCAATTATTACATATAGATATATATATATATTATGTATTGTCGATGTCCAATGAAAAATAAGTATCTCCAAAATGGCAACTTTACAGGAGAGACCAAAAACTCTTTACTGTTATTGTAAGTCAATGGAACCAGAATTTTTTCCAATTGATTTTGGAGTATATCTATGGGTCCATAAATCATGAAACTTCCAAACAATGTAAACAGCAGCTGTCTTATTGAAATTATGTAGAAAAATAAAAAGCTACATGGAGATATATGTTTTTATATATGTATATATGTATTTAGATATATATGCCTGAGACACAGCAGCTCAGGGGTTTGTTTTCGTTAGTGTATTGTGTGTTGTATGTTGTAACTGTACATCCACCTGCTTAATGTGTTGGTGTATATATATATATATATATATATATATATATATATATATATATATATATATATATATATATATATATATATATATATGATAGTACTGTGAAAAGTTTATTAAACCATATTAATAGAATAAGTTGTACTTTTACATACGTCAGTGTGTTTATTAACTCTTTCCAAGCTTCTCCTAAACAACCCAGTATTATTATCAGTTCTCATCTAATACCTGCTTTGACTGCTCAGTACTTCATTAAGCTAAATCAAGATTTGCTGCTGAAGGAACTGAACACATTCATACAATGTCTGGGGCGTCCAGGAGAAATCTGGAACCTAACTTTGTTCTTCAAACTGGAGCTCAAGATCTGATCTACTTCTCTAACAATAAGATATTCATGTTACATTTATTAATTAGATAAAGGCATTTAAACAAAGAGCTTTTGCACAGTAGTATATACAGATATTTACATTTCAAAGCTCTGCAGACATACGTCCAAAGTTCAGTCTTTGAAGTTGGTTGATATTTGTGCATCTAAGTGTTCAGACTGCAAGCCCAAATCTAATTTTGGCCTGTCTGGAATATATTGTGATTAATTATTGATAATAACATATTGTATTTGTAAACCAGAACCTTAAACACTGTTATTTTGCTTTCTAATCCAAATCCAAATCCAGCATTTACAAATATGGGAGAATAAAACAGGCTTATTCCAAAACCATAACACAAAACAATGACTAATAATCACAGACCGTGTGCAGAAATCAGCTGTTCCAGGCTGGGAAGGTGATGTCAGCCCTTTTTCTAACCTTTCCAAGGAACTGAGCTGTCAGCTCTACATGGTGCATGTTCATTCTTAAACAAGGCTTGAATTCCTATTCACTAAATTCTTAATCTAACAATCTGTTCCACCTTAAATGCTACATCTTATGCCAGCGCCAGAATTAACTGTGGCTTAATTTAAGGTGGAATGAAAATTTATATCCCACATCTTCAACAGAATCCTGAACAACTTGAACTCTCGGAGCAGCTTCAGCTCAGCGTTCAACACTGAAGAGACTGAAGAGACGAGCAGCTCCACCTTTATTAGCACCCCAACCTCCAACAGTGACTGGAAGTAGCAGCCATGCTGTGTGAGTGGATCACTGTGTGCTGGTTGAAGCAGATCGTCTTAAACTGAAAGTTTCACAGAGACACCTTTAATCTACTGTGTGTTTGATGTCCAGATGAAAGAGAGTAACTAGTATAGGTGACGTTAGATACCAGCAGCTCTGAGTAACTAGTATAGCTAACTAAATAGTATGAGGGTGGAGCTTATTTACTGTGTGATCATTAAACCATCTCACTATTTATCAGCCAATTGGCAACAGAGCTTATTTAATTATTTATGAGAAAACAGCTCATTTCCCTCCACGATTAAATCCTATAGCATGTAAATGTGCTTGTAAGACTCAAATATATGCGTTCTATGGTACCTCTACGATACAGTTGGGTGCTTAATGTGTAGAATTAAAGGTGTACATTTATACGTTTCACAATCCAACAATAACATAAGAAGGCGTTAGTTAAGACGGATATATGGAGCCAATGCAACTTCTAATATAATACAATCGCAATTAAATATGTCCAATCAGGTTCCCAAGCGAAAGACACTGGAGACATGACTCTGAGGGTAGTGGAGATCATGTCTGTGAGGAGATCCACTTAGTATCTGCTCTGCTGTGCTGTTGCTGTTTGATGTAGGCCCTCAAAAAGGAGGAAATAGAGCCAAACTTTGGTTCTAGCATCCAACCTATAGGGACTCCTCATCCCTGGAGCTGATGTCATGATAGGTATTGTTATTTATTTATTTATTTATTAATTATTTATTTATTTATTTGCATTGAAGCATTGAAGCAACAGGGCTGCTTCTACTGGAGGATGATAATATATATATAATAATTAATAATATATAATAATTGTTTCTGGCTCCTCTACACACCTCTGATCAAAAGTGCCGGAGAGCTCTGTGTGGGTGCTGAGTTGCAGGGTGGGATGTCAGACCTTCTGTTGTTTTCTGAAAACGCACACCAGCTCGTGCCATCTGAACGCCAACCTGCCTGCGCTGCGAGTGCAGATCCTGTGCGTTGCGTTGTGGCTTCATAGCCACCAGCAGAGCCTAAACGCAGAGGAAGGCTGAGGAAGGCTGCTGGGGTAACGGAGTGCTCGGTTCAGAGAGAAGATGGGTGTGCTCCTCTGAAGTGAGGTGGAGAGAGCGAGCGAAGGGGGGTGGGGAGGTGTTTGGCTGGGCAGCGTGCGTGCGTGTGTGCGTGCGTATGCGTTATCTAGCCGTGCTCGTGTCTCCTCACCGAGGGTGTCGAGACTTTATGCAAACGCAGGAAAAAAAATAAGAATACTAACGCCACCCACCACCGCCCCCCCTCCCGCTAGGGGAAAGGGTCTGTGCTTTGGAGGTTGGGCGCGCGCAACACGTCGCTGTGTAGTTCGCCTGTAATCCCAGAGAGCACCGGTTCGAGCACGCGAACTCCAGCACAACTCCTGACAGCTTCGAGTAAAGACAATAAAAGGGGGCCACGTTTTCTATGAGTCACTGAGGACCCCCCCCCCAGCCGCCTTCACTCGCGAGGCTGTGAGAAATTAAGCACGAAACGGCAGCGCGAGCCACTCCGCCAGGGTGTCTTCATGCCAGGCGCTGCCAGGCTCTCTCTCTCTCTCTCTCTCTCTCTCTCTCTCTTCTCCTGCACCCTGGGCTGGGAGATGCTACACGTTAAGAGCGAGCGTGTATTCGCGTGCTCTGATCTGAGGGGGGTGAAACTACGTGGAGTGGCAACTTTTTCTTTTTTTTTTCTTTCTTTCTTATTTTTTTTAACCCTTTGATCTCTGCGTATGTTGAATGCCGAGCATTTAACTCACCGTGTTGAAACGCCTGGTTCCACTTTGTTGGATTGGGAGGCGAAGCGAGCTCAGTGAGGGTGAATGGATGGGAAAAAAATAAAAAAAACCACAATTCCAGTTTTAAAAAAAAAGGAAAAAAGGGAGCACGCGCTTTACTCCAGTAGCAGAGATAATCCAGTCTTGATTAAAGAGAGGGAAAAAAAAGAAAGAGAGGAAAAGAAGAAGAAGAAGAAGAAGATGAGGAAGGCAGTTAGAAAGGATCTCTCGTCATGCCTCTGCCTCGATGGTCTGAAATCGACTTGGGCGATGAAATATCCAGAAGCACGTTGGACGTAAACATAATTATATTCATCCTTTCCCCGGTCATCTGAGTTAAGTGACCGCTCGTGCCGCCGCGGGAGGAAAAATAAAAAAAAATAAACAAAACAAAAAAAAAATATTTCAAAACAAAACACAGATCCCCCCGACCCCCAAGCCCCCAAAGGTGCGAGAGAAAAAAATATATATATTATACTTCCTCTCTGGTGTTGGCTGATTACCTAGTCATCCGCGGCGACGAGTGGAATTTCAATCAACTTCCAAATGCTGCAGGTGCACGAAGGAAACGCCATTAGGTCTGTTTTATATTTATATATATATCCAAGCTTCTGAGAGGCGAGATGAAAGATCCCCACACAAGCTCGCGCGGAGGAGCTGCGGAACCGGGCGACCGGTGGAGCCACAGTCGTTACGTTTCCACCTTTTAATGCGAGGAGAAGTTGAGCTACGCTGGAGATTCTCGGCGCCCCGCACACACGCACGCACACGCTCTCTCTCTCTCTCTCTCTCTCTCTCTCTCTCTCTCTTTATCTCTCTCTCTCTTTATCTCTCTCTCACACACACACACGCATACGCACGCATAAGCTCGCGGGCGCACGTGAGCGCGCACATATATATGTACATATATATATATTTATATATATATATACACGCACACACACATACACACGCACGCGCGGGCTGAGAGGAAAAGAGCAGCGTCAGAGACCGAGCCGAGAAGTGGACCACGACGACTGGGCTCGAGAGTGCGCGGCTTCAGTCCGGTCCAGGCAGTCTGGCGACGCGACGCTCACCGACCGCTTCGCCCGTGTTGGCTGTTCAGCGGCTGCGGCTGCGGCTGTGGCGTAACCGGGGCGCGAGCGAGTTAGACACCAGCTACTAAACATTTCAGCACCGCGCGCAGGGCAGCGGTGGGGAACTCAGCACAGCTGCGGCTGCAGCTCGAATCTCTGATCTCTTGGGTTTGACGAGGAATGAACGTTTGGCGGTGTGTTTCAGAACTGGATGACTAAACGTTTCGTGTGCAGATTCAGAACAGTAGCTCCAGAGTGGACTCGATCTGTCAGCACTAAATCTTTCAGCACCATGAGCAGGAGTGCTGGGAACACTGTTTGAGGAGCCCACTAGCTCAACAATGCCCAGTCTGCAATCAGCAGCATAGTCAGATGCAGCTGCTGTCCTGATAGCAGTGTAACAGCACAGCATACATTGTATATTATGAGTCAGAACTCAGCACTACGGATTCTGCCAATGGCTGTAGCTTGTGGTTTTAATGAAGAGTACATGTTTACTACTCTATTTCATAACTGCAGCTGGAGCTACGCTTAGTGTGCAAATTCAGAACCATAGCTTCAATGTAGACTAAATCTTTCAGTACTTAATCTTTCAGCACCATGGACAGCAGTGCTGGGAACACTGTATTAGTAGCCTACTAGCTCAACAATGCCCATCTTGAGCCCGAATGCCATTCAGTTACCAGCCTAACCCAACATACCTTGGTCAGAATTCAGCACTGTTGACAGCTGTAGCTGTAATCATTCTGCCGATGGCTGTAGCTGGTGGGTTTAATAAAGAATAAATGTTTACTACTCTATTTCATAACTGCAGCTGGAGCTACGCTTAGTGTGCAAATTCAGAACCATAGCTTCAATGTGGACTGAATGTTTCAGCACTTAATCTTTCAGCACCGTGGACAGCAGTGGTGGGAACAATGGCTCAACAATGGCCATTCTGTAATCAGCATCATAGAGAGAGGTATCTAGAGCCCAAATGCCATGCAGTTACCAGCCTAACCCAACATGCATTGAATATTTAGAGTCAGAATTCAGCACTGTTGACAGCTGCAGCTGTAATCATTCTGCCGATGGCTGTAGCTTGTGGGTTTAATGTAGAATAAATGTTTACTACTCTATTTCATGACAGCTGGAGCTACGCTTAGTGTGCAAATTCAGAACCATAGCTTCATTGTAGACTGAATGTTTCAGCACCATGGACAGCAGTGGTGGGAACCTACCAACTCAGCAATGCCCTTTCTTCAATCAACATCATAGACAGTTGCAGTTTGAGACCCAAATGCTGTTCAGTTACCAGCCTAACCCAACATACCTTGGTCAGAATTCAGCACTGGGGACAGCTGCAGCTGTAATCATTCTGCAGATGGCTGTAGCTTGTGGGTTTAATGAAGAGTAAATGTTTACTACTCTATTTCATAACTGCAGCTGGAGCTACGCTTAGCGTGCAAATTCAAAACCATAGCTTCAATGTAGACTGAATCGTTCAGTGCTTAATCTTTCAGCACCATGGACAGCAGTGCTGGGAACACTGTATTAGTAGCCTACTAGCTCAACAATGGCCATTCTGTAATCAGCATCATACAGAGAGGTATATAGAGCCCAAATGCTGTGCAGTTACCAGCCTAACCCAACATACATTGAGTAAATGTTTACTACTCTATTTCATAACTACAGCTGGAGCTACGGTTAGTATGCAAATTCAGAACAATAGCTCCAGTGTAGACTGGATGTTTCAGTACCATGGACAGCAGAGCTGGAAACACTGTATAAGTAGCCTAATAGCTCAACAATGCGTATTTTGCGATCAGCATCATAGACAGATATATCTTGAGCCCAAATGCCGTTCAGTTACGAGCCTAACCCAACATACATTGGATATTTAGAGTCAGAATTCAGCACCATGGACAGCTGCAGCTGTAATAATTCTAGCTTGTGGGTTTAATGTAGAATAAATGTTTACTACTCTATTTCATGACAGCTGGAGCTATGCTTTGTGTGCAAATTCAGAACCATAGCTTCATTGTAGACTGAATGTTTCAGCACCATGGACAGCAGTGGTGGGAACCTACCAACTCAGCAATGCCCATTCTTCAATCAACATCATAGACAGTTGCAGTTTGAGACCCAAATGCTGTTCAGTTACCAGCCTAACCCAACATACCTTGGTCAGAATTCAGCACTGGGGACAGCTGCAGCTGTAATCATTCTGCAGATGGCTGTAGCTTGTGGGTTTAATGAAGAGTAAATGTTTACTACTCTATTTCATAATTGCAGCTGGAGCTATGTTTCGTGGGCAAACTCAGAACCATAGCTTTAATATAGCCTGACTGTTTCAGTACCATGGACAGGAGGGATGGGAACACTGTATTAGTAGCCTATTAGCTCAATAATGCCCATTCTGTAATCAGCATCATAGACAGAGGTATCTAGAGCCCAAATGCTGTTCAGTTACCAGCCTAACCCAACATGCATTGAATATTCTGAGTTGAGCTCCAGAACTGCTCCAATGTAGACTGAATCTTTCAGCATCATGGACAGGAGTGCTGGGAACACTGTATTAGTAGCCTACTAGCTCAACATAGACATATGTGGCTTGAACTCAACTGTGGTTCAGTATATTTTAGAATTTCAGAATTCAGAACCATGGACAGTTGCAGCTGTAATTCTGCCAATGGCTGTAGCTTGTGGGTTTAATGAAGAATAAATGTTTACTGATCTATTTAATAACTGTAGCTGGAGCTATGTTTCGTGTGCAAACTGCAGAACTGCTCCAATATAGACTAAATCTTTCAGTACTTAATCTTTCAGCACCATGGAGGGGAGTGCTGGAAACACTGTATTAGTAGCCTAACAGCTCAGCATAGATTAGACGTCTTGTGTCAAAACATTGGCATCATATACATACGTGGCTGGAACTCAACTGCGGATCAGTGTAACAGCACAGCATACATTGTATATTATGAGTCAGAATTCAGCACCAGAATTCAGATTCTGCAGATGGCTGTAGCTTGTGGGTTTAATGAAGAGTAAATGTTTACTACAGTATTTCATAACTGCAGCTGGAGCTACGCTTAGTGTGAAGATTCAGAACCATAGCTTCAATGTAGACTGAATCTTTCAGTACTTAATCTTTCAGCACCATGGACAGCAGTGGTAGGAACACTGTAGTAGCAGTCCACTTGGCAGCCTAATACAGATGCAGACAGATGCAGCTTGAGCCCGAGTGCTGTTCAGTTACCAGCCTAGCACAACATACACTGAGTATTTGGAGTCAGGATTCAGCAGCATGGACCGAGGCTGCCTGAACACTGTCCAGTTGGCAGTTTCACAACCCAGACTATAAAAGAACTAGAGTCATAAAGACCATCTTAATATCTCCCCTCTCACCATATAACAGTTTGCCAACAGGGATCTGATATATATATATATATATATATATATATATATATATATATATATATATATATATATATATATATATATATATATATATGCATCCTCTAAAAATAAGATAAGGTAGAAAATATCTTACACTAGAACAACACCTATCAGAGAGTCTGTCAGTGGTTCTGACTGCTCAGATCAAATGGAACCGGATCCTAAGACATTTCTGATGCTGGTTTGAAGCTTGTTTGTATGCACGCAGTGCGAGCTGAAATCAAAAGAAATCATGCGAAATTGATTTACAGAGGGTTGCCCATAGGGGCCACTGCATTACTGCGTTTGGAGCCAGAGCGATGATACCTTTTATGGACTGAGGGATCATAAGAGATACTTAAAGGGAGATTAGACTGTGCTGTAATGAGGTTAGGCAAAAAGAGTCCTTCGCAGCAACAAAACACATTTAAAAGAACAGACGATCCCTCAATTAATCCAGGCGGTGCTGAATGTGATGTGCAGGGCTGTGCAAAAGTCAGAGAGCATTTATTTCATTCGCAGTCACAATGGCCATTGGGTGTGTTGTTCTGTTTCAGGAGGTTTATCTGAGGAGAAGAGGAGAGGGAAAAGAATATAAGTTGGGGGGTGGGGGGTGGGGGTGTATGAGTTTCCAAAGCTAGTTTAAAAATAATTTATAAATCATTGATAAAAAGATGATTCTTCTGAAAAGTATATATATATATATATATATATATATATATATATATATATATATATATATATATATATATATATATATATATATCCAAGTCAGAGTCAGGAGTCATGGGCTGGAGCCATTCTTAGCATCATCAGGCAAGGGCGGGGTGCAACATGGACAGGTCACCAGTCCATGGCCATGGCCAACACACACTCACACCCAGGGATCAACCTAACATGCATGTGTTTGGACTGTGGGAGGAAACCGAAGTAACCGGAGGAAACCCACTCAAGCACTGGGTGCTATGCAAAATATAATTATGTGAAAATCATTTAAACCCCATATTATTAAACTGAAGTACAACAACAACATATTAATTAATAATTAACTTTGGGGAAGCAAATATAATGCCAGAAAACATGTTTTCAGAAATGTTAGAAGATGGGAACTAACTATAGCCAATTGTTGCTTGATAGTGAATTTAACCTGCTCAACAGTTCAGAGTCTCCTTGGTCCTATGTTTTCAGTGGGTGACCAGTTGTCTGGACAGGTAGGCAGGCTGTGGAGCTATGTTGTTGTCACACAAGCAGGATCTTGCTGAAATAAGCAGGACCCTGAAAAAGACGTCATCTGGATGGCAGCGTATCATCACTGTCCAGAGAAAAACAAGTCTCTCTAAAATAGTATATTTACCGTAGAGGCCAAAATGTTCTTAACTTTCGATGTAAGACAATGTAAAAAGGGTCAGGTGGACTTCCAGGTGGACTTGAAGCATTTCTGTTGGTGCATTCATCATGAAACTTTGAAGATTGAAGATATATGTTTTTTTTCCAAAAAGTTGAAACATGCTTAATCCACCATTGTGTTCATCACCTATTCTTTTTAATAGCCCACTGTAAGATGTTCAAGAACTGAGGAGACAGTGGTAGTTGTAGTTGAAATGTTTTTTCATTCTTGCTTGATATTAAATTTCACCTGCTCAACAGTTCAGAGTCTCCTTGGTTCTATTTTTCCTTCCATAAAGCACTAAAAGTTTTCAGTGGGTAACCAGTGGTCTGGACTATAGGCTGGTCAGTTTGGCACCTGGAATTTTTTACTGTGGAGTTATGCTGTTGTAACACACGCAGGGCTTTGTTTTTTTTTGCACTGTCTTGCTGAAATAAGCAGGACCCTGAAAAAGACGTCATCTGGATGGCAGCGTATCATCACTGTCCAGAGAAAAACAAGTCTCTCTAAAATAGTATATTTACCGTAGAGGCCAAAATGTTCTTAACTTTCAATGTAACTTCATGTAAAAAGGTTCAGCTGAACTTTCAGGTGGACTTGAAGCATTTCTATTGGTGCGTTCATCATAAAACCTTGGAACTAAGGAAATAATTGTTGTAGTTGAAATGTTGATATTGAATTTTACCTGCTCAACAGTTCAGAGTCTCCTTGGTTCTATTTTTCTTTCCATAATGCACCAAATGACCAGTGGTCTAGACTGTAGGCTGGTCAGTTTGGCACCTGGACGCTTTTACTGTGGAGCTATGCTGTTATAATACAATCAGAATGATTGACATTTACAACTTTGAAATAATATCATCACTGTCCAGAGAAAAACAAGTCTCTCTAAAATAGTATCATTACTGTAGAGGTCAAAATGTTCTTAACTTACAATGTAAGTCAATGTAAAGAGGTTTAATACCAGGTGACTTTGAAGCATTTTGATTGGTCCATTCATCATTAAGGTCAGCTATCATTTTAATAATGATGGTTTGAAAACCCAAACCCCAAAACTCATATGTATGTGTCGTTCAACATTAATGATGTGAATAATTAGTTGTGAGATGTTCCAACAAGTGTGTTACAGCATGGCACAACTGGACCATCCCAAGATTTTTGAAACGTGTTGCAGCATCTAATTAAAAATAGACATATATTTTTCAAAACACATTAAAATTTCTCACTTTCAGCCTCTGGTATGTTACATTCCACACAGCCTGTTATCTCCAATGTTGACACATGAAGAACTGGACTGGGCTGCTCTTGATTTACTTAATGAGTCTCCAGTACTGTATGATATGTAAATTGAATTATGGACCTCAGATCTTTCATCATGTGTTTTATCTGGCTTGACAAGCCGACCGGATCAATATTCAAATTCTAGCTGATTCTTAAACGAGGTCAGAAGGAAAGGGCGGCTTTGGTCCAGTTTAATTATCCAATTTTCTGCCTGGAGAGAACATACAATAGGTTTTCAAAAGTCTATGAGGCGGGACCAATCCAAACTAACATTGACGTGGCCCAAACTGATATTGACGAAGCAATAGAGGCGGGTTACGGGGCATCTTGGATGGCTTCTGAAGCACAAGGAGAGTATGAATCAGCAGGTGTGTCTATGTGTGTGTGTGTGTGTGGGTGTCAGGGGTGGGTTTCACTCTCCACTGCACTGAATTTATGGCGAAAATTCCTCAAAATGGTAATGACAGCCTACCTGCAGCTCATGCTGTTCACGCAGAAGAGCCAATCGATAAAAGGCATCTGCAAGGTGAGGAGACAAGCTTCACTCTCTAATGTGAAACCTCAGCTTTGGGCTATCTGCCCCTAAAGACACATTAGACCTGTTTCAAGAGAGCAGACACATGCAAAATTAACGATGAGACATCAACTCCCAAGGCCTTTGTCCTGGTGTGACTCTAAATTGAGTAAGCATGGTGCAGAGGGAGATGAGGAGGCCATTAGGTGGAGGGATGGGTCTGTAGTTGTTCTTTCTAGGGTTCTGATATGATGCACTACATTGCCAAAAGTGTTCACTCGTCTTCCTTCACACGCATATGAACTTGAGTGACGTCCCATTCTTAATCCATAGGGTTTAATACAATGTCGGGCCAACCTTTGCAGCTATAACAGCTTCAGCTCTTCTGGGAAGTCTCTCCACACGGTTTAGGAGAGTGTTTATGGGAATGTTTGATCGTTCTTCCAGAAAACCATTAGTGAGGTCAGACGCTGATGTTGGACGAGAAGGTCTGGCTCTTAGCCTCCACTCTAATTCATCCCAAAGGTGTTCTATCAGGTTGAGGTCAGGACTCTGTGCAGGCCAGTCAAGTTCCTCCACACCAAACTCGCTCCTCCATGTCTTTATGGTAGGCAGTCATGTTGGAACAGGAAGTTGGCGTCCCCAAACTATCCCCACAAAGTTGGGAGCATGAAATTGTCCAAAGTCTCTTGGTTTGCTGAAGCATTAAGAGTTCCTTTAACTGGAACTGAGGGTCCGAGCCCACCTCCTGAAAAGCAACCCCACATCATTATACCCCCTCCACCAAACTTTACACTCAGCACAATGCAGTCAGATGAGAACCGTTCTCCTGGCAACCACCAAACCCAGACTTGTCCATCGGATTGCCCAGCGGAGAAGCGTGATTGGTCACTCCAGAGAACACGTCTCCACTGCTCTAGAGTCCAGTGGCGGCGTGCTTTACTCCACTGTATCCGACGCTCTGCATTGCGCTTGGTGATGTAAAGCTTGGATGCAGCTGCTCAGCCATGAAAACCCATTCAATGAAGCTCTCTACGCTCTGTTCTTGAGCTGATCTGAAGACCACATGAAGTTTGGAGGTCTGTAGCAATTGACTCTGCATCCGCTGACCCCACTCTGCCATTTCACGTGGCTACCACTTCGTCACCAACAAACAGCAAATGTTTTTAGAAGCAGTCTGAATGACTAGGTGCTGGTTTTATACACCTGTGGCCATGGAAGTGATTGGAACACCTGAATTCAATGATTTGGATGGGTGAGTGAATATCTTTGCCAATATAGTGTGGATACATTTGATCCGTGCACTGTGTAGCTAAAGTTGCGAGCTTACACTCCTGTTGCAATAGTAAGGGGTCGTCTTTATTATATAATATCGTACACATTTTTAGTCTCCTTCAGGCACCGGTGTTCACGTTACTTCTCAGTTAAATATGCATTTATGGTACTGCGCAAAGGTTAGAGAACAAAACTTATTAATTTAACCCTCTGGGGTCTGAAGCCATTTGGCCTTTCAACATAATTTCAAAGCCATATGTTTCATATTACAGAGTTTAACAATCTCAGCTCTCTCAATGAGAACCCATTGCAGCAACGTAAAGCCTTTGATGCACAACCTGGGTGACCCAACTGAGATTTTACTTTCTATATCTTCTCAATAAATTAATTTCGTCATTCAAACTTCCATGAATTCCTTGATGTACTTGTGTTTGATCTTTACAAATCCTAATTTATAGTTTTATTTATTTACTCATTTAATAAAAGTCATTTTTGTATCACTGCCCTTCCAACACACACCATGGGTCTTGATTAACCCTTATGTGTTCAGTATGGAATTTAATAGTATTTACATTGGGAAACATTTGCAGTCGGGAACAGTGGTTAGTACGGTGGTGTAGTGGTCAGTATGGTGGTGTAGTGGTTAGTATGGTGGTGTAGTGGTTAGTACGGTGGTGTAGTGGTTAGTATGGTGGTGTAGTGGTTAGTACGGTGGTGTAGTGGTTAGTACGGTGGTGTAGTGGTAAGTATGGTGGTGTAGTGGTTAGTACGGTGGTGTAGTGGTTAGTATGGTGGTGTAGTGGTTAGTATGGTGGTGTAGTGGTTAGTATGGTGGTGTAGTGGTTAGCACGGTGGTGTAGTGGTCAGTACGGTGGTGTAGTGGTCAGTACGGTGGTGTAGTGGTTAGTCTGGTGGTGTAGTGGTTAGTATGGTGGTGTAGTGGTTAATACGGTGGTGTAGTGGTTAGTATGGTGGTGTAGTGGTCAGTATGGTGGTGTAGTGGTTAGTATGGTGGTGTAGTGGTTAGCATGGTGGTGTAGTGGTCAGTATGGTGATGTAGTGGTTAGTATGGTGGTGTAGTGGTTAGTATGGTGGTGTAGTGGTCAGTATGGTGATGTAGTGGTTAGTATGGTGATATAGTGGTTAGTATGGTGGTGTAGTGGTTAGTACAGTGGTGTAGTGGTTAGTACGTTGTTGTAGGGGTTAGCATGGTGGTGTAGTGGTTAGCACGGTGGTGTAGTGGTCAGTACGGTGGTGTAGTGGTCAGTACGGTGGTGTAGTGGTTAGTCTGGTGGTGTAGTGGTTAGTATGGTGGTGTAGTGGTTAGTATGGTGGTGTAGTGGATAGTACGGTGGTGTAGTGGTTAGTATGGTGGTGTAGTGGTCAGTATGGTGGTGTAGTGGTTAGTATGGTGGTGTAGTGGTTAGCATGGTGGTGTAGTGGTCAGTATGGTGATGTAGTGGTTAGTATGGTGGTGTAGTGGTTAGTATGGTGGTGTAGTGGATAGTATGGTGGTGTAGTGGTCAGTATGGTGATGTAGTGGTTAGTATGGTGATATAGTGGTTAGTATGGTGGTGTAGTGGTTAGTATGGTGGTGTAGTGGTTAGTATGGTGATATAGTGGTTAGTATGGTGGTGTAGTGGTTAGTACCGTGGTGTAGTGGTTAGTATGGTGGTGTAGTGGTCAGTACGGTGGTGTAGTGGTTAGTATTGTGGTGTAGTGGTTAGTATGGTGGTGTAGTGGTCAGTACGGTGGTGTAGTGGTTAGTACGGTGGTGTAGTGGTTAGTATGGTGGTGTGGTGGTCAGTACGGTGGTGTAGTGGTTAGTGCGGTGGTGTAGTGGTTAGTATGGTGGTGTAGTGGTTAGTATGGTGGTGTAGTGGTTAGTACGGTGGTGTAGTGGTTAGTATGGTGGTGTAGTGGTTAGTACGGTGGTGTAGTGGTTAGTACGGTGGTGTAGTGGTCAGTACGGTGGTGTAGTGGTTAGTACGGTGGTGTAGTGGTCAGTACGGTGGTGTAGTGGTCAGTACGGTGATGTAGTGGTTAGTACGGTGGTGTAGTGGTCAGTACGCTGGTGTAGTGGTTAGTACGGTGGTGTAGTGGTTAGTACGGTGGTGTAGTGGTCAGTACGGTGGTGTAGTGGTTAGTATGGTGGTGTAGTGGTCAGTATGGTGGTGTAGTGGTCAGTACGGTGATGTAGTGGTTAGTACGGTGGTGTAGTGGTCAGTATGGTGGTGTAGTGGTCAGTACGGTGATGTAGTGGTTAGTATGGTGGTGTAGTGGTCAGTACGCTGGTGTAGTGGTTAGTACGGTGGTGTAGTGGTCAGTACGGTGGTGTAGTGGTTATTATGGTGGTGTAGTGGTTAGTATGGTGGTGTAGTGGTTAGTATGGTGGTGTAGTGGTCAGTACGGTGGTGTAGTGGTCAGTATGGTGGTGTAGTGGTTAGTGTGGTGGTGTAGTGGTTAGTATGGTGGTGTAGTGGTTAGTACGGTGGTGTAGTGGTCAGTACGGTGGTGTAGTGGTTAGTGCGGTGGTGTAGTGGTCAGTATGGTGGTGTAGTGGTCAGTATGGTGGTGTAGTGGTTAGTACGGTGGTGTAGTGGTTGGTATGGTGGTGTAGTGGTTAGTACGGTGGTTTAGTGGTTAGTATGGTGGTGTAGTGGTTAGTATGGTGGTGTAGTGGTCAGTATGGTGGTGTAGTGGTTAGTATGGTGGTGTAGTGGTCAGTATGGTGGTGTAATGGTTAGTATGGTGGTGTAGTGGTCAGTATGGTGGTGTAGTGGTTAGTATGGTGGTGTAGTGGTCAGTATGGTGGTGTAGTGGTTAGTATGGTGGTGTAATGGTCAGTATGGTGGTGTAGTGGTTAGTATGGTGGTGTAGTGGTTAGTAAGGTGGTGTAGTGGTTAGTATGGTGGTGTAGTGGTCAGTACGGTGGTGTAGTGGTTAGTAAGGTGGTGTAGTGGTTAGTATGGTGGTGTAGTGGTCAGTATGGTGGTGTAGTGGTCAGTATGGTGGTGTAGTGGTTAGTAAGGTGGTTTAGTGGTTAGTAAGGTGGTGTAGTGATTAGTATGGTGGTGTAGTGGTTAGTAAGGTGGTGTAGTGGTTAGTAAGGTGGTGTAGTGGTTAGTATGGTGGTGTAGTGGTTAGTACGGTGGTGTAATGGTCAGTATGGTGGTGTAGTGGTTAGTATGGTGGAGTAGTGGTTAGTACGGTGGTGTAGTGGTTAGTATGGTGGTGTAGTGGTCAGTACGGTGGTGTAGTGGTTAGTATGGTGGTGTAGTGGTCAGTATGGTGGTGTAGTGGTCAGTATGGTGGTGTAGTGGTTAGTAAGGTGGTGTAGTGGTTAGTAAGGTGGTGTAGTGGTTAGTATGGTGGTGTAGTGGTTAGTATGGTGGTGTAGTGGTTAGTAAGGTGGTGTAGTGGTTAGTAAGGTGGTGTAGTGGTTAGTATGGTGGTGTAGTGGTCAGTATGGTGGTGTAGTGGTTAGTATGGTGGTGTAGTGGTTAGTATGGTGGTGTAGTGGTTAGTAAGGTGGTGTAGTGGTTAGTATGGTGGTTTAGTGGTTAGTAAGGTGGTGTAGTGGTTAGTATGGTGGTGTAGTGGTTAGTAAGGTGGTGTAGTGGTTAGTAAGGTGGTGTAGTGGTTAGTATGGTGGTGTAGTGGTCAGTATGGTGGTGTAGTGCTCAGTATGGTGGTGTAGTGGTTAGTATGGTGGTGTAGTGGTTAGTATGGTGGTGTAGTGGTTAGTATGGTGGTGTAGTGGTTAGTATGGTGGTGTAGTGGTCAGTATGGTGGTGTAGTGGTTAGTATGGTGGTGTAGTGGTTAGTATGGTGGTGTAGTGGTTAGTAAGGTGGTGTAGTGGTTAGTAAGGTGGTGTAGTGGTTAGTATGGTGGTGTAGTGGTCAGTATGGTGATGTAGTGGTCAGTATGGTGGTGTAGTGGTCAGCACTGTCTCCTCACAGTAAGATGATCTGGGTTGGATTCCCGGTCCGGGTGGTTCTGTGTGGAGTGTGTATGGTCTCTCTGTGTTTGAGTGGGTTCCTCCGGGTACTCCGGTTTCCTCCCACAGTCCAAACACATGTATGTTAGGATCCTCACTCTAAACTGTCTGTAGGTGTGAGTGTGTGTTGGCCATGTGATAGACTGGCGACCCTTCCACGGTGTGAACCCAACTAGCAGGATAAAGCGGAAGATAATTGATGAATTTTTGTTGATGAAGTAAATAAATAAGCATTAAAATAATGATTTAAGATCAAAAACAAGATTTTTAATGAAAACTTGGAACATTAAATAATGAAATAAACTGATTTTATTAGCTTTACTAAAGAGAGATATGGGTCTGTTTGTCCTATGTAGCAAAGGGTTAACACACTGTAATCTTTTCTACATGCCATTTCACACGTGTCTCCAGTGTAGATTGCGGGGTGCGGGGGAGTGCTGGGTTTCAGACACGATGGGTTAATCTTTAGCGATGTAGGCGCCACACAAATCCACTAATTATCCACAGTGAGAGCCAGATGTCGTGTCTCTCCACCCTTTTTCATAGCCTCAAAACTCTGGATGTGAGACACGTATGATGTCCCGATGAGCTGGAATTGAAAGGGCAGATTTTACAGATTCTGAGAACGTTTGAACTCCATTTCTGCCCTGTATTATCACAAAGATAGAGAAACGTATATAAGACCATCGAATGGGATGCATGGGCGAGTTCGTGGACCCGAGACGGTTCAATCCCATCCAAAATCGGCCACGAGGTGTTTGCTTTTCAGAGACAGTAAGAGCATAGCGAACATGTTTAGAGCTCTGAGAACACCAGTGTAGTGTTGAGCAGGGGGCTTTTCTCTTCTGGGTCCTCTTATGGTTTATTTCGAGAGTATCTGCCCTGCTGCTCTTACCCTTGGCTTGCTGCACCGTGTCTGGGGCCCAGACTGTAAAACTGCTGCGTGACAGCGGCGGTGCCATACAAATCATTTCTTCTCTAAATTGCTTTGGATAAGAGCGTCTGCTAAATGCTGCAAAAGATTATATTTTTATGTTTGAAGTAATGAGCTGGCATTGCTGTGCATGCAGAGCTGGTATGCTTTACCCGTATGCTGTATTTGGATCGGGGCTCATGTTGCATCAGTCACATCTTTTAAGCATCAAGGCCTTGTGTTGATGACATGGGCAGCATGGAGCAGCCTGAACACCCACTGTTTGTTGGAGCTTTTTCACCCCTAGTGTCCTGAACGGGCCTATAAATAAAAATAGAGGTGCCAAAAAGAGGTTCTTTGGAGGAGAAGACACGCTTCTAGGTGATGGTTCAATCGAAACCACTTCACTGGAAGGGTCTATATGGAATCCAAAGTGGGTTTTCTATGGCGACAGCCTGATTTACCTACCTTGGTTTACAAAGGCAGATCAGACACATCTGATCCGGATGATCAGGTCATGATCAGAGCTGGATCTGAATTGTTGTATAAAGTTATGAAGCTCACGTCACTACACGTCACAAAGAAACCACGTTTTTTAGCAGCCTGCAACAGCTTCCAGCCCTTTTCTCTATTACAAGGTGACATCATCTTGTAACACAATTCTTATTGGCTGTCTTCTACCAAGCTTTGCACATCGTCATCCAACACACTGAAAGGCTAACACAATAACTGATTACTCTGAAACGTTCTGCTCCAGTCAAGCTTGAGAAGTGGATCTTGCTCTGCTGGACTTTCAGGATCGGACTCTGACTCAAACTGATACAGTAGAACTGACTCTACTGTAAGACAGGTAGCTGGGTGGCATTCTGGCTGTTGATCAGTCAAAGCTGAATGGACAAATTGACCAATCAGAACACCTAGAGGCGGGGTTTGAAGACACAGGAGTACAGTATGAGAGAACTATTGTGGGAAAATTGAAGCGTGCACAGTACTGGCCACAGGTTTTAGTCACTTGGGGACATTATTATATTTAAAAAGCTATTTTTTTTCCAGACAGGAAGTTTTAATGTACTCAACAAAACACAAACTATTCCAACAGTATTAGGGCAGCGAGTATTGCTTTTGCATAAGTGTGTGTTTAACCCTTTCCAAGCTTCTCCTTCTATAAACAACCCAGTTTTATTTACAGTTCTCATCTAATACCTGCTTTGACTGCTCAGTACTTCATTAAGCTAAACCAAGATTGCTGCTGAAGGAACTGAACACATTCATACAATGTCTTTGTTCTTCAAACTGGATCAAGATCTGATCTACTTCTCTCACAATAACATATTCATGTTACTTTGTATTGTATGTATGATTATTTATCTGTTCTAATCAGATCTGCTGTTCTTACTGGTGAACATACACTTATTAATCAGATAAAGGCTTTTAAACAATGAGACTTACATCTATTCATTGCAAATTGGAACGATAAGTCCACCGATAAGGCTTCGCTTTGGGGATGTTATGGTGGTGGTGTTTTTACATGGTGTTGTAAAGTGAGCTTGTGCATTGGTGGCTTATAAACTGCAATATAACTATTACTATTAGTCCTATTAATAATAATAGCTCCTAATAATAGCATTCCCTTTTGTTTTAGAGTTTCTTTTTCGCTGCAGTTACCGCCCCAACTGTTTTGGGATGGATTAACACTGGACCAGAGGTATTTAATTAGAGTCAGTAAGGTCCAGTTAGAGGAGATCTCCTCAGGCCAAGGTCTGGACCATCATCATTTCTAACTTGTGTTATGATTCAGTGCCATATCCTGTATATTTAAGTTACCTAGTATCAGCATGGTATACCATCAGCTACTGAAACACATACCGTTCAGGGCTGCGTTTCCCAAAACGATCGTAACGCTAAGTACTTTGTAAATTCATTCTTAAGAATATTCTTAAAATTACAAATATTTCCCGAAAGCCTTCGTAACTAATGTAGTACGTAAAGTCGTTTGTAAATGTAAGAGTAATCCCACCCACTCGTAACTTGCTAAGTTTTTCTTAACTTGAAGTTCACGTGCAGTTCTGTCTCAAAAACAAAAGAGGGCGCTAATCATCCTTTTAATAATGCATTGGTCTGAGCATGGACACTACACGCATTTATACAAACATGAATTTATGAAGATTTATAATCACTTTTGAAAGCGTAACTGCATCACGTATATTACATCCAACGTCAAGAAATATCATATCCAACAGCTTGAATTATATAAACAGTAAACTTCTAGAATAAACAGGTGTTGTCATGGTGGAGTGGGAAGCAAACTGTCCACCACTCTGAAGATCAATACTTTTTTTTATTTTAAGGTTGGAATCATCGTAATCTCGTGAAACAAACAGTTTAAACTGATTAAAGTACAATACATCATTAGTTGATATACACATATAAATGTACATATTTTAATAAATTTTCTTCCAGTGTTACAGTTTTAGTAGTAAATTACTAGCGTTTGTGTGGCCGGTGTGCCGTGCTAGGAAGGTTAATCGTGTGCCTATTTATTGGCTGGGCGTGTTATAGACAACAACTGCAAGCAAAATGTTTTCATTTATTTTTTTTACATAAAAGTATGTAAATCCTTATTTGTTGTTCTTTTTATTATAATTATTTACATAACGATACATTTGTGGCATAATAATGAGGAAACCTATGTAAATCGGTGGTTCAGTTTTTAATTGGCAGTGCCTATTCAGCGCTGACGTGGGGGGCGGAGTCAACAAAGAGCTTCTTGAAACTAGTTCGTAAGTTTGGAGACTAAGAAGGCGTTCGGGAAACACTCGCAAAATTGGAGTTACATTGTTCGTAAATCACTAAGATCACTCGTTATCGGGAAACACGCCCCTGTATATTTACTGTTTAAATGCTGAACTGAAACCAGAGCTACATTAAAAAACAGAATGCTTTTGAAAAAAAGTGCATCTTAAAGAGTTTATTTACAGAGAAAGCAAATAAAACGTGTGTCTTCTTGTTAACTCAGCTTCTCAGATTAACATGTTGGTTGTACAGAGCGGTGTTCTCCAGAACTAGATGAGCAGGTCCATTCCAGAACCATTCCTGTTAAACACTCAGTTCTCTCTGTTCACTTTTCTGTTTTTAGAGCTCCTTATTCTTTCTGACTCGCTTTAGTCTCCGACTGCTGCTCCTCGCTTCGTACCTCACCTGTATGCACGCGCCTCACGCCCCAATCTGCACAGATCTGATTGGCTGAGGAGCCTTCATTGATCTTACACTGCATGTGATTGGTCTCTGAGTTCACTACTCGGTAAAGCCCGTATACCGTAAAGACTAGAAAAGCTCCACCTCTTAAAATAAACACAGTCTAAATTAAATCATTCTGAATAGATTATTGGTTTGGGTCCTCATTGGACATTGGACCTAGTAGTGAGCCCTGCAGTAGACGTTAGAACATTGCTGTGAGGATTTGACTGCAGCCACAGGAGCAGTAGTGAGGTGATGTACAGTTGGATGATGGGTCCTGAATCAAAACTGCCACTCCAGCTCATCCTAAAGGTACTGGATGGAGCTCCAGCGCTCACTAATCAGAAGGGCTTGCCTGGATTTTTTCCAACTCCTAAGTTTGCGTGTCCGCTGAGTCACGAGCCGCCGCCGCCGCTGTTGTGCACGCAGAGGTTGCGGTCTCATGCTCCGCATGTGCTCCGAGCCTCTCGTCGCATCAGTCACATCTTTTAAGCATCACCCGGCTCCAGGCCTGGGGTTGATGACACGGGGCGCCGGGTAATTGGGGCGTGTTTTCTCGCGCCCTCGTCGGGTGGGTGTCAGATGCTGAGCATGACGCAGCTCTAATTGGCTTCAGCCCCCTCGTGCTCGGTGACGGGTTCACCAGCGGGGTCGGGTCTCAGACGCATGCAGGTCACACTCCTCATTACAGGAATCACAACACCAGGGCTCGAGCGCGTGCCCATCAGCCCGGCAGGCTTCGCCGAGCCTTCCCCGCAGTGACAGGCTGCTAAGATGCTGGCGATCACAAGCGCAGCAGCCGTGACGAGGAAGCAGATGCTCGATCATGCATATATTTTTAATCTCTTCGTCTAACATTAGCTCAGTGAAACTAAGCAAGCAGCAGAGGATTTCCTGACTTCAGGTTAAGATGAGGAACAGCTTGTCCTCTCCTTAGGATTAGAGCAACGATGTAGAGCTTCTCTCAGGAGTGGTTCAGGGTATCTTTCAGGTTCCGTGTGGAACTTAAGACTTCTGGTCACCGGCTTATTGTACCTTAAGGTTTATTTCCCAGTAATTACATGCACTGGCTGTGTTCAAAGGTGTTAAAAGTATTCCCATTCATTACTCAGGTAGAAGTTTAGATACTAGGGTTTAAAAATACTCTCTGTAGAAGTTGAAGTATCAACTTAAGCTTTTTACTCCAGTAAAAGTATAAAAGTACTGCTTTTAGAACTACTTAAAGTATAAAAGTAAAAGTAATGTAAGGGAAAATAAATGCCATTAAGGACAAAAGCTTAGGCCGCACCACAGGGGTCTATAGTGCACTAGCCCACCTCACCAAAAACCCCATTCTTCTAAAAGCCATAATGACTATAATGTTATATTACAATGTTAATGTTGATAAATTTGGGATGCGCTAGGCTTCCTGTTTCAGCTCATATACGCCCATTAAACATGAATGTAGTTTAGTACAATGTAAATATATTAAAGAAGCACTACTGCTCAAAAGTTTAGGATCACTTTAGAATTTCATTTCATGCAATTTTTAATGCAATTCACAAACAATATTGTTCATTTCTCAATGAATGTAAGTGTATCAGATTTTTAAAGAATATAAATGTTTGTATTAAAGTCTATTTTTGTATAGAGGCTTATTTTGCATATAGTCTATTATCAGCAATTCTCAGTCCTCTGTCTAAATCTCCTGGTACGACCACCAATCCAAGTTAAGGATGTTGTTGGACACTCTTGCTCAATTGTGATGCACAGCTGAAAAACATTCTACTTATAAGTGAGTATAAAAGGGAACAACATTCTAGGTTAGTTTAGTATCTGAAGATCAGCAGTTGATGGCTTGCTTTAGAGACCCGTCAGTCCATTGTTGTGTTAAGGAAGAAGATACTCCATTGAAAACAAGAACATTTCACTGTGATCCCAAACTTTTAAGTGGTAGTGTGTACTACTGAGCATTAACATGTGTTTCGTGGAGTGGAAGATATGATGACTAGTATTGTCATGGTGCTAAAAGTCAAACTTTAAAGTCGAGTTATCAATAACCTTTACTAGAATGTAAATGTACATGAATAAAACCAAAAATAATGGTGTGAAAATGTAAGGATAGAAGTAAAAAGTAATAACCCAATAAATAAGCCAAATTTCTACTTATGTAAGGTAACAAAGTATTTGTACTTCATTACTTGACACCTCTGAAGCCAGGACATAACGATTTGGCCAGACGGATCACACGGATCACATAGAGCATGGAGCCAGGCCTATAAGACCATGCAGTTGCTGAGACCTGGGTAGACTGGGTTCCTCTCAGAACGTCTGTAAAGCTGCACCCTCAAGACAGGTTAATCTCAAAGTTCTTCTGAAACATCTGCAGGAGTGGCACGAGGCACAAGAATCACAAAGGAGTTTTTCCTGATATCTGGTAGATTCCAAGCCATGAAGAGCTGGAACTGGAACCCAGAGCAAAGAGCAGCAGCATGAGTACAGTGTTCCCAAAGCAAGTGCTCGGCGAGTGTACAGGGCTAGAAGTGAGCCAGTGAGCGTGAGCAGAATAGAGAGTGCGTTTGGAATTTGGCTTTGCGCTTGACTACACTATTCTTTATTGGCCTTTCCCAGAATGACAGCATTGTACATGATCTTGAAAGGCATAAGAAGAAGTGGGTTACGGGCTTCTGGAAGAAGCAACTGTTTCGAATGACCATGGGGCACAGAATTGTCCAGTGAGCCGTGCCACCGTAGCATGAGTCCCAGTATTCCCCTGTCTGTCCTTCGCTTCGCTTCTGGCCTGATTCGACATGCCGAAGAAAAGCATGAATGCCTTATGAATGGCCACACAGCCCATCCTCGTTCGGGCAAATCCAGCCGAGCTTGAGGAGAGGGAGATGGAACAAGAGGCCATTAATCATTTATTGTGCTATCGCAGGCCGGGGTGGTTAATAATAGCTTTAATAGAAGGAGCCCGGCAGCAACACTGCAGATGTTCGGAGCGGCCGCTACGACCCGCTACCCAGCCATGAGCCACTTAGAGGGAAGAAACAAACAACGTCCACACAGAAGGAAGGAATATCATCCAGAATATCATGGCAGGACTGGGAACACTGAGCTATACTCTCCAACCAGAGTCTGTTTTGGTTCTGTTAGAAAGAGCTGATAAAAGCAATGTGAAAAAAAAATAAAACACAGTGCCATACGGACTCACTTAGCTAATGGAGGAACCGCGTATTTCCTATAACCCACCCCCCCAACCCCCAACCCCCCTCGGGCAATGGATTTCACAGTGAGGACTCTAATATTGTTATAATGGCTTGGCCATTAGGCCCATGTTAATAGACTTGCTGCAAGTTCTCAGCATTATATTTGGTCAAAGCAGTTCACGCTCGCTCCCGAGCCTGAATGGCGCAGGCAGACGAGCCTGAGGCTTTCTCCAACTGCCGTGCGCCGCTGTGTACGCGGTACTGTTCTCTCATATGCTCATATGTGACAAACAAAGGTGTCACGAGTATTCACATTCATTACTCAGGTAGAAGTATAGATACTAGAGTTTAAAAATACTTGAAGTATTAACTGAAGCTTTTTACTCCAGTAAAAGTGTAAAAGTACTGCTTTCAGAACTACTTAAAGTATAAAAGTAAAAGTAATGTACAAGAAAAAATGCTATTAGGGACAAAAGCTTAGGCCACATCACAGGGGTCTATAGTGCACTAGCCCACCTCCCCAAAACTACCATTCTTCTAAAAGCCATAATGACTATAATGTTATATTAAAATGTTCATGTTGATAAATTTGGGATGCGCTAGGCTTCCTGTTTCAGCTCATATACGCCCATTAAACATGAATGTAGTTTAGTACAATGTAAATATATTAAAGAAGCATTTCTGTTACTACTGAACATTAACATGTGTTTCATGGAGCAGAAGATATGATGACTAGTCGTCTATAAGTATTGTAATGAAGTCAAACTTCAAAGGCATGTTATCAATAATCTTTACTGGAATGTAAATGTACATGAATGAAAACAAGCTGAAATGAAATAGGAGAAACGAGACTATGTTTAAAATGTAAGGAGTATAAAGTACTGATAATGGAGTGTAAATGTAAGGAGTAGAAAGTACTGATAATGGAGTGTAAATGTAAGGAGTAGAAAGTACTGATAATGGAGTGTAAATGTAAGGAGTATAAAGTACTGATAATGGAGTGTAAATGTAAGGAGTAGAAAGTACTGATAATGGAGTGTAAATATAAGGAGTAGAAAGTACTGATAATGGAGTGTAAATGTAAGGAGTATAAAGTACTGATAATGGAGTGTAAATATAAGGAGTAGAAAGTACTGATAATGGAGTGTAAATGTAAGGAGTAGAAAGTACAGATAATGGAGTGTAAACGTAAGGAGTAGAAAGTACAGATAATGGAGTATAAATGTAAGGAGTAGAAAGTACTGATAATGGAGTATAAATGTAAGGAGTAGAAAGTACTGATAATGGACTTTAAAGGTAAGGAGTAGAAGTAAAAAGTCAGCTGAATAATAATCACTCAAGTAAAGTATAAATAACCAAAATCTGTACTTAAGTAAGGTAATGAAGTATTTGTACTTCTTTACTTTACAGCTCTGGTGACAAAAGGCTTATACTCTTGAGTATTTTTATTTATTTATTGTTTTGGGCCGAGAGATAAGGGCATGTTTCTGGAAGAGGGGAAGAGAAAGAAAGAGCTGTTGGCTTTAGAAAGAAAATCTTCCTCCTCTTCTTTTTCATTACAGTGTATATTCATATTCCCCTCACAATCTCCAGCCTGTCCTGTGTGGCAAATCAAAGGCGGCGGGCGAAGTGCAGGAATCCCCCTGCAGTGAGGAATAAAGGTGAATTTATTACTTTCTCCATTATTCAAAGCGTTCAGGATCTGAATCTGCCCGTCTAATTCCAGACTTTTCTAGATTGATTCAGCATGTTCTGCTACACAGGAAGGTTAAGTGAATCCTGTGTAGCTGATTTGTTTATGTATGTATTTATTTATTTATTAATTTATTTATTACTATTTATTTATTAGTCAGGAGCCATTATCCTCCAAGGCTGTGTGTGCGGGAGATAAATGGAACGGGGTGTTGAGTAATTGCTTCATTAAGTGTAGCCCTTTAAATTTCCCCTTACAATATGGTTCTTGACAGCGTGGTGATAGAAATACGGTGCTCTGGATTAAGCACGAGGCACATGAGCATCACAGGCGATTGACGATGTCCTTACAGAAAATATTTCAGTGACTACCGACCCCTATAATGTTAGCTCCAGCGCTAAGCTAAGAAGGTAAAGTTAGCTGATTGATCACTTCTGATGTGTTTTTGACATTGTTACTTTATCAAACCATTCATTAACTTTATAATAATAATAATAATAATAATAATAATAATAATAATAATAATAATAATAATAACAATAAAAATTACAATAATAATAATAATAATAATAATAATAATAATAATAATAATAATAATAATAACAATTATTATTTTAAATTTTCCACTTATATTAGATGTACTTGATCATGTTGAGACATATCTGGTGTCCTTGTTTTGCATCTGTGGTTTTAAAGTGTAGTCTAAAGGCATAAACAAATAAAGGGAATGGTCACCCAAATCAGGTACATCCTCAAATATATATATTATATTTTTGATATATTATATTATATTATATTATTTCTGTGACTATTGGTTTAGGTTTTGTTAATGACATTAGCTTTGGACACAAGAAGTCTTGGCTTGATTGATCACATCTGGTGTGATTCAGGAACATTGTTGCTTCATCAAACCATTCATTATCTTTATAATAATAATAATAATAATAATAATAATAATAATAATAATAATAATAATAATAATAATAATAATATATAATAAGATAATAATAATAATAACAAAAATGTACAATTTTCCACTTATATCAGATGTACGCGATCATGTTGAGACGTGGTATCCTCATTTTGTGTCTGGTGTTAAAGGCATAAACACATAAAGTGAATGGTCACCCAAATCACTCATTATTTCTATAATAAAAATAATATAATAATAATAATAATAATTTACTATTTATATCAGATGTCCATGATCATGTTGAGACATATCTGGTGTCCTCGTTTTGCTTCTGTGGTTTTAAAAGTGTAGCATAAAGCCATAAACATATAAGGTGAATGGTCACCCAAATCAGGTACATCTTCTCTTAGTGTTCTCTCCAGTGCTAAGCTAAGGAGGTAAAGTTTGGACACCAGAAGTCTTGGCTGATTAATCACATCTGGTGTACTTTGGGAGCATTGTTGGTTCATCCAGCCATTAATTTTTTATTTGTAATAGAAGATAGAAAGTACTGAGGATAAAGGGACGTTCTGAGTTGCGCTTGAGTCTGAGTCTGAGTTGAAGAAGGAGAGAGAGAGACAGTCATGAAGAGATCTGATGTGTTCCACAGTTTGAAGGCCATGACTCTGAAAGCTTTTTCCCAACAGAGACCAATCTGAATTTTGAGACAGACAGACAACCTGCACCAGATGACCTAAGAGTTCGGGTCTGCTGAAGCATTAAGAGTTCCTTTCACTGGAACTGAAGGGCCGAGCACAACTCCTAATAAACAACCCCAGACCATAATCCCCCCTCCACCAAACTTGACACAATGCAGTCAGACAAGTACTGTTCTCCTGGCAACCTCCAAACCCAGACTCGTCCATCGGATTGCCAGACGGGGAAGCGTGATTTGGTCACTCCAGAGAACATGTCTCCACTGCTCTAGAGTCCAGTGGTGGCGTGCTTTACTCCACTGCATCTGAAGCTCTGCATTGCGTTTGGTGATGTAAGGCTTGGATGCAGCTGCTCGGCCATGGAGACCCATTCCATGAAGCTCTTTACGCTCTGTTCTTGAGCTGATCTGAAGACCACATGAAGTTTGGAGGTCTGTAGTGATGGACTCTGTAGAAAGTTGGTGACCTCTGTGCTCTATGCTCCTCAGCATCCGCTGACCTGCTCTGTCATTGTACGTGTTCTACCACTTGGTGTCTGAGTTGCTGTCGTTCTCAATCACTTCCACTTTGTTAGAACACCACTGACAGTCCACTGTGGAATATTTAGTAGTGAGAAAACTTCACCACTGGACTTGTTGCACAGATGGCGTCCTATCACGGTACCACGCTGGAGTTCACTGAGCTCCTGAGAGAGACCCACTCTTTACTAATGTGTGTAGAAGCAGTCTGCATGACTAGGTGCTGGTTTTATACACCTGTGGCCATGAAAGTGGTTGGAACTCCTGAAATTAAAGATTTTGGTGGGTGAGTGAATACTATTGGTAACCTAGTGTAAGTAAGCAGGTGCTGGACCATGTAGAGATCACAGACTTAGGCCCAACAGATAGAAGCTCAGTTCTATCAGTGTTTAGTTTTAGAAAGTTGCTCATCATCCATTGTCTGCATGAGATGGCAGGTTATGCATGGAGATGCATGGTACTTTCATTGCTGAGATAGATCTGGAGATGCATGGTACTTTCATTGCTGAGATCTGAGTATCATCAGCACCGCAGTGAAAGCAAAGGCAGGTTATCTGAGGTAACATACAGTTGATGAAAAGTAGAGGGCCAAGGACTGATCCCTGGATACCCTGTATAGCAGCACTGATAGCAGACTTGTGCTTACCAAGGGCAACAAATCCACATCCAGGTCTTCATTAAGACTGTGAAGACTTGTCAATGCGATTGAGGGAACAGTATGACTGAACAGTGTCCCCTATTATAGACATAGTAAATCATACTGTCACCTCAGCGACATCAACAAGCCAGCCTTGCTCTGGTTCGAGAAGGTTGAGAGACGAATTGACGATGTCCTAACAGAAAATATAATTTTAGTGACTATTGACCCCAAACAATATTAACCTTATATCTCCAGTGCTAACCTAAAGAGGTAAAGTTTGGACACCAGAAGTCTTGGCTCATTGAACACATCTGATGTGCTTTGGGAACATTGTTGGTTCATCAAACCATTCATTATCTTTATAAAAATAATAATTTTCCACTAATATCAGATGTACTTGATCATGTTGAGACGTATCTGGTGTCCTCGTTTTGCTTCTGTGGCTTAAAAAGTGTAGCCTAAAGGCATAAACACATAAAGTGAATGGTCAGCAAATGTTGTTAAGATATCTACAAGCGCCAGCCTATCCTGTCTCACAATACCACGTTGTATCTCAAAAGGTGATGGAGAGTCACTGTAGAGTCGAGTTGGCCATCAGTCCATTTATTTATTAAAAACTAATTCATTATTTTCCTATCTCTAATGATCTGTGTGGAGACTGGGATTTATTAAATACTAATTCATTATTTTCCTATCTCTAATGATCTGTGTGGAGACTGTGATTTATTAAATACTAATTCATTATTTTCCTGTCACTAATGACCTGTATGGAGACAATACTATTTATTAAATACTAATTCATTATTTTCCTATCTCTAATAATCTGTATAGAGACTATACTATTTATTAAATACTAATTCATTATTTTCCTATCTCTAATGACCTGTATGGAGACAATACTATTTATTAAATACTAATTCATTATTTTCCTATCTCTAATAATCTGTATAGAGACTATACTATTTATTAAATACTAATTCATTATTTTCCTATCTCTAATGATCTGTATGGAGACTATACTATTTATTAAATGCTAATTCATTATTTTCCTATCTCTAATAATCTGTATAGAGACTATACTATTTATTAAATACTAATTCATTATTTTCCTATCTCTAATGATCTGTATAGAGACTATACTATTTATTAAATACTAATTAATTATTTTCCTATCTCTAATGATCTGTATAGAGACTATACTATTTATTAAATACTAATTAATTATTTTCCTATCTCTAATGATCTGTATGAAGACTATACTATTTATGAAATACTAATTAATTATTTTCCTATCACTAATGATCTGTATGGAGACTATACTATTTATTAAATACTAATTCATTATTTTCCTATCACTAACGATCTGTATGAAGACCATACTATTTATTAAATACTAATTCATTATTTTCCTATCACTAATGACCTGTATGGAGACAATACTATTTATTAAATACTAATTAATTATTTTCCTATCACTAATGATCTGTATGGAGACTATACTATTTATTAAATACTAATTAATTATTTTTCTATCTCTAATATGCTGTATGGAGACTATACTATTTATTAAATACTAATTAATTATTTTTCTATCAGTAATGATCTGTATGGAGACTATACTATTTATTAAATACTAATTAATTATTTTTCTATCTCTACTGATCTGTATGGAGAATACACTATTTATTAAATACTAATTCATTATTTTCCTATCACTAATGATCTGTGTGGAGACTATACTATTTATTAAATATTAATTCATTATTTTCCTATCACTAATGATCTGTGTGGAGACTATACTACTTATTAAATACTAATTCATTATTTTCCTATCACTAATGATCTGTATGAAGACCATACTATTTATTAAATACTAATTAATTATTTTCCTATTACCACTGATCTGTATGGACACTACAGCATATAGAAATATAGAGATCCAGCACTGTGGTTTTGTGATGGAAGCCAATTGCCCTCTGACGTGTGTACTACAGTGTATTACATTTGATGCTGCCTGTATCTTTGCCCCTTTTTACACAGTGCCAATAAAAACAGATTGAGGACGTTTTCTCCTTTAAAGTGTTTAAAAAATGTAATTAAAAAATAAAAAAGCAGGTTCTGGTAGATATTAGTCGGGCTACGTGGAACCATCTGTGTTTGGAGCAAGACGTTTTCCAGTGAGTGTAGTTAGAACCTCTCCCCTGTCTCTGTGTGTCTCTCTCTTTCCATCACTTTCCCTCTGGTCCTGTTTTCTCTTCAAAGTGTCTGCTGCTTGCATGAGGGTGCTGAGTGCACCGAGCGGTTCAGTGCCCTTAATGAATCTCTGCTTCACTTTAGGATAATACTCTCTCTGGGTGCAGGCTGCTAATAATGCTGCAGTGTAAGTACATTGTCGCAGAGAGGAGAGAGCCGAATTACATTTCTGTCTCAGCTGTTGAACTTGAGTCTGAGTTTACAGCAAACCAATGGTATTTAATCACCTCCTACAAGGGGACGAGGATGGGGCAGTGTTTGTAGTGGGCACTTTGGGAGGGTGAAGCTTTCTAGTGTCCCTTGCAGTACAAGTTCCTTCCGTTAAGTATTTTACTGTTACCACAAATACTTACAATACGGGCTTGTGAGCTGATTGTTTAAAAGCCTTTATCTGATCATAGTGTATGTTCACCAGTAAGAACAGCAGATCTGATTAGAACAGATGTAAATAATTATACATACAATACAAAGTAACATGAATATCTTATTGTGAGAGAAGTAGATCAGATCTTGATCCAGTTTGAAGAACAAAGTTAGGTTCCAGATTTCTCCTGGACGCCCCAGACATTGTATGAATGTGTTCAGTTCCTTCAGCAGCAAATCTTGATTTATCTTAATGAAGTACTGAGCAGTCAAAGCAGGTATTAGATGAGAACTGATAATAATACTGGCTTGTTTCCACAAGGAGAAGCTTGGAAAGGGTTAAATAAACACACTGATGTATACTGATCAGTCATTAAACATTTTAACCACCTCCACTGACCATACAGGAGCTCCACTTACAGACTGTAGTTCATCTGATTCTCTGTATACCTTATTACTCTGTTATTTAATGATCAGGACCCCCACAGGACCACCACAGAGCAGATACTATTAGGGAGGTGGATTATTCTCAGCACTGCAGTGACACTGACTGGTGTGAGTGGATCAGACACAGCAGTGCTGCTGCTGCTGTAGTGTTTAAACACCTCAGTGTCACTGCTGGACTGAGAATCGTCCACCAACCAAAACTATCCAGACAGCAGTGTCCTGTGGGCGGCATCCTGTATCCACTGATGAAGGACTAGAGAACACAAACTGTGCAGCAGCAGATGAGCTACTGTCTCTGAGTTTACATATACAAGGTGGACCAGCAAGTAGTAGGAGTGTCTAATAGAGTGGACAGTAAGTGGACACTCAGCACTGCTGAATCTGATCCACTCACACCAGCACCTTAGTGTCCCTGCAGTGCTGAGAATGATCCACCTCCCTAATAGTATCTGATCTGTGGTGGTCCTGTGGGGGTCCTGATTATTAAAGAACAGAGTAATAGAGTATACAGAGAATCAGATGAACTACAGTCTGTAAGTGGAGGTCCTGTATGGTCAGTGGAGCTGATACAGTGGACAGTGAGTGTAGATAAAATGAGGTGGTATTAATGTTATGGCTGATTGGGGTGTGTAAATGCACTACTTGCTGTATAAATACTATCTGAATATGTAAAAGCTTTTTAAATATAATAATGTCCTCAAGTGCCTCAAACCTTTGCTCAGTGGTGTATATAATATTTGGTGTGTTGTGTTTCATTTAACTACTTTATCCTGTGATGTTATAACAGATGCATGGATGGTGTCATCTTTGTAGTTTTAATGGCTGGTATAAGTGCAGCAACTGTAATTATCCAATCAACGGCTCTTCAGTATTTACATATTTAAATCATTGGCTGGTTTTTACAAACAGTGTACATTTGCCCTGGTGGGCTATCTGTGCTGTCTTAGCTGTCCTGAGAGGAAACAACTCAACTCACTTGCTGCAATAATTGACCACCGCAAGGACATACTCATTCTGCCTGGGGCTTTCTAGTAAAGGACCCATTAAAACTACATCCAGCATAAAATCAGGTTCAACCACTGGTGTAGACTGTAGAACTCCTGACAGCTGGGATAACTGCAGATAACCTGTCTGAGGGTCCTCAGACATGGCAACATTAGAACTGCAGTAGTGCAAGAATAGAACTGTACAGATACAGTAATTAGCTGTATATATAAATACAGTTAGTATTGTGATGATTGAGTAGTCAAGGTGGACGGATACAATGTTTAAGCTACTGGTTGCCTGTATTGTGTATAAGCTACATGGAATTCAGAGAGAGAGTGAGATATACAGTGAGAAGACTGAAGACTGAATAGCCTAACCTTGAGACAACTGACACAGTTGGGCCAAATAGTTGCAGTGGCAACAAATAAGCCAATAGTCCAGGTCAGGTTGTGAGCACAGCTATAACCATGCCAGTGGTATATGTTATTGTCTTAGGTTGTACTTGCTCTATGCTTAGTTGCCTTGTACTGTGCCTCTAGTACAATTGTACCCCCTTGCCCACTCCCTGCCCAGCTTGCGATTACATTATGTTTAAGGTTCCAGGCTGAGCCTGATTACACCATCACTCTTGGGGTCATTGTAGTTGTGAGCTAGGTTTATACTTGACACGTCGTAAGGTACACTCTGCTCTGTTATAGCCCATTTACTGCCCTGTTTCTTTAAAGCCAAAGGACTGAACAGCTTTTTGTTTATTCCATTTCATTCGAATCCATCCCCAGGTTATTCCATGACAATGTTCTTGGGGATACAAGGCAGCTTCGACTGACCAGCCTTCTCTTCTGCTTGTTGGCTGAGGTTGTGGTCCCATATGAGGCTGAAGCTCCTATTTGCCTGCTTCTTGTTTGAAAGATCCCATTCCATCTTAAATGGTTCTGCAATTATTCTAAAGTGGTCCCAACACGGTGGGTGTTGTTAAATGGGACAGTTGCATCACTGATATGTTCAATTGTTGTGCTTAGGCATGTTAATGATTACACTACACTGTAAAAAAGCATTTTACTGTTATTTTACAGTGCATCTACTGTAATTTATTTTAACAGTTCTGTACTGTAAATTGAATTACAGTGTATGACAGTAAATTAACTGTGTATTTATGGTACTAATCAACTAGCCAGCCAGCTAGCTAATTTAAGCTACAGTTTCTAAATGAAACAGACTGAACTAACAACATCTTATATCTTAAAAGTTTAATAATTATACTAACAAAACCACATCACTGCAAACATTAGGAGGCGTGACGTTAACAGCTACCTTTTTCTTGAGTTTATGAGGACCGCCGCAGCTGCAGACCAAACGGGTCAGTTGTAAATGCTCCAGCTCCGCGTCTCCTCATCTAAAAAACGATTTAATTATCTTTCTTTATTTTATTTTTCATTTTATGAATGTACACAATACAAGCTGCCCAGCACTTCCTGCACTGACTGAATGAGCTGAAAGAATCTTAACTCAGCTGAGCCCATATTTCATCACTTAAATGAGTAGAAGCAGTTTAAACAGTTTAATAAAAAGAGTTATCATTAAAAAAATGATAGTATGAGTTTGATGGATAGTGACTGGACTGTAAAGGAATGATGGTGCATATTTTAAAAGGTTGACAGAAAGTACTGTATTATGCTGATAAATTACAGTTATTTGCTGTTATTGCACTAATTGCATTACAATTAATTTACATACGCTGTATGATTATTTGACCGCATTTACAATTATTATAAAAACAGTAAGATACTGGTGTATATGCACAATAAATTTACAGCAATTCATTACAGTGTTGATACATATTGTGTATATTGAGTCCAACTGAAATGTGGTCAAATCCAGTTTTGCAAGTAAAGTGTATACTAAACTAACTGGACTTGATGGACATGATGTATGGATCACCTAGTGCGAGTGCACCCTTAGTGTGTTTTATATGTTTAGCTCATAAGGTGGCTTTATGGACATAAAGACTTATAACAGCAGGCTATAACCCTGTTCAGCAGGCAGAGGTCTCATGGATCAAATATCTTACCATGATTTATGCCTGCTTTTGTTTTTAATATATTACCAAACAGCTGTGGATGCAGCGCAGGAAGGCATCGCTTGTGATTAGGCTTTGAGCTCCGTCCTCGGCTCCTCGTTATCCTCGGCTCCATGCTTGCTGTAGGTTAGACTCACTACACAAATCTCTTTGCCCTGCCAGAGCTTGTCCCACGCATGATAAGCAGCTGCTCGCATCCAGAGTGAAAGTTATGCGTGACTGTTCAGAGATTCAATTAACATTTGTTGTCCCTACTGGCTCGGCTAATGATGATTCGGGTTGTAAATGCACAAATATCTCGCCAATTTGTCAAGGCGTGCTCTCGTGTTGGGTAATGACCTACCCTGTGGACCCGCCGTGTCAGTCTCCGACCCTCAAAGTACAACAATTATGCCGAAAGGCTACGAGTTGCCTAAATTCTTCACAACACTTTGGCATTTCAGTGCTGCTGCGATTGGGCCTCCTGTCTGTTTAAGATGCCGGGCATGCGTTTGGGTTCAACTGCGCTTAGTCATTTCTCGATCAGTGTTGACACAGTGTTACTGACTTTCTTCACTGGCCGCATTTAAAGCAGACATTTGCTCTTTGTTCTTTCAGTCATGGCATCAGGTGGCCGCTCGGCAGGGTGACATCCACTTGAACCCCAGAGCTGGCTTCCATTGACTTTTCCCTTTTCAGAGAGTAATTGCTGGTGGGACTGCAGGTTAAAGAGCTGGAGCTGGTGAATGGAGGTCAAGATGGAAGAGAAGTGAAAGACTGCTGTGGTTATAAAAGCAGAGATGGGTGGTTTTGTGCCTGACGAAAGCTGTTGGTATACTATGTAAATATATATATATATATATATATATATATATATATATATATATATATATATATATATATATATATATATATATATATATATATATCATTGCTGTCCAGTGAAAAACAAGTATTTCCAAAATTGCAGCTTTACAGGAGAGACCAAAAACATACTTTACTTTCAATGTAAGTCAATGGAACCAGTATATTTTCCAAGCTATTTTGGAGCACTTCTATTGGTCCGTTCATCATGACATTTCCACACAATGTAAACAACCATTGGTGAGTTAAAATGATGTAGAAAACTCAAAATATCCAAAAATGGGGGCTGAGTGGGACTCCCGCCCCCAGATTTTGTCTTTGCCCCACCAGATTTTGTCTTTGCCCCCTCACAAAACCAGATTTGGCTGTGCAGTGTGAAGATTTGTTCTTGCTTATTTCTGATTGGCCTATATTGTAATTTTCTAACCATATTAGTACTCTCCCTTATTCCTGTTTCCACTTCTGAGTATTATAGTCTTTTACTTACTTTTGACATCTTTGATTTAAAGTTGTACTAAAGCTTTTCAAGAAACAGAGTTGTTCTATCAGTGTAATGCTAAATTAATTAAGGGGTGTAATTGAAAATAATCACAACTAAATCATCTTTTTTAATTTGCATAAGCAAAGTGTACTCTTCAATCATTCAGATTTAGGTTTAAGTTTGAAGACACATGCAACATTTTTATTTCTTACCTCATATATTCATTTAAGCCAGTATTATTAAATCAGCTGTCATCATTCATGCACAAATCAAGCCCTGAATATATTTCTGGCTTTTAATATATATAAATATATATAATATATGTTCAGTTTCAATGTTCCTTGTATAATAAAAATACTAGGACAGTTTCAAGCCTTTCTTTACATGATAGCTTCTGCTCACAACGGGTGACTTTAAAATTGGCCACAATGAAGAATCTCCACCCCCGGTACCCGACCAGGTGAAGAACTGCGACCCCCTGTTTCTTATTTGAAGATTCGGAGCCAGAGAGTTCAGTCTGGTTGCATTGATCATTAGTTCTTGCATCAGATACACACAACAAGCTGACCCACCGAGTATGGGAGCAATCAGAGTTTGTATAGGCCCAGAAGTGATCATGTAGGAATGGGCCAAAATAACCAAACAGAAGGAAACCACATTGGGTGTGTCTCAAAACCTAGTGAGCCCCTACATAGGCAGCAACTTACATCATAGTATGCGCTCCCGACATGTAGACTGTCTCAATACTTACATACCTTAAACATACTGCCTACTGAGGAACCTTATTTAGACCTGATTTTAAGAAGCATCGAACGCTTCCTCAGCCGCTAAGACAATCCCATGATGCAACGCAGGCTAATCTACGAGCAGTGAAGTGGTTTTAAAATGTGAGTTATTTTGATTCTCTGGAGTTTTAATGTGTTTCTGGTCATATAATCACACAAAACAGTTTTATTATCAACTCTGTAACGAGTTCTTCACCATTTACACTTTTATACTCAAGACATTAGCATTTATGCTAGTGGATTTTTAAGCCTCGGGCTATTGTTTTAGATGCCAGCTGGTAACTTAGCAACCAGCTAAACCACCAGTGGCGTGCTGCAGTGGGCGGGAACAAGCCGTGACGCAGTCTCTCTCTAACTAGAGCGTCTCAGTAATCTGTTTTATGAGGAGAGATGAGGAGAGAACGCTAATACTTACACAGCTGCTACCTAGACAGCCTACTTAGACAATCACGAGGATTTGAGACAGACCCATTGTCTTCCTGTGTACAGCTTACAGGAAACATATATACTCCACACAGATCACATACATTATAATACAGGAGCACTTTGTTGTTCCACAATTACAGACTGTAGTTCATCTGATTCTTCTGTATAATGTTCTTTAATGATCAGGACCCCCACAGAGCAGGTACTATTAGGGAGGTGGATCATTCTCAGCACTGCATTGACACTGACATGGTGGTGGTGTGTTAGTGTGTGTGTTGCACTGGTGTGAGTGGATCAGACACGGCAGTGCTGCTGTTGGAGCGTTTAAACTGAGAATCGTCCACCAACCAAAACTATCCAGACAGCAGTGTCCTGTGGGCGGCGTCCTGTGTCCACTGATGAAGGACTAGAGGAACACAAACTGTGCAGCAGCAGATGAGCTACTGTCTCTGGTGGTGGACCATCAATATATGAGTGTCTAATAGAGTGTATAGTTCGCACTGCAGTGCTGAGAATGATCCACCTCCCTAATAGTAGCTTCTCTTTGGTGGTCCTGTGGGGGTCCTGATCATTAAAGAACAGAGTAATAAAGTATACAGAGAATCAGATGAACTACAGTCTGTAAGTGGAGCTCCTGTATGGTCAGTGGAGCTGATACAGTGGACAGTGAGTGTAGATACAAGTAGGTGGTTTTAATGTTATGACTGATGCACGTAAAACATATAGTACAGTCGATTCCTTCAGCAGACATTCCAGTCAACAATACAACACCTAATGTCCCAATAAACCAGGAGGGTAAAGGATACTGTAGTGGACAAAATAACAAACAATAGTACATACAGCAATAACAAAGATGCAACTATACAACAAAGACAGATGGATGTGTGCGGCCAACAAGCCATAGGTGTCCATGCCCAGGAGTGGCAGAGCACTGGGTATCCAGTGCTTAACCACAGAGCCACATACTGACTACCACAAAAACCATTCAACGACTGCTAATAATAATCTCCTGTAATGCTGGAAGCGAATGTAGAAGTGAACCGAGTGTGTTAATGGAGTACTGCTGTAGCAGCAGTTCAAACACAGTGTCCACATATCAGTCGGCTTGTGACCGCTGTACCATTGCAAACCACTCAAACTGGGCATTAGCAGCTAGAAATATGATAACATACGCAGTTTTATGAATATTTCTGTTTTATTATGCATCTCCAGATTTTACTTTGTGATGGTTAGAGTTGATCACTGTACTGGTTAGGGTTGATCACTGTAATGGTCAGAGTTGATCACTGTAATGGTCAGAGTTGATCACTTGTAATGATAAGAGTTGATCACTGTAATGGTCTCCTACCGGAGTTCCTAAGAAAACAGACCAACTGGTCCAGAACGCAGCAGCTGGGATCCTAACAAACATTAAACAGATCTCAGATCAGTCCTGTTTTAAAAGAGCTGCACTGACTACCTGTATATTTTAGACCAGACTTTAAATAAAGCTCTAAATAATCTAGAACCTGCTACCGCACAGAACGTCTCTCTGTTTATGTTCCAGCTGTTGATCTTAGATCTGTAGATACTGACCTTCTGTAAAAACACCTTCAGTAACATACAGAGAACCTGAAGAGACTCTTTCAGCTCCTCTGCTTCTAAACTGTGGAGCTCAGTTCAGCTTCTATTAGACAGTCGATTAAAAACGTCTGTCTTTAACTCAGCGTCTAATTAAAACTTTGACATCTTAGTATCTATAAAATTGAACTTTGTCTTCGGCTAATTAAGTTTATGTTATTACTGATGAAAACTGTCGGTAAAGCACTTTGAGCTGCCACTGGTATGAAAAGTGCTCTATAAATAAAGATGATTATTATTATATTATTATTATTGTTACCATAAATGTTGTGAATAGATTATTAAAAAAGATTATTGTTAAAATTGTAATGATCTATCTGTGAATAGCTCTGTGTTCAGCAAAAGCATAGGGGGTGTTAATTTTAATTATAAGTTAATTGCCAATTCTATTTTACTTTCTTAATTATTGGAGAGTCATATGCAGATCTGTTTATCATTTTTTTTACTTTCTACAAATACACTGTATGAAAAATATTACTATTATCATCATGTTAGGTTAGAATTATGTGCTGCACTTCTTTCCAGCAAACTTGGTATCATATTAGTATAAACTGTGATTTCAAACTTTGAATTGTATTACATCCTTCAGAAGTATGTAGAATTTCTGGTTCTGTTGGAGCTTCTTTACTTGAAGAGTGAGACCAGTTCAGAGTATATATCATCACTGTCCAATGAAAACATGTATCCATTTTTGTTGATTTTGAGTTTTCTACATCATTTGAACACACCAATAGCTGATAATCCATTAATAATCCGACTAGTAGCTCAATCAGAATAGAATACGTCCATGTATACACCTCAGGCCGAATAGATTAGTCCGACTGAGGTCATTCCGATTACAATATCTATCTGACTGAAGGAGGTGGATAATCCCGTAAATAATCCGTTTAATAGAAGAATTATAGCCGCGTAAACACCTGTATCCCATTACATTCCCAATCGGAAAGTTTAAATATGTTCTGTACATGTGCAGTAGTGTCATAGAGGACGTTTTACATGGGCTTACATACATAGGCATATAGTTCCTGAGATAATGACTGCATTCCTGTCCTGCCGAATGCTGGTGGAAGACTGACCATCAGGGCCTCCTCCTCAACTAACACTAACCAGTTCTCCTCCTTATCCTTGCCATCTGCTACACCCTCGACTGCTTCACCACTGTGTCATCCAGATGTACCAGCATTGAGATATGATGGGACTGTTTTAGTTCACTCCCACTTTTCATAAAGAGACTGCCTTAGTCAGAGACTGCCTTGGTCAGAGACTGCCTCGGTCAGAGACTGCCTCAACTGAGCGAATAGATTCTCTCAGCTTTTCTTCTGAACTGGGCTTAATAAGCTGTAAATACATGTTTCAGCAGAGGAGGATGGGTCTCCTCTTGTGAGTGTTGGTTCCTCCCAAGGTTTCTTCCTCCAGTCTTGAGGAAGGGGCTTTTTTTGCTAACGTCGCCTAAAATATAGAACAAAGTGTGGGTTTAAGCTCAGGTTCAGGTGAACATCAGGTATTTTAGGAAAACTATTATAACAGTGATGGTTTACAAAGGCTTGCATACAAGCCTACGTTACACTCAGACTCGACTAGTGAATAACACCTGGGTTAGACTCTACTAGTGAATAACACTTGGGTTAGACTCTACTAGTGAATAACACTTGGGTTAGACTCTACTAGTGAATAACTTTTGGGTTAGACTCTACTAGTGAATAACTCTTGGGTTAGATTCTACTAGTGAATAACACTTGGGTTAGCCTCTACTAGTGAATAACTCTTGGGTTAGACTCTACTAGTAAACAACTCTTGGGTTAGACTCTACTAGTGAATAACTCTTGGGTTAGACTTTACTAGTAAACAACTCTTGGGTTAGACTCTACTAGTGAATAACTCTTGGGTTAGACTCTACTAGTGAATAACTCTTGGGTTAGACTTTACTAGTAAACAACTCTTGGGTTAGACTCTACTAGTGAATAACTCTTGGGTTAGACTCTACTAGTGAATAACTCTTGAGTTAGACTCTACTAGTGAATAACTCTTGGGTTAGACTCTACTAGTGAATAACTCTTGGGTGAAACTCTACTAGTGAATAACTCTTGGGTTAGACTTTACTAGTAAACAACTCTTGGGTTAGACTCTACTAGTGAATAACTCTTGGGTTAGACTCTACTAGTGAATAACTCTTGGGTGAAACTCTACTAGTGAATAACTCTTGGGTTAGACTTTACTAGTAAACAACTCTTGGGTTAGACTCTACTAGTGAATAACTCTTGGGTTAGACTTTACTAGTGAATAACTCTTGGGTTAGACTCTACTAGTGAATAACTCTTGGGTGAAACTCTACTAGTGAATAACTCTTGAGTTTGACTCTACTAGTGAATAACTATTGGGTTAGACTCTACTAGTGAATAACACGAGTTAGACTTTACTAGTGAATAACACTTGGGTTAGACTCTACTAGTGAATAACACTTGGGTTAGACACTACTAGTGAAGAACTCTTGGGTTAGACCCTACTAGTGAATAACACTTGGGTTAGACTCTACTAGTGAATAACTCTTGGGTAAGATTCTACTAGTGAATAACTCTTGGGTAAGATTCTACTAGTGAATAACTCGTGAGTTAGACTCTACTAGTGAATAACTCTTGGGTTAGACTCTACTAGTGAATAACTCTTGGGTAAGATTCTACTAGTGAATAACTTGTGAGTTAGACTCTACTAGTGAATAACTCTTGGGTTAGACTCTACTAGTGAATAACTCGTGAGTTAGACTCTACTAGTGAATAACTCTTGGGTTAGACTTGGGTGATTGGTGGTCACTAGTCAAGTCAAGTGGAGTTTATTGTAATTTTAATCATCTACACAGTCCACAGTGAAACCAAACAACGTTCCTCCAGAACCATATGATGAACACAAGGACCATAACATGGACTAAACAGTTCAGCAGGACTGGAAGGAAGTGCTACACGAGACTGGTACACAAAACTAATATACAGGAAACAGTGCAGGACAATAAAACACAGAGCCGCTGACGTTCAGCTCCAACAGTACTGAAAGAGTCTGATTGATGGATCATTTTATGTTTGTTTGTGTGGGACCACCACATGGAGTGGGTCAGTCAGAAGCTCAGTTTAGGAACCTCTCACTCAGATAATCCTCCATTATCTCCTCTTGACCGCTGCCGCTGTGATGGGACAAGTGTGTGGACTCATAATTTATAGACTCCGACTTTAGAGTGCGGTTTTCTTAGCGGAGTGGCGGCGCCGTGATTTGAAAGCGTGCAATTTTTTGCGTGCCGACGACCTCATTAAAACCTGTCAGAGACAAATCAGATGGAGCAGGTTACCGTGGATACGGTGACGCAGCCTGCCACAAAACACCACATGATTACAGAGTGAAACATAGTGGCACTGGCTCCCGTTCTTCCCTCACAAAAGCTCAATAGGAAAATCTCCGGAAACATGAGGTGCATGTAAAGGGCAGCTGGGGCAGGGGGGCAGCGGGCGGTGGGGGGGTTGATTATTGATTGCAAATTCATCTGACAGAACTGGTCTTTGGACTATAATTGATAAATTCTTTAGGCACAGATGATTCTTTTAATTGCTAAACCACAAATGGCTTTACACATAGTTGAGTCACATTATTATGACCACCTACCTACCGTCGATGGCGGCAGCACTTAAGGGGCAGCGTGATGGTCCAGGGAATGTTTTCATGGCATTCCCTGGACCCACTCATCCATGTGGAGGACACTCCCAACCGATTTGGATCTGAATCCATCCTTGCAGATCACGTAAACCATACATGCTGATTGTCTTCTCTGGGGCGGATGGGATCTTCCCGCAGGACAATGAGACACTACACATGACTAGAAATGTCCCACACTGGTTGGAAGAGCTGACAAAGACTTCCAAGTTCTACCCTGGATCCATAATTCCCCATATATCAACCCAATTAAGCATCTGTGGGACCACCTGGATGGTGGTGTTGGCTCTATGGATCCTCCTCCACGCTCCCTTCAGCAGCTGTGGGATGCACTGCAGTCATGGTTCCAGATACCTGTGACCACCTACCAGGACCTTACTCCCAGTCTCCCAGTCCGTCTAGCTGCTGTCTGTGCTGTACACAGTGGTTACTCTGGATATTAGCTGGTGGTCATAATAATGTGACTCCACTGTGTATGTGTTGCCTATACCATAACATGACAGGTACGACAATATTTGACCTAACCTTCATCCTTGGATGATCTTGCCATGAGATAAATGATGCTTAGAGTGTTACAGAAACTGAGCTTGGTCTGTGTGATGACATCTAACTGTGACCTTAAAGCTCATTCGGATATGATGGAGTGGTAAAGGAACACAGAAGAGCAGGTCATACCAGTCATGTGTGAAAGGCCTACAGTAGAGGTTCAGTATTTGCTGGGGACCTGATCAGGCTTGGTTGGGCTTCAAGGTCATTTCTCAAATGTATGCTGGGTTCTGGATTTAATTAAGTTAAAATTTCACATTCAGGTGCTCACCGTGACTGTAGCCCACTTTTTATGCTGCTATTGTCTTTCCTCCCCACTTTAATTTCATATATATATATATATATATATATATATATATATATATATATATATATATATATATATATATATATATATATATATATATATACACTACTATGTAAAAGTCTGAGGCACCTAAGCTGATAGTGTAAAAGCCTTTATCTGATCAATAAGTGTATATTTACCAGTATGAACACCAGATCTGATTAGAACAGATGTAAATAATCATACATACAATAGAAAGTAACATGAATATGTTATTGTGAGAGAAGTAGATCAGATCTTGAGCTCCAGTTTGAAGAACAAAGTTAGGTTCCAGAATTCTTCTGGACGCCCCAGACATTGTATGAATGTGTTCAGTTCCTTCAGCAGCAATCTTGATTTAGCTTAATGAAGTATTGAGCAGTCAAAGCAGGTATTAGATAAGAACTGATAATAAGACTGGGTTGTTCATAGAAGGAGAAGTTTGGAAAGAGTTTAATAAACACACTGACTTACGGAAAACCACTACTTACTGTATTAATGCTGTTTAATATTTGAATAATAAAGTTTACTAAGTAAATTAAAGCTTCCTGTTTGGGAAAAAAAAAAAAATTAAATATAATAATGTTCTTAAGTGCTCAAAACTTTTAGCCAGTACTGTATGTACAGAGTGATCCAAAAGTCTCAGGACACCCTTATATTTGAGAAAGGAAAGAGAAAATGACGTATCTGATGTTTTAGGCTATGTCCCGAATATGGCCACCATCTTGAAAGCCGCCATATTGGATCAAGGGCAACTTTTTCCAATAGGAAGGTGGTCTTGTAGCAGATCAAAGAAGACCAGAACTGTCTCAGAAATCGATTGATGCAATTAGATTTGCAATATCATCAAAAGTTATCAACACAGAAAGTTCAACAACAACCACATTGAACAATTGAGATCTTTAGATCTGTGTTCAGCACCAGGGACAGCACACTAAACACAGGAGAAGGTCAACAGGGTGAAGGCCAACATCTTGCTATATCAGCAGTGCTTTGAATGAGAACAACAGAGGTTTAGTATTGGCTGCTACAGGATTTGATGGTGTTGAGTTGTGTTGAGCTCAGGTGTTGATGTTTGAGTAAGGCTTGACAGAGATTGGAAGTTCTTGGGCTGTATTAGGGTAGAGACCAGTTTTTAATGCTTGATGAAAGTTCTAGCCTGTAGACATGCTCAAGGTAGGTCTGCTAACTCAGTGGTTTGAGCTGTGACCCCTGAAAACGGCCCCACATTACAGCGACTTTCTTCACATTCCTCTTGGCTTACACTATCACAGACCTCAGAGCGCTGAAGGTTCAGCTGTGTAGTCGCCTCTATTGGCCTTACATGAGGAACCCTGTTGCTATTCTTAGTGTGTTCCAGTCCTGGAGTCTGTAAGATTATCACACACCACAGCTATTCGAGTGCTTGCCTCGTTCGCTGTATTGTACACCGTGTTAAAAGGTGGAGACCTACATAGAGAGGTGTTCGGAGTGGCACAGGGACCGAGCAGTCGCCAGTAGCACTATCTTCACCTTGAAAAAAGTAAATCCCCATGGCAAGGGGGGAAATGGAGGACTAGTCCTCCATCATGGCTGCAGGAGGCTGCTGGAGCTCCAGTCAGTTGGAGGGCCGCCTAAAGTGTGCCGCCAAAACATTGCTTATCTCTCAGTGTGTGCTGCTTGGAAGAACAGCCCTGCCGACTATCAATACATAAATAAATAAATGGAACAGTAACACAGGGTCTTATTCACCAACTGTTCTCGAGAAGGAATTTTGGCAACACTTCTCATGACTGTATTCATATTCAACTATAAATGCATTAATATAATATAATATAATTACATGCATAGCATATGACTTTCTAAAGTCAGGTGCTATTACACATTATAGGATCTGTTTATAAGAAAACTGTATACAATAGTTATAGAACATTATAACAGGTCATTAAAGTGAAGTGTGGTAATTATAAGGCGGCACAGTGGAGTAGTGGTTAGTACGGTGGTGTAGTGGTTAGTATGGTGGTGTAGTGGTTAGTATGGTGGTGTAGTGGTTAGTACGGTGGTGTAGTGGTTAGTACGGTGGTGTAGTGGTCAGTACGGTGGTGTAGTGGTCAGTATGGTGGTGTAGTGGTTAGTATGGTGGTGTAGTGGTTAGTATGGTGGTGTAGTGGTTAGTTTGGTGGTGTAGTGGTTAGTACGGAGGTGTAGTGGTCAGTACGGTGGTGTAGTGGTCAGTACGGTGGTGTAGTGGTTAGTACGGTGGTGTAGTGGTTAGTATGGTGGTGTAGTGGATAGTACGGTGGTGTAGTGGTTAGTATGGTGGTGTAGTGGTTAGTATGGTGGTGTAGTGGTCAGTATGGTGGTGTAGTGGTTAGTACGGTGGTGTAGTGGTTAGTATGGTGGTGTAGTGGTCAGTATGGTGGTGTAGTGGTTAGTATGGTGGTGTAGTGGTCAGTATGGTGGTGTAGTGGTTAGTACGGTGGTGTAGTGGTTAGTATGGTGGTGTAGTGGTTAGTATGGTGGTGTAGTGGTCAGTATGGTGGTGTAGTGGTCAGTATGGTGGTGTAGTGGTTAGCACGGTGGTGTAGTGGTTAGTATGGTGGTGTAGTTGTCAGTATGGTGGTGTAGTGGTCAGTATGGTGGTGTAGTGGTTAGTATGGTGGTGTAGTTGTCAGTATGGTGGTGTAGTGGTTAGTACGGTGGTGTAGTGGTTAGTATGATGATGTAGTGGTCAGTACGGTGGTGTAGTGGTTAGTACGGTGGTGTAGTGGTTAGTACGGTGGTGTAGTGGTTAGTATGGTGGTGTAGTGGTTAGTATGGTGGTGTAGTGGTTAGTATGGTGGTGTAGTGGTTAGTACGGTGGTGTAGTGGTTAGTATGGTGGTGTAGTGGTTAGTATGATGATGTAGTGGTCAGTACGGTGGTGTAGTGGTTAGTATGGTGGTGTAGTGGTTAGTATGGTGGTGTAGTGGTTAGTATGGTGGTGTAGTGGTCAGTATGGTGGTGTAGTAGTTAGTACGGTGGTGTAGTGGTCAGTATGGTGGTGTAGTGGTTAGTACGGTGGTGTAGTGGTCAGTATGGTGGTGTAGTGGTCAGCACTGTCTCCTCACAGTAAGATGATCTGGGTTGGATTCCCGGTCCGGGTGGTTCTGTGTGGAGTGTGCATGTTCTCTCTGTGTTTGAGTGGGTTCCTCCGGGTACTCCGGTTTACTCCCACAGTCCAACACACATGCATGTTAGGTTGATCACTCACATGTTAATAGTAACCATGCTGTTCAAATAATGAAATAAATAAACAGTGACGATCGATTTAGTGAAGCGTGTCCAAACTTTTGACTCCTAGCGTACATAGAAATCTGATTAAACTAAGTGGGCTAATGTAGCACTGTTTTCAAATTAGGGCCAATTTTCTCAATTTTTTTCCACCCGAAGCTCTCGAGACATCATAGCACTTACAAAAAGAGTCCTGAGTCCTTGTTGTTTTTATATCTCCCTTGTGTGGTTTTGCCTCCTGCTGATCTGATTCAGAGAGACTCTTATCTAACACATTGCCCAGCTTGAGCTCCGAATAGATCTCGCATAACGTCTGCTCATTAATTACATGATCAGATGACTTGGATGCGCGCAACGTGCCGAGCGGCTGATGGGAGGGAAGCGGTCTATAACTAATCAGTACGGCACTCGGGCTGGTTTTAATAAGACTCAGACTGGAAGGTGTTGCTCACTGACCCGCACGGGGCTTTTCTCTCACACCGACACTTATGCTTCTTTCACATATGGCTTCACAGCCCAGGGTGGCTGCCTCTGTGGTCGTGTGGCTTCGGTGCGCTGGTAGAAAACTCCGTCTCTGTGTATTCCCTTTGTCAGCTGGGGTGAAAAACAAGCTTGTACATCATGCATACATGCATTCCTAATGACCTTTGATGCATTGATGTGGTCCAGGTTTCTCAGCTACTGTTGTGAGAACCTGTGGTCCTGTAGTTCCATGTTTTCTTCGCTGTAACGCCTCTGGGGCAGGCCGAGTGCCCTCGCTTTCGTTCACAGAGCTATGCATTAAACCTCTCAGGCTGACATGGCAGGTCCTGGATGCAATTATACAGACGTGATTGTAGCTCGTTACTCGTTGAGGCGCGCGATAAATATAGGACTTAATTCGGGGGTGCGGCTTGACGGATACAGTAGAATCTGAGAAAACTAAATATATTCTGGGTGTGTCTCAAATCCTAGTGAGTGTCTAAGTAGGCTGTCTAGGTAGCAGCTGTGTAAGTAGCAGCGTTCTCTCCTCATCTCTCCTCATAAAACAGATTACTGAGATGCTCTAGTTAGAGAGAGACTACGTCACGGCTTGTTCCCGCCCACTGCAGCACGCCACCGGTGGTTTAGCTGGTTGCTAAGATACGGGACGGCATCCAAAACTATAGCCCGAGGCTTAAAAATCCGCTAGCATAAATGCTAATGGCTCGAGTATAAAAGTGTAAATGGTGAAGGACTCGTTACAGAGTTGATAATAAAATACTGTTTTGTGTGATTATATGACCAGAAACACATTAAAACTCCAGAGAGAATCAAAATAACTCACATTTTAAAACCACTTCACTGCTCCTAGATTAGCCTGCATTGCATCATGGGATTGTCTTAGCGGCTGAGGAAGCGTTCAATGCTTCCTTAAAATCAGGTCTAAATAAGGTTTCTCAGTAGACAGCATGTTTAAGGTATGTAAGAATTGGGACAGTCTACATGTCGGGAGCGCATACTATGATGTTAAATGCTGCCTATATAGGAGCTCACTAGGTTTTGAGACACACCCTATGAATATATTATATGATATAATATTTAGGCGGGATGCTGGTGTAGTGGTCAGCACTGTTTCCTCACAGTAAGATGATCTGGGTTGGATTCCCGGTCTGGGTGGTTCTGTGTGGAGTGTGTATGTTCTCTCTGTGTTTGAGTGGGTTCCTTCGGGTACTCCGGTTTCCTCCCACAGTCCAAACACATGCATGTTAGGATCCTCACTCTAAACTGCCTGTAGGTGTGACTGTGAGCCTCTGACTGTTTGACAAGTCAGGAAGGCAGCCTTTGATTGGCCAACAAGTAAGGAACACAGCCTCTGATTGGTTAACAAGCCAGAAACAGTCTCTAATTGGTTAACAAGTCAGAAACTCAGCTACTGATTGGTGGACAAGTCTGGAACGCAAACTTTGTAAGTCTGAAAGACAGCCTCTGATTGGTTAACAAGTCAGAAAAACAGCCTTTGATTGGTAGAAAACTCTGGAACACAGCCTCTGATTGGTTGAAAACTCTGGAACACAGCCTCTGATTGGTTGACAACTCTGAAACACAGCCTCTGATTGGTTGACAAGTCTGAAAGACAGCCTCTGATTGGCTGGCTAGTCAGAAACACAGCCTGTTATTAGTCAGGAAAACAACTTTAGATTGGCAGACAGGTCAGAAACACAGCCTCTGATTGGTTAACAAGTCAGGAAAACAGCCTCTGATTGGTTGAAAACTCTGGGAAACAGCCTCTGACTGGTTGACAACTCTGGAACACAGCCTCTGATTGGTTGAAAACTCTGGGAAACAGCCTCTGACTGATTAAAAGCTCTGGAACACAGCCTCTGATTGGTTGAAAACTCTGGAACACAAACTCTGTAAGGTTGACAAGTCTGGAACACAGCCTCTGATTGGTTGAAAACTCTGGGAAACAGCCTCTGACTGATTAAAAGCTCTGGAACACAGCCTCTGATTGGTTGAAAACTCTGGAACACAAACTCTGTAAGGTTGACAAGTCTGGAACACAGCCTCTGATAGATTAATGGACTCAAAGCAAGGCATCTGTGGATAGCTAACAGATATACGAATAATAAGATTATCTACACAGAGAAAGTTATACCTGATTACTGAAGTCATCCAGTGTTTGGTATATCATTATGGAATTCTTTTACAAAGCCACCAAGAAGCCTCCAAAGAGGTCCAACTACAAAGCTTCTGTAAGGGATCTGTTCACACAGACGCTTTCATTGTAGTGGAGCAAGGCTACCCTTCCAGGAAAACGTCTCTAGCATGGAGTGATGCCAAGATCTTGTCTTTTATGTACAATGTCTTTGATGTCATGTACACGATTGTCAACGTAGGATGATTAATCTAGAACGGCCAAAGAATGTTCATGTATATTGTGGTTAGCTTACTGAGAACATAAACTTGCCACCAGAGATTAGCATCATATTGTCACATAGACAGAGACATACACATTGACCTAAATATGTATCATCAGTATATCAATGTTTATCCCAGAAACCTGAAATGCAATTTGGAACAAAACCTTCCAAATACAGACTGAAACCTATTGATAAACAGTTTCTCAGCCCCCCTCCACAACACTTATCACTGATCAGGTTCTGACCACAGGACTACAGTTGACCACATATTATTTAAGGAGTTTAAACATTTTAACAGAGCTGTGACACTGGCATGGTAGTACGCAGCACTGCTGTATCAGTATTAACCACTATTTACCACTTGTGTTTGCACACAGCGGAATTCAACCTCCACACACACTAGGGGGCAGTAAAACACCCGCATACACACACACTGGTGAACATACACACTAGGGGGCAGTGAAACACCCACATACACACACACTGGTGAACATACACACTAGGGGGCAGTGAAACACCCACATATACACACACTAGTGAACATACACACTAGGGGGCAGTGAAACACCCACATATACACACACTAGCGAACACACACACTAGGGGCCAATGAAACACCCACATATACGCACACACTAGCGAACATAAATACTAGGGGGCAGTGAAACACCCACATATACACACACACTAGTGAACATAAATACTAGGGGGCAGTGAAACACCCACATATACACACACCAGTGAACATACACACCAGGGGGCTGTGAAACACCCACAACGCACACATTAGTGAACATACACACTAGGGGTCAGTGAAACACCCACATATACGCACACACTAGTGAACATACACACTAGGGGGCAGTGAAACACACACATATACATGCACTAGTGAACACACACACTAGGGGGTAGTGAAACACCCACATACACATGCACTAGTGAATACACTCACTAGGGCTCAGTGAAACACTCACATATACACACACTAGTAAACACAGACACTAATGGGCAGTGAAGCACCCACATATACACACACTAGTAAACATACACACTAGGGGGCAGTGAAACACCTACATATACACACACTAGTGAACACAGACACTAGTGGGCAGTGAAGCACCCACATATACACACACTAGTGAACACACACACTTGGGGGCAGTGAAACACCCACATATACACACACTAGTGAACATACACACTAGCAGGCAGTAAAACACCCACATATACACACACACACACAAGTGAACATACACACTAGGGGGCAGTGGAACACCCACATATATGCACACATTAGTGAACATACACACTAGGGGCAGTGAAACACACACATATAAACACACTAGTGAACACACACTAGGGAGCACTGAAACACCCACATATACACACACTAGTGAACACACACTAGGGGACAGTGAAACACCCGCATATATATGCACTAGTGATCACACACACTAGGGGGCAGTAAAACACCCACACACTAACCTGGAGCGATGGGTAGCCCTGTCCATTACACCTGGGGAGCAGTTGGGGGTAAGGTGCCTTGCTCAAGGGCACTTCAGTTGTGTGCTGCTGGCCCAGGGGATCGAACCGGCGACCTTCTGGTAAGACTTGTACGTATACACGCATCACTGTGTCAGTCAAACTCTTCTGTGGACCACAGACGAAAAGCTAGAGGCTGGCTAACGTACTGTATATTGTGATGGGCCGCCCCTCTCCAGCCCCTCCAAGGAAGGTGTTTCTAATAAAGTGGATAGTGAGTGTACAGTGGCCCCCCTGCCATTTGATGAGTGTATTAAACTACAGTGTTCCCAGCGTTCTCCACTGAGACCTTTAAAATGAACCCGTCCAAAGAGCTGACAAAGAGCCGCTGACATTTTGGTGTCCTTCATAAAACCTAGCGTACGTTTTTTTTCCGTCTAGCTCCTCCTGCCCTCTGCTCTTCATCCTTCAGCAGCCCGTCTCATTACGTCCTTACAAAGAGGCGCTGCTTAAGTGTAGACCTTTAGTCCAAACCCCGTCCCGGTATTTCCAACCACTGATAATTCGCCACACGCGTGAGCCCTGCCGTATATATTTAAAAGTAGTTGCTGAACAGTAGTAGTTGCTCTAATAAGCTTGGGTTTCAATAGTTAATCGAGCAATTGGAGCACCGGATATGCCACTACGTCCTCATGTGTGACCTGCTGGTTATTAGGAGTTTGGAAAACCTCCAGTGTAGCTCCGGTGAGAATTGTGAATGGACTGTTTCTGCTCTAAAGGCTTCTGCTTGCTGCTTTCCAGCCCGGCTTGCTTGGAGGCCAGCCGCGTAAGCAGGAGTGGATATGGGTTATTCATAAGTAACCTGAAGCCTTCGGCAGCCATAAACAAAAAAACTGGGCTGAGTGGCGGACAAAAGATTGTTTTGTTGGGCATACTTGATGCAATTGCCGCGTTGATGCATCAGCGAAAACGGTCTTGTTTTCTAACCCCACCACATGCCTCTTGAAAAATATATGCAACCCAAAACCTGGTCACTCCTTTTAATTGGCGCTGCCTTGGTTACGGCGTCCCATATCATTCCCACTAATGCGTCATATCAGGCTAATGATGGTGACTGGATGCCGAGCGTCTGGTTGTTTGTGGTTTTAGCTGCAGATTAATTAAACCCCGTAGCCACAGCGTATGACCCCGCCGTTGTCTCTTGGGGCAGGTCCTCGGGGGAGCAGAGGCATTCGGTGCAAAAGCAAACAGCAAACCAACTTTCAGCCCTCTCCTCCCGTCCCCATTAGCTTCACTCTGTTTGTTCTATTAAACAGCATTTTCTGGCGCCGGTTGGAGCCGGAGACCCGCAACAGTTTACTCATGAAGGCGAAGCCACAGTCGGGTATAAGGAGGCAGTTTGGTGGCAACTAAATAAAACATTCGGAGCCCCTTTTCTGTTGGAACAAGCTGTCATGCGCATCAATAATGCATAAGATTTAAGCTCTTCCACTGAAAACTAAGCCATGGCTAAATGAAGCGCCTTCTGTATAGCATGAATGTTTTAAGTGGACACCGTCCCAGGCAAAAGCAAATTCAGAGTAATGTGATTTTACTTATTTAGGGAGTGGAAGTTATTTATAGCCTCTCGAGATGTGGGGACATATGCTGTGTCCAGGTACGTACACACTAAAGGCATTAAATATAAAAGTCAGGGAGGGAAATCACATAGTTATAAAAGATCTAAATCAATGTTTTTATGCATACAGATATATTTTTGGCTGTAATAACAGTGTATTCTAATTACTGGGTATTCCGTTGCCTATGACGACTCTCTCGAATGGAGTAAGATTGTTCTAACAGCACTTACATGCATTTGATTACACAGTTGGTTGTTTAAATGGCTAGGCTATCTCTGTTTTTTACCCGTTTTTATATTCGGAAAGATTACAGTCTAGTGAACTTTGACTTCTCTGAACGTGAAGCACAAGAGTTCATTTTACAGCATTCTAATATATAATCACCCGAGACCTCAAATCTTGACTTTTACACTATACACCCAGAAGTATTCACTCTGTCTTCACATGCTTATGAACTTGAGTGACGTCCCATTCTTAATCCATAGGGTTTAATATGATGTCCCTTTGCAGCTATAACAGCTTCGGCTCTTCTGGGAAGTCTTTCCACACGGTTTAGGAGACTGTTTATGGGAATGTTGGACCGTTCTTCTAGAAGATCATTAGTGAGATCAGACACTGATGTTGGACGAGAAGGTCTGGCTCGCAGTCTCTAATTCATCCCAAAGGTGTTCTATCACGTTGAGGTCAGGACTCTGTGCAGGCCAGTCAAGTTCCTCCACACCAAACTCGCTCCTCCATGTCTTTATGGAGCTGCTCTGTGCACTGGTGGGCAGTCATGTTGGAACATCAAGTGGCCATCCCCAAACTGTCCCCACAAAGTTGGGAGTATGAAATTGACCAGAATCTCTTGGTCTGTTGAAGCTTTAGGAGTTCCCTTTACTGGGGTTGTTTTTCAGGAGCCCAACTCCTGAAAAACAACCCCACCCCCTACCCCCCCCTCCACCAAACTTTACACTCAGTACAATGCAGTCAGACAAGGACTGTTCTCCTGGCAACTGCCGAACCAAGATTTGTCCATTGGTTTGTCAGACGGAGATGCGTCACTCCAAAGAATGGTCAGACTTGGTCGCTGTAATGGTTAGAGTTGATGACTGTAATGCTCAGAGTTGATGACTGTAATGGTCACAGTTGATCACTGTAATAGTCAGAGTTGATGACTGTAATGGTCAGAGTTGATGACTGTAATGGTCAGAGTTGATCACAGTAATAGTCAGAGTTGATGACTGTAATGGTCAGAGTTGATGACTGTAAAGGTCACAGTTGATGACTGTAATGGTCAGAGTTGATCACAGTAATAGTCAGAGTTGATGACTGTAATGGTCAGAGGTGATCACTGTAATGGTCAGAGTTGATGACTGTAATGGTCAGAGTTGATGACTGTAATGGTCAGAGTTGATCACAGTAATAGTCAGAGTTGATAACTGTAATGGTCAGAGTTGATGACTGTAATGGTCAGAGTTGATCACTGTAATGGTCAGAGTTGATCACAGTAATAGTCAGAGTTGATGACTGTAATGGTCAGAGTTGATGACTGTAATGGTCAGAGTTGATGACTGTAATGGTCAGAGTTGATCACAGTAATAGTCAGAGTTGATTACTGTAATGGTCAGAGTTGATGACTGTAATGGTCAGAGTTGATGACTGTAATGGTCAGAGTTGATCGCTGTAATAGTCACAGTTGATCACTGTAATGGTCAGAGTTGATGGCTGTAATGGTCAGAGTTGATGACTGTAATGGTCAGAGTTGATGACTGTAATAGTCAGAGTTGATGACTGTAATGGTCAGAGTTGATGACTGTAATGGTCAGAGTTGATCACTGTAATGGTCAGAGTTGATCACTGTAATGGTCAGAGTTGATCACTGTAATAGTCAGAGTTGATCACTGTAATGGTCAGAGTTGATGACTGTAATGGTCAGAGTTGATGACTGTAATGGTCAGAGTTGGTCGCTGTAATGGTCAGAGTTGGTCGCTGTAATGGTCAGAGTTGATCACTGTAATGGTCAGAGTTGATGACTGTAATAGTCAGAGTTGATGACTGTAATGGTCAGAGTTGATGACTGTAATGGTCAGAGTTGATCGCTGTAATGGTCAGAGTTGATCACTGTAATGGTCAGAGTTGATGACTGTAATAGTCAGAGTTGATGACTGTAATGGTCAGAGTTGATGACTGTAATGGTCAGAGTTGATGACTGTAATAGTCAGAGTTGATGACTGTAATGGTCAGAGTTGATGACTGTAATGGTCAGAGTTGATCGCTGTAATGGTCAGAGTTGATCGCTGTAATGGTCAGAGTTGATCACTGTAATGGTCAGAGTTGATCGCTGTAATGGTCAGAGTTGATCGCTGTAATGGTCAGAGTTGATCGCTGTAGTCGTCAGAGTCGATCGCTGTAATGGTCAGAGATGATCACTGTAATGGTCTCTTACTGGAGTTCCTAAGAAAACAGTTCAACTGGTCCAGAACGCAGCAGCTGGGATCCTAACAAACACTAAACAGATCTCAGATCAGTCCTGTTTTAAAAGAGCTGCACTGACTACCTGTATCTTTTAGACCAGACTTTAAACTTCTGTACTCATCTATAAACTCTAAATAATCTAGAACCTGCTACATCACAGAACATCTTTCTGTTTATGTTCCAGCTGCTGATCTTAGATCTACAGATACTGACCTTCTGTAAAAACACCTTCAGTAACATACAGAGAACCTGGAGACACTCTTCCAGCTCTTCTGCTTCTGTGGAGCTCAGTTCAGCTTCTATTAGACAGTCGAGCTCAGAGGCACTTTTACTACACTCTTATGAACAACTCTCTTTAACTCAACATAAATAAATAAACTACTTTAACATCATACTAGCTATAAAGTTGAACTTTGTCTTTGGCTCATTAAGGCTGTTATTACTGATTAAACTGTCTGTAAATGAAAATTGCTCTATAATAAAGATTATTATTATTATCTGTAACAGTGGCTACATCACTAGTAGTTACAATCCTGTTACATGTGTTGTTTGTCTGTTTTTATTATTATTAGAGACACTTACGTGATGAGATTTTGGCCTTTTCAGGTTCAAAATTAAAGTGTTCCCAAGCTTTCTCGACTTGGGCAGTTCAGATACTCTCCAATAAAGCCGCTCAGGTGATCTCGCCGTGTAATCTCATGTTTTTGCCTCGTCTGACATCACCTGTCGCTTGAGTCCCAGAACGAACCCCAGTATTACAAATGTGAAGTATTCTCTCCTGCCTGACCTGACAGACACATATTAAATTTCTAAAGGAAGACGTATCTTCTCTCCTTAGAGGTCACATGCATATATATATACATATATATATAAATATATATATATATATATATATACAGAGAATACTCGCATCCCTTCCTCTCTCTCTCTCTCCCTCTCTCTGTCGCCCTGAAATTGAGCGGTATGTTATGTCTTGAGCCCTCAATCATTGCGAACTGCTTTATTGCCCATGAAACGATCTTCCCCCTTTCGCTCCTGGGGATGCCGCCGCTGCGTAACTTGCCGTATGCGTCCAGAGGAGCTGTTGCCGGGCTGCACACTGGCTCGTGGCGTAGAGCGGATTTCCACACAGCTTCCCGCGCGAAAAGGCAGACGGGGAAAGAAAAGGCTGCGGCGGTAATTAAGTTCCTGACTGCTGTCGACAATCACACATGTATTACTGGCCCCTGGGGTTCGGGCTGTGAGGAGAGACATTGCTACCCAGTTGGAGTGCTCTCTGAGAAGGAGAGGAACAATTTTCTGTAATACCGTGTGACTGAATATACTTCTTGGTGGGAGGCATTGCCTAAAATGGCACGCTTTTGCCAAAATTTCAAGAACCCGCGCCGGCACATAATGAGGCGTAATGAAATATAATGGCAAAGTATTCGCAGAGTGCAGCTGTAAAACCCAAGCAGTGGCGACTGGTGGTCTTTAATTACTGCACAGTACTGTTTTTGACAGGTTGTTTATACTCATTATCTAGTTTATCAGAAACGCCCACGCACCGCGCTCTACCTGCCTTATAGACTCACTATATTGGTATACAGCTACAGAAAGCATGCCATCTGTTCATGCACAATTTAGCAGCCGCCCTCTACCTCATTCATCATTTCTCAGTCTGACCGCAGGATTGTGGCCCACTACATACTATTTGGTGGGGGGACTCTTCTCAGCTCAGCAGTGACAGGGACATGGTATTATTGTGTGTAGACCACCAGTCATTTATTTCATTTCCAGTCAACGCACCCATTAGGACCACTACATGAAAACACACCAACAGGAGTTTCCAAAGCTGGAGTTAGATCGAAAATCTGGTGTACCACCAAAATCTCCACCAGCAGTTAATTAATAGTTAACGTCCATAAAAAGAAGCAATATTGTATATATATATATATATATATATATATATATATATATATATATATATATATATATATATATATATATATATACGGTACTGTGAAAAAGTATTTGCCCCCTTACAGGTTTCTTTTGTTTTGTCACAACAGCGTTCACAATTCAATATATCGCGATTTATTGTGATACTGCAAGTGAAGTCATTTTTTAAATCTTACTATTAAAACACACCACTGTATGTACAGGTTTGTCAATGTTTACAATAGCATTGCGCCCTTGTGCTGCTTGTTAATGTTGGACTGGAGCTGAAAATGGAAAATGGATCTGTGTATGGATACTGTGTTTTTGAGAATCTATACAGTATCACAAAACATAATATCCCAATATTTTCTATTTTCTATATTTTATATATTGGTACAGGGTAATGTCTACCATCGTGTAGCATCAACTCTTCTTTCAACACCAGTCTGGGAAGTAAGGACACCAATTGCTGGAGCTTTGAGAGAAATGTTGTTAATTTTTGTTTGATGTAGGATTCTAGCTGCTCAACAGTCCTGGGTCTTCTTTGCTAGATTTTTGCTACATGATGCCCCAAATGTTCCTATTGATGAAGGTCTGGACTGCAGGCAGGTCAGTTCAGCAGCTGGACTCTTCTTCTTTGAAGTGGTGCTGTTGTAATGGATGCGGTATGTGGTTTTGTCTTGCTGAAGGTCTTGCCTCAAAGAGGCGCTGTCTGGATGGGAGTATAAAATATTCTAAAACCTCTATTTACTGTTCAGCATTGCTAGAGTCTTTCCAGATGTGCAAGCTGCTCACGCCATAAACACAAATTTGGTGCTTCTGGATCAAGTTGGCTTTTTCTTTGCATGATACAGCTTTAACTTACATTTGTGGATTGCACTGCAAGCTGTGCTCAGTGATTTCTGGAAGAGTTTCTAAACCCATGCAGTGATTTCCAGCACAGAGTTAGGCCTGATTTTAAAGCAATGCCATCTGACGGCCCAAAGATCCAATATTAACTGTCGGCCTTGTCCCTTGCGCACAGGGATTTCTCCAGATTCTCTGAATCTATTGATGATATTATGTGCTGTAGATGGTGGGATATTCTAAGTCTTCGCAATTTTACATTCAGATATAGTTCTTTGGGTGAACCGCTGCCCATCGTTGCTGCTGAGAGACTCTGCCTTGCTAGAACTCTCTTTTTCTACACAGCCATGTTGCATATTGCTCCTCCAACTATTTTCTATGAGTACCCCTTACTTTTCCTGACTTTTGTTGCCACATCCCCACTTTTTTCTAAATGAGTTAGTAATGTTGATGAAATGGTAAAATGCTTCACTTTCTACATCTGATAAGTGTTCCATGTTCTATTGTGAATGAAATATGGGTCTATGGGATCTCCAAATCATTTCATTCTGAATTTATTTACATTTATTCCATTTATTTACATTACATTTTTATACAGCATTTACATTATATTTTATATTTTATAATTTTAGAATTAATTTTGGTTGTGTTTATATATATATATATAGTATAGGTTAATGGCAGGATGTTTGGTTTTTAGGCAGTTTCAGAGCAAGTTTATTGGTCCAATCATAATGAAATTTGATACCATGTAATAGAAATATAATATTTAGAGTTCATATTATGTAGAAAACAAAAAAAAAACAAGAATGCAGTAATAATATATGTCATTGGATCATCTGGAATTCCTCAGGAATGATAGGATTTTGTATGAAAAGGTCTAACCTCATGCACCCAGTATAGATAGCTGGTGGTACACTGCATCTGTGTCCAATCACGTATGGATAGCACTGTGTGAATAATGCAGGTGCTATCGAATATGCTTTTATTCAGACAGCTTGGTTTCGTAGCTATAAATCTTCTGTGGACAAGCATCGAATTGACATCGTAACACATTTGGAGAAATGAAGACATTAAGCATCATAATAGGTTGTCATTTCATTGCATAATAAGCTGTAATGCTGCTGTTATTGTCTCCAGTGCGACGCAGGCTTTGGCGTCTAGCAGGAAATCTCAGCTGCCTGATGCGAAGGTGAGCGTGTCTGGCCTTATCTGGACTCAGTCTGGTTTGGTGGGACCGTTACTGTTGAAGGAGGTTAATAAATGGTGTCCAGATTAAATTGTATCCAGTGATGTTATTTTTGGTGGATAGTTTATTCTTTAGATATGTGACCTATTAGAAGATTTTTCCAGTGACTAAGTGTTTTTGATTTCCAGTTCATGTGGATGGTTGTTTTGGTAATAGTTAGGGCTGCGAGTAGAGTGGTGGTGGTTTCTTTTGTTGTACTGATGGTGTTATTTAACCATGACATGTAGGTGTGCAGTGTCACATGGCATGAATTTAGTTATCTGTGGTGTTCTGGGTGCAGTGTGAACAGATTTCATTGTAAACACTTTTTGTCCAGTGTACAGTTGTGGTCAAAAGTTTTAAGAATAGCTCAAATGCTGGTTTTCACAAAGTTTGCTGCCTCGGTTTGTTTAGTAGCTGTTGTCCGATGTTGTTTATACAGTATAATTAAGTACAATTTTAAGCATTCCATACGTGTGTTAACTTCTATTGACAAACACACAATAAAAGTAAAGACCTAATATTTACAGTGTTGACCCTTCTTCTTCAAGACTTCTGCAGTTTGCCTCGACATGCTGGAGATCAGCTTCTGGGCAAAATCCTGAATGATGGCAACCCATTCTTGCCTAATCAGTGTTTGGGAGTTGATCCCAGTTTCTGGGTTTTTGTTAGTTCACCCTCTTTTTGAGGATTGACCACAGGTTCCCAATGGGATTGAGACCTGAGGAGTTTCCTGGCCATGGACCCAAATTTTGACCAAGCCATTTGGTTATCACTTGTTCCTTGTGATATGGAGCTGGAAAAAACATTGTTCATCTCCAGATTGCTCCTGGATCGTTGGGAAAAGTTGCTCTAGGGACTGTTTTGATACCATTTCTTATTCATGGCAGTGCTCTTAGGCAAAATTTTGACCGAACCCAACTCCACTGTATGGGAAGTAACCCCACACATTGAACCACTTTCCTTGAAGTTCTTGATGATTGGGTAAATGGTGTGTATTTGGGGTGTATCTTATGTAAGCAGCATTGTGAAACCCTTTTAATGCGATGATGACTGCACATGTTTCCTTCTAGGTAACCATGGTTAACAGAAGAAAACTTTAAAGCACCACTACCCTTTTACCCTTCCTCATTAACCTTTTCTCCTGAGCTAACGAGATCATCACTGAAATGATGTTAAAGGTCATTATGTAGGGCTGGAATGCAGTAATTATTGTGATGAGGTCATTTTTCTTGGCAGGGAGGGACATTCAATTCATCTGATCATTAATCTAGAGTTAATACAAATCACCACCATAAGAACTGAGACAGCAAACCTTGTGAAAACCAAAGTTTGTGCCATTCTCAAAACTTTTGGCCCCCCTGTAGTGCGTTCTGTGGATGACCATGTATTGTATCACCTGCAGATTAGCACTTGTGAACGTGTGGAAGTTATCTCAACATCCAGATATCAGTACTGTTTGGTTGGGAGTGCTAACTCTGGGTCTGATTTTGGTATTAATTTGTATATTTTAGATGTGAGTTATTTTTTATTTATATAAATCAGAGCTTGCAGGAGTGTCAGTCTTGTTGATTTTGGAGCTCAGTAGTGATTTTAGCTGGTGGATTTTGATGATGAATGATTACACCTAATTGGAGTGTGCATGTTCTCCCCGTGCTTAAGTGGGTTTCCTCCGGGTACTCCGGTTTCCTCCCACAGTCTAAACACATGCATGTTAGGATGTGAGTGTGTGTGTGATTGTGTGCAATGGGCTGGCGACATGTCCATGGTGTACCCCACCTTTGCCTCATGACGCTGGGATTGGCTCCAGTCCCCCCTGTGACCCCTGTGGGTAAAGCAGATGATCATGGATGAATGGCTTACTGCTGAATTTCTGGGTAGGTTACGAGAGTGATACTGTAGTTATTGTGGAGTATGTGTTCTCCAAGATGGGTAATGCCTATATCTCTCCAGGTGGGAGATCTGGAGTTCGTTCCAAAAGGGAGAATTGGTGCTCGGAGAGAGTGAGTAGAGTGGAGTTTGTGATTTTGAAGAATTTCCACCAAGCCATCAGAGTTGTTGGACCTTTGAAGCAGGCAGCAAAGAGTTAAACATGTTGCTACTGTTGCTCATTGTCCCCCCATTTAAGGTGCTTTTGGCGTCCCTCATTTTTCTCTCTCGTTATTTTAAATAAAAACCACGCTAATGTAATAAGATGTGTCATGAGGATTGTAAGGCAATGAGGCTTGTCCGAAATTAAAACAGGGCTTCATCGGTGGCTATTAACACAACTGTCTAATGGCCCATCTCTCTCTCCATCCTTTAGGGATAGGGTAAAAATAATGGGTTGCGTCTCACCACAGGCCTGTCTCCACACTCGGCTCGCCAGGGTTATTAGTCAAATCCCGTTAATCAGATAAGACCATTCTGGTGTGCGAACCCTTCATAACATCCTAATCTAGCATCTATAGAGCCTTCGCCTCCCTATCAGCCCGCACGGCGTTCCAATTGGAAAATGAACTTCCAAAATTGCCATTGTCATTAGGTATCATAATGGGGCCTTAAATTACCCACACATTTGAAGAGATTATGGAAAATAGCATAGAATAATGCTCCGGCGCATCACGCTTGCCACCGCGCATTACACGCTGCCTCCCCGATATATTTCTCATTAGTCAGAAATCTGATGAAGCTCCTTGAATCCACACGGGGAGGGAAACAGACAACCCCTGCTTCCTAATGAGGTGCTTTCGCCGCCGCGCAGTCCGGTATACTAAACCGCGCACCTATACGATCACCCTTTATGGCTTGTCCCTGCTCTCGCTTTCCTCTACAGCACCTTTCATCTCGCCAGGTGCTGCAGGTTTACGGCTCATGCCGAGATTTGGAACAAAGCCCGAGCGAAATAAATCTCGGTTATGATGGAGAGAGAGAGGGAGAGAAGGAAGAGTGGGGATCCAGCGGCCTGATAGAGCCTCCGAGATTAGACTAGCTCGCTCCGTGGACGCCTCTGTACTGCCAGCTTCGGTGCTTTATTGGTGGGGGGGGGGGGGGGGGGCAAGAGTGTAGATCAGCTGCCATGGCATATCTGCGACGTATGGGAAACAATTTAATTAAGGAGAAGCGATTCAGGGCTCTCGAGCGCAAGTCACTCCGGAATGTCCGTATCCCGATCCGCCGCTGGGATATTCGCTCCAGTCTGAATATTCGCCTCGTACTACTTTATGCTGATATGGTAGATGGAGTGTCTTTGGATGAACAAGCTCATAAAAAGTTCTTGAAAATATGTTTTAACTGTAAACATTGACAGAACAGCAGATCTGATAAGAACAGATGTAAATAATCAGACATACAATACAAAGTAACATGAATATGTTATTGTGAGAGAAGTAGATCAGATCTTGATCCAGTTTGAAGAACAAAGTTAGGTTCCAGATTTCTCCTGGACGCCCCAGACATTGTATGAATGTATTCAGTTCCTTGAGCAGCAAATCTTGATTTAGCTTAATGAAGTACTGAGCAGTCAAAGCAGGTATTAGATGAGAACTGATAATAATACTGGGTTGTTTCCACAAAGAGAAGCTTGGAAAGGGTTAAATAAACACACTGACGTATGTAAAAGTGTTTTACTGAGTAAACAAAAGCTTCCTGCCTGGAAAAATAGCTTTTTAAATATAAAAAATGTCTCCAAGTGACTGAAACTTTTGCACAGTACTTGCCTGCAGTCGTGGGCTGAAGGTTAGGAATCTGGTCTTGTAACTGGAAGGTCACAGATTTGATCCCCTGGACCAACAGGACACAACTGAACTGCCCTTGAGCAAAACACCTAATCACCAACTACTCCCTGGGTACCATAGATAGGGCCGCCCACTGCTCCAGGTAAGTGTGCTCATTGCTACCTAGTGTGTATGTTTATGGGTGTGGGTGTATATGTGGGTGTTTCACCGCCCACTAGTGTGTGTGTGTGTATGTGAGTGTTTCACTGCCCCCTAGTGTGTGTGTTCATTATTGTTTCTATATGTGGGAGTTTCACTGCCCCTAGTGTGTTTATTCACTAGTGTGTGTGTATATATGTGTTTCACTGCCAACTAGTGTGTGTGTTCACTAGTGCATGTATATGTGGGTGTTTACTGCCCCCTAGTGTGTATGTTCACTAGTGTGTGTATATGTGGGTGTTTCACTGCCCCCTAGTGTGTGTGTTCACTAGTGCATGTATATGTGGGTGTTTACTGTCCCCTAGTGTGTATGTTCACTAGTGTGTATATATGTGGTTGTTTCACTGCCCCCTAGTGTGTGTGTTTAATAGTGTGTGTCTATATGTAGTTGTTTCACTGCCCCCTAGTGTGTATGTTCACTAGTATGTGTGTATATGTGGGTGTTTCACTGCCCTCTAGTGTGTCTGTTCACTCATGTGTGTGAATGTGTGTGTTTCACTGCCCACTAGTGTGTGTGTTCACTAGTGTGTATATGTGGGTGTTTACTGCCCTCTAGTGTGTATGTTTAATAGTGTGTGTATATGTGGGTGTTTCACTGCCCTCTAGTGTGTATGTTTACTAGTGTGTGTGTATATGTGGGTGTTTCACTGCCCCCTAGTGTGTATGTTCATTAATGTGTGTGTATGCGTGGGTGTTTACTGCCCCCTAGTGTGTATGTTTACTATAGTGTGTGTATATGTGGGTGTTTCACTGCGCTCTAGTGTGTATGTTTACTAGTGTGTGTGTATATGTGGGTGTTTCACTGCCCCCTAGTGTGTATGTTCACTAGTGTGTGTGTATATGTGGGTGTTTCACTGCCCCCTAGTGTTTTTATTCACTAGTGTGTGTATATGTGGGAGTGTCACTGCACTGATGGGTTAAATGCGGAGGTCAAATTCCGCTGTGAAGTAAATTCTAATTCTACTATTGAAGACTGTTTGAAACAGCTTTGATTTTCAGGGGTATTTGTGATGACAGAGTTGATGCCCCTTAATACTAAAAACACACTGTTCACGAGTTCAGATGGAGGTAAATGTAAGTGTAAGTGTTAAACCAACACTAGCTTTGTTGTATTTACTAGGCTGTAGATCAGTGGTTAAGCTGGCAGTCATGACTGGTTGGCACCACAGGGATTCCCTATTAGCCCCAGACTGCTTTGACTGGGGAGCAATGAAACGTAACAGGGGGACATGTGTTTCATTTGTCAGAATATAAAAGGCCAGGCTTGCATGCAGTAGTGCACTGTGTGGACTCTTTGACATTTAAATCAATAGAAATTGGGTTTGCACTAGCTGTGTGGTGAAGGATACTACTGAAACTTCTAAAGTTATGCAGAAGGATGGCCTAAGAAGCTATTAGTTGATGTAAATGAGATGATGTGAATGACACAATCCAAAGGTGGTATGGCTTTGTGTATATATATATACGAATCTAGAAAATTCTGTAAATGTGGTAAATGTGTGTGCCAGGGAGTTTCGGCAGGTTGGCTGTGTGAAAAGGGTGTTGGGGATGGGTGTGCTGGAGAGGGAGGTTGGGTTGGCTGGTGGGGATGGAGGGTATAGAGTTCTTCTTATTAAAAAAACTTTTATCTTTAAGGGGCAAACCCAGTGAGGTGGAAGCCTCTGATTTGGCAGTAATTTTGGGGCTACTCAGATTCCAGAAGGAGGATCTGGCCACCCATGCCAGCCCTTACAGCCATGCATGTTCAGACTTCAGATGAGTTTGGAATGAGACTATTTGAATGAAAGATGAACTGAAGAGAGAGATATACTGATTGACCTCTTCTCCTCCTTGCAGGGTGACTGCGCTACACTGGCGAGCGGCCACTCACCCAAACAACCAGAGTCTAATCTGCTTTCGGCTCCCCACTATCAGCACTGGTCTTGGCCAAGGCGAGCCGCTGATAAAGCAAAATTTCTCCAGAAGACCACTGTTTTGAGAATCTCCCACACCTTCCACACTTGGCCCAACCAGGTGCAGCAGGGCGGGTGTGTGTGTGAACTGGAATGCCTGCGTAATGGATAGCTGCTTGTTGAAATGGTTTTGTGTCCACCTGCCCTCCCCCATTACTTGTTGCTGGTTCTGTTAATGTATGGTATGTGCCTATGTGCTGAGGTTTCTTTATGTTCCCACACGGTGCTTTCTCCTTTCCCCATGTATCCCTTCTTTTTTTCTTATTCCCTGTCTTCCTGTCCTGTCTCCCCTCCCACCTCTCCCCCTTCCCATGTACTTGTACGTACGGATGATGGATAATTTCGCCAGTACTTGTACTTATACACACACTAGTGAATATACACACTAGGGGCAGTGAAACACCCACATATACACACACACACACACACACACACACTAGTGAACATACACATTAGTGGGACAGTGAAACACCCACATATATACACTCACTAGTGAACATACACACTAGGGGGCAGTGAAACACCCAAATACACACATGCACTAGTGAACATACACACTAGGGGCAGTGAAACACCCACATATACACATATACACACACACTAGTGAACATACACACTAGGGGACAGTGAAACACCCACATATACACACACACTAGTGAACACATACACTAGGGGGCAGTGAAATACTTACATATACACACACTAGTGAACATACACACTAGGGGACAGTGAAACACCCACATATACACACACACTAGTGAACATACACACTAGGGGACAGTGAAACACCCACATATATACACACACTTGTGAACATACACACTAAGGGGCAGTGAAACACTCACATATACACACACACTAGTGAACACATACACTAGGGGGCAGTGAAACACCCACATATACACACACACTAGTGAACATACACACTAGGGGGCAGTCAAACACCCACATATACACACACACACTACTGAACATACACACTAGGGGGCAGTGAAACACCCACATATACACACACACTAGTGAACATACACACTAGGGGGCAGTCAAACACCCACATATACACACACACACTAGTGAACATACACACTAGGGGGCAGTGAAATACCCACATGTGCACGCACACTAGTGAACATATACACTAGGGGGCAGTGAAACACCCACATATACATACACACACTACTGAACATACACACTAGGGGACAGTGAAACACCTACATATATACACACACTAGTGAACATACACACTAATGGGCAGTGAATCACCCAAATACACACACGCACTAGTGAACATACACACTAGGGGCAGTGAAACACCCACATATACACACACACACACTAGTGAACATACACATTAGGGGCAGTAAAACATCCACATATATACACACACAACTGAACATACACACTAGGGGGCAGTGAAACACTCACATATACACTCACTACTGAACATACACACTAGGGGGCAGTAAAACACCCACATATACACTCACTACTGAACATACACACTGTACACACGTACTTGTACTTGTGACTGTGTGACAATAAAGGCATTCATTAATTTATTGTAGCTCCGTTATATCAGCTTCACCGATTATGTTAAAGTACTTCGTTGTTCTACACTTACAGGCTGTAGTCCATCTGATTCTCTGTATCCTTTGTTAGTCATTTTTATTTATGTTACAACATCTTTGTAAATATTAAGATAAATGATTATCACCTGCAGAACTATCACTATATAATTTGTGATCCAAGGTCTATTAGGAAATACCATATGAGCATAACAGAGTCTTACACTGTAGCTTGCATGATCTACTAAATACTTGCAAGTCTCTAATATTAGTTATTAATTCACAATAAAAAAACATATTCTGAACAGACTGCATGTAACACTTAATCCAGGCAATCTCGGTCTGTTTTTGGTGGGAAACCAATATACTGCAGAACTGGCAGCCTTCTTCTGCTCAGGCTCTTCTGTTTTATTCTCAACCAGAGAGCAGATTTTATTTACCAGCGTTTCCTTTTTTTCTACTTGTATTTTCTCCAGTGTTTCAATTTGGAAGTCTAAATCATAGTTTGACCAAGTGATGTTTAGAGTATGTGCATCTTGTTAATTATTAAGTACTATAATTTGATTTTGCACTACTATGCATTACTATGTAACTTAGTTTTGGGAGCTGGACCACGCCCCAATTACCTCTACCGACTATATATAAACCCCCATTCTCACTCCATTCCTGTGTTGAGCATCACACCCACCATCTCCTTGGCATATTTCATTCTTAATGAAAGGGGGGGGGGTGTGCACAAGCACATGTTCATCCACCCCACCCCCCCGCACTGTGGTCCATGCGTCGCTCCAGCCCTAACACTGTATATACACTGATCAGCCATAATGTTAAAACCTTCTCCTTGTATCTACACACATTGTCCTCAGCTCCACTAAACATATAGTTACACTTTGTAGCTCTACGCCTATAGACTGTAGATCATCTGTTTCCATGTTCTTCAGTGATTGGGACCCCCACAGTACCACCACTGAGCAAGTATGATTTGGGTGGTGGGTCATTCTCAGCACTGCAGCGACACCTGTGTATCAGTGTGTCAGGACAAAGGAACCTGGCTCGATGCTCGCCGAGTTAAAAGTTAGATAAGTTTGGTAGCTAAACACATCAACAAAGTCTGGCAGATACAAGAGAAGGGCAATGCGAGGTAATAGACAGAGAGACAGGCAGCGGTCAAAACCAGGAGATCAGATAACCAAGCGAACAAAGCAGAAGGGGAAAACCAAGAGAGGAGTCAGGAGAACAGAAGGTGAGTCGAAAACCAGCGAAAAATGGCAACCAGGACCAAGAGTGAGAGAGTCAGAGCCATACTATGGCTTCTGTTAAAAGCTTTGTCTATTCAGGAAGGCACACTGGACGCTACATTGATCATGAGACGTTTATGGTTCAGTGAATCCTATCATTTATGGCAGGAACCCCCAAGAAGGCTGCCCCAAACCCAGGAAATAATGACTTGGCCAGACAGATCACATGGGCCAGATGGAGGCAGGCTTATAAGATAGTGTAGTTGCCGAGACCATGTTAGACCATGTTCTGGGATTCTGAGAACATCTCTACCACAGTGTCCTCAAAAATGAAGCTTATGCTCTGAACTGGTCTCCCTCTTTATGTTGACGGATAGAAAAGAAGTTCCAACAAAGGTGAGGAAGAAACGTTCAGTGATGCAAACTAGGTTTGGCTAAACTTTGCATTGAGTGTGGGATATAGATGCAGTATGGGGAATGAGCAGCAGGTGAAAGTAAGCAGTCAGTACTCTGGAGAGGCTGATCCTGAGAATGAGGTGTGATTGGGTGATTGGATGGAACATGTGGGTGTGACATCATTGGACAGTGCATTCTGGGAACCAGAGTCCTGGAGACTGGCAGTTTTACATTTACATTTACGGCATTTAGCAGACGCTCTTAGTCAGTGTTCCTAGAAGATCAAGTACAGTTATGGTTTCTACCAGTGCTTCAGTAGACGTTTGAAGACCGTGAGAGAGTTCGCTGTTCGGACAGCCAGTGAAAGTTCTTTCCACCATCTGGGCTCCAGGACAGAGAAGCGTCATGTTGCGTGTCTTCCATGAATCTTGAGAGATGGCGGGTCAAGCCGAGCTGTACTTGAAGCGTGAAGGGCTCGAGGTGCTGAACGACTTTTGACCATCGCCATAAGGTCAGGTGGAGCTGGTCCATTCTTGACTTTGTAGGCATCAGAATTTTAAACTAAATGCGAGCAGCTACAGGAAGCCAGTGAAGGGAGCGCAGCAGTGGATGGGTGTGAGTTAACTTGGGAAGATTGAAGATGAGTTTTAGAGAGAGCCAGAGTCATGACACAGTGGTACCTTCACACATATGCGGAGATGCCCCCCGGACCATTACAGATGTTGATTTTGCACCTTCAGCTGATAAAAGTGAAGACTCGTCTGATCACAGCACACATTCCCAACATTTCCACTGTCTTTCAGACCAGCTCAGATCTGGAGAACTCAGCAGCACTTCTTTTGAAGAATGAATGCATGACCTTCTCGTTGTGGAGCAGCGTTTCAAGTTGCATTTCTTGATGCAGCAGTAAGCTGTGTTTATCTGATGGTTTTCTAATGGTTTTCTGAAGAGCTCCTGAACCCACGCAACCATGTTCGACACAGTAGTGTGACTGTTTCTCATACAGTGCTGTCTGAGAGCTCGACGGTCATGTAATTCAATAGTGTTATCTGGCCTTGGCTTCCCTGAATCTTTTCACAGTATCACGTACACTAGATTGAATTGAACTGAATTGATGATAGAACTATTTGCCACTCAGAATTTGACCCCCGCTTTTAACCCATCCGTGCAGTAAAACACCCACATATACACACACACTACTGAACATAGACACTAGGGGGCAGTGAAACACCCACATATACACACACACACTAGTAAACATACACGTTAGTGGGAAGTAAAACATCCACATATACACACACACTACTGAACATAGACACTAGGGGGCAGTGAAACACCCACATATACACACACACTAGTAAACATACACACTAGGGAGCAGTTAAACAAGTCAAGTCAAGTCAAGTCAATTTTATTTATGTAGCGCTTTTTACAACGATGTTGTCTCAAAGCAGCTTTACAGAGTTTTGAAAACAGTTATAACATATATCCCCCAGTGAGCAAGCCAGAGGCAACAGTGGCAAGGAAAAACTCCCTCAACTGGAGGAAGAAACCTTGGGAGGAACCAGACTCACAAGGGGAGACCCATCCTCCTCTGGTCAAACAGTATTTACAGTTTGAACTAAATACCAAAGAAATGAGTCTCTGTTTGAAATCTGGATAGCAAAGCTTTAGAAGCTGCACAGATAGAGGCAGTGTATGACTGAGGCAGTCTCTGGCTGAGGCAGTCTATGACAGTCTTTATGTAAAGTGGGCGTGAGCTGAAACAGTCCCATCCTATCTCAGTGCTGGTGCATCTGGATGGCACAGTGATGTAACTGAGGGTGTAGCAGTAAATGGACAGGTGAGCTGGCTGGTGATGGTGGGGTGATGGCCCGATGATCAGTCCTTCAACAGCCTTCAACAGACAGGAGGACAGTCATTTCCTCAGGAAGAGTAAAGAGAAAGAGTTAGTTGGGCTCAGGAGTAAGACTGTAGAGAATATGAATTTTCAGAATTTTAGAGTGTGGTTGGTGACTCCGGCAGATCTAACTATAACAGCCTAAATTAAAAGGAGAGAACCAGAAGGTAACATGGACGTGAGAGTACCCTGAGACACTGGGGTCCCCCCACTCCACCATCAACAAACCTGTGTGATCGCGTGAAGTGGTGGAACAACAGCACCAACATCTCAGTTTACCATAAACCTCTGTGTCCAAGAACCCCCAGATCTCCTGCCTTTATCTAAAAGAGAAGCTTAATTACAAAAAGCTACACTAAACAAGTATGTTTTTAGTCTAGACTTAAATATTGAGACTGTGTCAGAGTCCCGAACATTAACTGGGAGATTATTCCACAATTTTGGGGCTTTGTAGGAAAAAGCTCTTCCCCCCATTGTAGTCTTCTGAATTTTAGGAACTATAAGAAAACCAGCATCTTGTGATCTGAGTGAACGTGGCGGTTCATAATAGGAAATTAGATCTTGCAGGTACTCCGGTGTGAGACCGTGCAGGGCTTTATACGTCAGTAATAGAATTTTATAGTCGATACGGAATTTAACAGGAAGCCAGTGTAGCGCTGATAAAACTGGACTGATGTGATCAAATTTCCTGGTTTTAGTTAGTACTCTAGCTGCAGCGTTCTGAACTAACTGAAGTTTATTCAGGTTCCTGCTGGAGCATCCTGACAATAATGCATTACAGTAATCTAGCCTTGAGGTTATAAAGGCATGTATCAACTTTTCAGCATCAGACACAGATAACGCATTTCTTAACTTTGAAATGTTTCGTAGGTGAAGAAACGCTGTTCTTGTAATATTACCTACGTGTTGATTAAATGTCAGATCTGAGTCAATTGTTACACCAAGATTTTTGGCTACTGAACCAGGAACTACAGAGAAGTCAGCAAGATTTAACATTAAATCTGAACATGTAGTCCGAGCAGCCTTTGGGCCGAGGAGGAGAACTTCCGTTTTATCTGGGTTTAAAAGAAGGAAGTTCTGTAGCATCCAAAGTCTAATATCTCTTACACAATCTTCTATCTTCTTTAATCTGGATTTATCATCTGGTTTGGCTGATATGTACAGTTGTGTATCATCGGCATAACAGTGGAAACTAATTCCATGTCTATTTATAACTGAGCCTAATGGTAGCATATATAGTGTAAATAACAGAGGACCTAAAACAGAACCTTGTGGAACTCCATATTTCACTCTTGTATAATTAGACGATACATTATTTATCTTTACAAACTGAAAGCGATCACTAAGGTAAGATGTGAACCAGGATAACGCTGTTCCTGTGATTCCAACTATATTTTCTAGCCTGTCCAAAAGAATAGTGTGATCTATAGTGTCAAAAGCTGCACTTAGATCTAGTAACACCAGTAGAGATACGTGGCCCTGATCAGAGGCAAGAAGAAGATCATTTGTTATCTTAACTAAAGCTGTCTCTGTGCTGTGATGTGGCCTAAAACCAGATTGGAATTTTTCATATATGTTGTTCTTATGTAGATGAGAACAGAGTTGTCGAGCTACAGCCTTTTCTAAAATCTTAGAGATAAAAGGTAAATTGGAAATGGGTCTATAACTGGACAGTTCTCTGGGGTCAAGATTTGGCTTCTTTATCAAGGGTTTTATCACAGCTAGTTTAAAAGACTTAGGTACATGACCCAGACTAAGAGAAGAGTTGATGATAGTTAAGATAGGTTTAATAATAGCTGGTAATACTTGTTTCAATAGGCTTGTTGGAATCATATCAAGTGTGCATGTAGCAGAAGTTGAGGAAGAGATAAGTTTTTCTAGTTCTGTCTGCTGTAGTGGAGAAAATGTTTCTAGTCTTTCTTCTAAAATCACATTTTGTGCTGTTTGAGCCAAACCGGATGAAGGATAGGTTACTCGTATTGGTAGAACTTTTTGTCTAATATTCTCGATTTTGCTATTGAAAAAGTCCATGAAATCATTGCTGCTGTGGTTGGCGGGTATTTGAGGTTCAGATCCTGCCTGATTTTTGGTAAGTTTTGCGATGGTGCTAAATAAAACTCTAGGATTGTTTTTGTTGTGTTCGATGAGTGTGGACAGGTATGCTGAGCGTGTTTTAATAAGTGCCTTTCTGTAACTGCTAAGGCTGTCCTTCCAAGCAGAGTGAAATACCTCTAGCTTGGTCACTCTCCATTTGCGTTCTAATTTCCGTACTGTCTGTCTTAAGGTGCGTACTTCATTGTTGTACCACGGAGCGAGCTTTTTTTGTTGCATCTTTTTAATTTTTATAGGTGCAACGTTGTCTAAAGTTAGTCGGAGCGTATTTTCTACGCAGTCAGTTATTCTGTCTAGCTCGGTTGGGTCTGATGATGGAAAAATTATGGTTGATAAATCTGGAAGAGTTTCAATAAAGTTCTGAGATGTATTTGGCATTATTGAACGTTTCATGCAATAACGGGGTGTACATACATTTTTACTAAGACTCAATTTACACCCACATATACACACACTAGTGAACATACACACTAGGTGGCAGTGAAACACCCACATATACACACACACAAGTGAACATACAGACTAGGGAGCAGTTAAACACCCACATATACACACACACTAGTGAACATACAGACTAGGGAGCAGTTAAACACCCACATATACACACACACAAGTGAACATACAGACTAGGGAGCAGTTAAACACCCACATATACACACACACTAGTGAACATACACACTAGGTGGCAGTTAAACACCCACATATACACACACACTAGTGAACATACACACTAGGTGGCAGTTAAACACCCACATATACACACACAAGTGAACATACAGACTAGGGAGCAGTTAAACACCCACATATACACACACACAAGTGAACATACAGACTAGGGAGCAGTTAAACACCCACATATACACATACACTAGTGAACATACACACTAGGTGGCAGTTAACACACTTGCCTGGAATTGTGGGCAGCCCTATCCACAGCACCTGGCGAGCAGTTGGGGGTTAGGTGCCTTGCTCAAGGGCAATTCAGTCATGGGCTGTTGGTGACCTTCCAGTCACAAGACTGATCTCTAACTTTCAATCCTCTTACAAAGCGTTGAGCCATGACTAGATAAAAAAAGCTTTAAGAGAATCCACCAATCACAGATCACAAAATGACCCAGAAGTAGGGTTTACTAATATTAATTATTGGCTGTCAGGTATATTTCTCAACAGTAAGTTTCTTAACATTTCAGTAGACGTCCCCAAACATTAAATGAGCAGATATCAGTGGAGGATGCCGTGAACAAGCTGGTAAAACAAAGGCTTGGTGTGGCTTCTAAAGCTTTATGCTTTATGGAGTATCATGACAAGATCTGAGCCCCTTGCAAAGAGTTCAGAGATCTGGGACAGGTCGATAAAGCCGTAGCTCTGTAGAAGCTCCAGAACCTTGATTAAAATGCAGGCCAGTATTTTGCCGCCCGATGGCCATGTACCCCCTCTCATGGTTGGGTACAGAAGATGAGCAGTCTGCATACCAGATGGCATGTTCTCCTCTTGCACATGCCATAGCTTCACAAGGCTGGTGCTTCCAGCCTCTGTTGCATCTTGGTGTTTTCGCTTCAGATGTGAAGTTCCAAATTGAATTGCACGCTCACAAATCACGTTAAAGCGCGCCAAAGCCAAAAGACACAGGCAGCGTGGAGTGCTCGGAGCCCTCCGTCAAATCAGTGTGTCTTCATTCCGCGCATGGCTGTCCTCTCTTTGAGCCCGAGCCCGGGCTTTGCTTGCTATCCGAGGAGCAGCTGGAGGCTTGTCACTGCAATGCCAGGGGGAGAGAGGCTGAAACGGATGGATGAGGAGTGATTACAGTCTGCCCAGCGCTCTGGGTGCACCATGTACTCTCAGTGCTTTTAAGAGAGCTTTGCTCAGACTTGTGAACATCTCGGTAACACTCTGAGACATCCCATGCCACCATTAGCGGGCTAGCTGGGGTCCTTTTTTTCCTCCCGTTCCAGCACCAGATCAAAGAAATTATCCAAAAGCAAGGGCGAGTAAGAGCCTGTAGTGAACTCAGGAGGAAAATCATATCTGGCACGGATCCATGTGCTTAATATGGCTACAAGACGAATGCGTCCCTGGTACAGAACGCCATTGATCTCTTAATGGATAGCCCATCAAGCAAAGTCCTGCTTGAAACGTGGTTCCAGCAAAGCCTGAACTTTTCAAACTCTCAGTTTGGTCCAGAGACGGTCCCAGCAAGGAACGTACTGTGGGAACAAAGCAGACACAGTGCTCCTCACTTCCTGACGAGTATTTTTACCTCTGCGTGTGTGCTGCCTTTGCATTCAGAGCTTTCTCTATTTCCCCCACCCTCAGCAAACGGCAGCATCCTGCTTTGTCAGGTTGCTGGGACCAGCTCCAGGATGGCAGACTAATTGCTTAGCGATTGGTTTTCTCTGAACTCCTCAGAAGCTGCCTGCAGCCCTCCTATATGGAGCGTGGCATCACAGAAACCTCCCCGTAAGTCTCACTGGGCTCACTTCTTTCTAGACCTATTCAAATTTAAGGCCTTCGCAAGCTCAACAGTGTCCACTAGCTTTATGTAGCTGGTGCTAGAGCTATGTAACCGCGTCATTATCCTATAAATCATCAATACATCTTCAAAATAGCAACTTTACAGGAGAGGGCCAAAACCGTCCTCACTTTCAATGGAAGTCAATGGAACCAGACATTTTTGCCAGTCATTTTGAAGCATTTCTATTGGTCATAACGTTTGCACACAAAGTAAAAGGCAGCAGCTGTGTTTGATAAAAAATAAAATAACAAATGGACAAAAACAGAGATATATGGGGTTTTTTGGACATATATTTGAATAAAAAATAATTAGTATTTTTTTATTTTTTATTAAGGTCCATTTATAATGTTTGTATGGGTTTATGTCAGTGGGGAACCATCATGGCCCTCTACACCCTTTCAGAGGGCCTAAAATATTCATAATACACACACACATGACTATCAACATCTAAACAATTATAAAAATTTAGACCAATAAATTATTTAAACGTGTCTATTCAATCTGTGTTGGAGTGTGAGGGGTTAAGTGGAACCCTATGAGTCTGTGTCTCCCCCTATAAGGACTGTGATGCCTCCGCAGAATGTTGGTGATTGGTGGTCCTGCTGTTCATGTACCGAGGGGGCCAGGCGGTTATAGTTCAGCACCATACTAATTTCAAATGACAATAAAACTGACCAATCATATCTTCCCTCTAAGTGAACCTTATTTGGATTAAGAAGTGGTCTATGTTGTACAGATGTTATTGTTGGTTGCTTTTCTGTCGACTCATTTCTTGTTTCTTCACTTGCAGTTTATTAGGAGACGGTGGTGGGAGGGGGCGTTGGGGGAGAGGGCCAAGGCTTTAGGGTTACGTTTCACTACTGATTCATGTACCATTTTATTTTTATGTGATTACTTTCCAGGCAGCATGGTGGTAAAGTAGGTGGTGCCGCCACGTCACAGCAAAGAGGGTCTAGGTTCAATTTCCCACCCGGGTGACCAGAGTCCTTTCTGCATGGAGTTTGTATGTTCTCTCTGTGTCTGTATGGGTTTAATCCTGGTGCTCAGGTTTCCTCTCACGTTCCAAAGTCATGCAGCCTGTGTGGGCTGGCAAGCCTGTCCAGGGTGTTTCCTACCTTCTGCCCAGTGAGAGCTGAGATAGGTCCAACTGGTCTCAACCCAGGAGCAAAAAATGAATTAGAAAATGAATAATTGAAAGAATTATAGTTGCAAGATAAATGAACAAGTAGAGGAGTGCCGGTCAGGGTGTTTGGGGATCTGCTCTGTTTGAGTACATGTAGTTTGGTGGCTGTAGGTTCAACAAAACCATGATGTTTGGCTGTTCTTGAAAATGAATGGGACTCTATGGGAGGAATAAGGGATGAATAAATGACACATATAGCAGTGCAGGTCAGTATGTCTGTGGATTAGTGCTTTTTTGAAGAGGACCAAACATCTTGGCTTCGTTCAACCCGCCCCACACTCCTCTATTTGTTGTTTATCCCCCGCTTCTCCCATAGGATCCCATTCATTTTCGTACACACCCAAACATCATGGTTTCATTTAACCTACAGCCTCCAAACTGCCTGTACTCACTCAGAGCAGATCCCCAAAAACTCTGACCCGCACTCCTCTACTTGTGCACAACCATCCTTTGTTTCCTTCAGAACATGCACTTTTCGACCTATTATTATTATAATTATTATTATTACTAATATTATTATTCAAACACACTGACTGATACAGTCTCAGTTGGTGAATTTAGAAAGAGTGTGGTTTTGTACTGAAGACGCAAGTTTAATAACCTGGACTCCACCTAAAACTGGTCCAGCCACCCTCACGCCAGCTCTCATCTGTTTTAAAAGGATTTGCCGTTAGTTGTCCCTGTTTGCTGTTGTCCAGATCAGTTAGTATTGCCGTGCGCTGCTATGGTCGCTGGCTAAGAGGTACAAGACCCGTATCGTGGTTCAGTCAAAATGAATTATGAGCCGACTATAACAATCCCAACCGCAGGTCCCGTAAGATCCTTTCCAAAGTGAACCCTCCTGTTTCCTGGGGTTAATGAAGTTCTGACCCAAATGAGCACCCGCTACCTTAAGAATCCAGCTGTCAAGTTTAATGGAGGGCATGAAAAATGGGCCATTTTCGCTCGTACAGTAAATAACATTAGCGCTGCCTTTTTGATTCTCAGAGGAGAGAAAGAACACTGAGATTTCATTCTGCCTCCAGTAATGTGCAACAATCAAGAGACCACCAATTCTTTCTTTTCATTTCCAGTCAGAACAGACGTTCAGTACAAGTTAGTTTTATTTTCAAACATCAGGAAAAATATGATTTTGGCAGAAAACTACACAAAAGCCTCAACCATTAAATTTCATATCAATATGTGACCAGTGATGTGGTTAGCTTGGTGGTGTAGTGGTTAGTATGGTGGTGTAGTGGTTAGTATGGTGGTGTAGTGGTTAGTAAGGTGGTGTAGTGGTTAGTACGTTGGTGTAGTGGTTAGTATGGTGGTGTAGTGGTTAGTACGGTGGTGTAGTGGTTAGTATGGTGGTGTAGTGGTTAGTATGGTGGTGTAGTGGTTAGTATCATGGTGTAGTGCTTAGTATGGTGGTGTAGTGGTTAGTATGGTGGTGCAGTGGTTAGTGTGGTGGTGTAGTGGTTAGTACGGTGGTGTAGTGGTTAGTACGGTGGTGTAGTGGTTAGTATGGTGGTGTAGTGGTTAGTATGGTGGTGTAGTGGTTAGTACGGTGGTGTAGTGGTTAGTGTGGTGTAGTGGTTAGTATGGTGGTGTAGTGGTCAGTACAGTGGTGGAGTGGTTAGTATGGTGGTGTAGTGGTTAGTATGGTGGTGGAGTGGTTAGTATGGTGGTGTAGTGGTTAGTATCATGGTGTAGTGGTTAGTACGGTGGTGTAGTGGTTAGTACGGTGGTGTAGTGGTTAGTATGGTGGTGTAGTGGTTAGTATCATGGTGTAGTGGTCAGTACAGTGGTGGAGTGGTTAGTATGGTGGTGTAGTGGTTAGTATGGTGGTGTAGTGGTTAGTATCATGGTGTAGTGGTTAGTACGGTGGTGTAGTGGTTAGTATGGTGGTGTAGTGGTTAGTACGGTGGTGTAGTGGTTACTATGGCGGTGGAGTGGTTAGTATGGTGGTGTAGTGGTTAGTATCATGGTGTAGTGGTTAGTATGGTGGTGTAGTGGTTAGTACGGTGGTGTAGTGGTTAGTATGGTGGTGTAGTGGTTAGTATGGTGGTGTAGTGGTTAGTATCATGGTGTAGTGTTAGTATGGTGGTGTAGTGGTTAGTACGGTGGTGTAGTGGTTAGTATGGTGGTGTAGTGGTTAGTACGGTGGTGTAGTGGTTACTATGGTGGTGGAGTGGTTAGTATGGTGGTGTAGTGGTTAGTATCATGGTGTAGTGGTTAGTACGGTGGTGTAGTGGTTAGTATGGTGGTGTAGTGGTTAGTATGGTGGTGTAGTGGCTAGTAAGGTGGTGTAGTGGTTAGTACGGTGGTGTAGTGGTTAGTATGGTGGTGTAGTGGTCAGTATGGTGGTGTAGTAGTTAGTATGGTGGTGTAGTGGTCAGTATGGTGGTGGTGTGGTTAGTATGGTGGTGTAGTGGTCAGTATGGTGGTGTAGTGGTTAGTATGGTGGTGTAGTAGTTAGTACGGTGGTGTAGTGGTTAGTATGGTGGTGTAGTGGTTAGTACGGTGGTGTAGTGGTTACTATGGCGGTGGAGTGGTTAGTATGGTGGTGTAGTGGTTAGTATCATGGTGTAGTGGTTAGTATGGTGGTGTAGTGGTTAGTACGGTGGTGTAGTGGTTAGTATGGTGGTGTAGTGGTTAGTATCATGGTGTAGTGTTAGTATGGTGGTGTAGTGGTTAGTACGGTGGTGTAGTGGTTAGTATGGTGGTGTAGTGGTTAGTACGGTGGTGTAGTGGTTACTATGGTGGTGGAGTGGTTAGTATGGTGGTGTAGTGGTTAGTATCATGGTGTAGTGGTTAGTACGGTGGTGTAGTGGTTAGTATGGTGGTGTAGTGGTTAGTATGGTGGTGTAGTGGCTAGTAAGGTGGTGTAGTGGTTAGTACGGTGGTGTAGTGGTTAGTATGGTGGTGTAGTGGTCAGTATGGTGGTGTAGTAGTTAGTATGGTGGTGTAGTGGTCAGTATGGTGGTGGTGTGGTTAGTATGGTGGTGTAGTGGTCAGTATGGTGGTGTAGTGGTTAGTATGGTGGTGTAGTAGTTAGTATGGTGGTGTAGTGGTTAGTATGGTGGTGTAGTGGTTAGTGTGGTGGTGCAGTGGTTAGTGTGGTGTTGTAGTGGTTAATACGGTGGTGTAGTAGTTAATACGGTGGTGTAGTGGTTAGTACGGTGGTGTAGTGGTTAGTATGGTGGTGTAATGGTTAGTATGGTGGTGTAGTGGTCAGTATGGTGGTGTAGTGGTCAGTATGGTGGTGTAGTGGTTAGTATGGTGGTGTAGTAGTTAGTATGGTGGTGTAGTAGTTAGTATGGTGGTGTAGTGGTTAGTATGGTGGTGTAGTGGTTAGTTTGGTGGTGTAGTGGTTAATATGGTGGTGTAGTAGTTAGTACGGTGGTGTAGTGGTTAGTACGGTGGTGTAGTGGTTAGTATGGTGGTGTAGTAGTTAGTATGGTGGTGTAGTGGTCAGTATGGTGGTGTAGTGGTCAGTATGGTGGTGTAGTGGTCAGTGTGGTGGTGTAGTGGTTAGTGTGGTGGTGTAGTGGTTAGTATGGTGGTGTAGTAGTTAGTACGGTGGTGTAGTGGTTAGTACGGTGGTGTAGTGGTCAGTATGGTGGTGTAGTAGTCAGTACGGTGGTGTAGTGGTTAGTATGGTGGTGTAGTGGTTAGTGTGGTGGTGTAGTGGTTAGTACGGTGGTGTAGTGGTCAGTACGGTGGTGTAGTGGTCAGTATGGTGGTGTAGTGGTCAGTATGGTGGTGTAGTGGTTAGTGTGGTGGTGTAGTGGTTAGTACGGTGGTGTAGTGGTTAGTACGGTGGTGTAGTGGGTAGTATGGTGGTGTAGTTGTTAGTACGGTGGTGTAGTGGGTAGTATGGTGGTGTAGTTGTTATTACGGTGGTGTAGTGGTTAGTACGGTGGTGTAGTGGTCAGTATGGTGGTGTAGTGGTTAGTACGGTGGTGTAGTGGGTAGTATGGTGGTGTAGTTGTTAGTACGGTGGTGTAGTGGGTAGTATGGTGGTGTAGTGGGTAGTATGGTGGTGTAGTGGTTAGTATGGTGGTATAGTGGTTAGTATGGTGGTGTAGTGGTCAGTATGGTGGTGTAGTGGTCAGTATGGTGGTGTAGTGGTTAGTACGGTGATGTAGTGGTATGGTGGTGTAGTGGGTAGTATGGTAGTGTAGTGGTCAGTATGGTGGTGTAGTGGTCGGTATGGTGGTGTAGTGGTCAGTATGGTGGTGTAGTGGTTAGTGTGTTGGTGTAGTTGTTAGTATGGTGGTGTAGTGGTTAGTACGGTGGTGTAGTGGGTAGTACGGTGGTGTAGTGGTTAGTACGGTGGTGTAGTGGTCAGTATGGTGGTGTAGTGGTCAGTATGGTGGTGTAGTGGTCAGTATGGTGGTGTAGTGGTTAGTATGGTGGTGTAGTGGTTAGTATGGTGGTGTAGTGGTTAGTAAGGTGGTGTAGTGGTTAGTATGGTGGTGTAGTGGTTAGTACGGTGGTGTAGTGGGTAGTATGGTGGTGTAGTTGTTAGTACGGTGGTGTAGTGGGTAGTATGGTGGTGTAGTGGGTAGTATGGTGGTGTAGTGGTTAGTATGGTGGTATAGTGGTTAGTATGGTGGTGTAGTGGTCAGTATGGTGGTGTAGTGGTCAGTATGGTGGTGTAGTGGTTAGTACGGTGATGTAGTGGTATGGTGGTGTAGTGGGTAGTATGGTAGTGTAGTGGTCAGTATGGTGGTGTAGTGGTCGGTATGGTGGTGTAGTGGTCAGTATGGTGGTGTAGTGGTTAGTGTGTTGGTGTAGTTGTTAGTATGGTGGTGTAGTGGTTAGTACGGTGGTGTAGTGGTTAGTACGGTGGTGTAGTGGTCAGTATGGTGGTGTAGTGGTCAGTATGGTGGTGTAGTGGTCAGTATGGTGGTGTAGTGGTTAGTATGGTGGTGTAGTGGTTAGTATGGTGGTGTAGTGGTTAGTATGGTGGTGTAGTGGTTAGTAAGGTGGTGTAGTGGTTAGTACGGTGGTGTAGTAGTTAGTATGGTGGTGTAGTGGTTAGTACAGTGGTGTAGTGGTTAGTATGGTGTTGTAGTGGTTAGTATGGTGGTGTAGTGGGTAGTATGGTGGTGTAGTGGTTAGTATGGTGGTGTAGTAGTTAGTGTGGTGGTGTAGTAGTTAGTGTGGTGGTGTAGTGGTTAGTATGGTGGTGTAGTGGTTAGTATGGTGGTGTAGTGGTTAGTATGGTGGTGTAGTAGTTAGTGTGGTGGTGTAGTAGTTAGTGTGGTGGTGTAGTGGTTAGTACGGTGGTGTAGTGGTTAGTATGGTGGTGTAGTGGTTAGTACGGTGGTGTAGTGGTTAGTATGGTGGTGTAGTGGGTAGTATGGTGGTGTAGTGGTTAGTATGGTGGTGTAGTGGTTAGTATGGTGGTGTAGTGGTTAGTATGGTGGTGTAGTGGTTAGTAAGGTGGTGTAGTGGTTAGTACGGTGGTGTAGTGGTTAGTATGGTGGTGTAGTGGTTAGTACAGTGGTGTAGTGGTTAGTATGGTGTTGTAGTGGTTAGTATGGTGGTGTAGTGGGTAGTATGGTGGTGTAGTGGTTAGTATGGTGGTGTAGTAGTTAGTGTGGTGGTGTAGTAGTTAGTGTGGTGGTGTAGTGGTTAGTATGGTGGTGTAGTGGTTAGTATGGTGGTGTAGTGGTTAGTATGGTGGTGTAGTAGTTAGTGTGGTGGTGTAGTAGTTAGTGTGGTGGTGTAGTGGTTAGTACGGTGGTGTAGTGGTTAGTATGGTGGTGTAGTGGTTAGTACGGTGGTGTAGTGGTTAGTATGGTGGTGTAGTGGGTAGTATGGTGGTGTAGTGGTTAGTATGGTGGTGTAGTAGTTAGTATGGTGGTGTAGTGGGTAGTATGGTAGTGTAGTAGTTAGTATCTGCTGAAGGAACTGAATACATTCATACAATGTCTGGGGCGTCCAGGAGAAATCTGGAACCTAACTTTGTTCTTCAAACTGGATCAAGATCTGATCTACTTCTCTCACAATAACATATTCATGTTACTTTGTATTGTATGTATGATTATTTACATCTGTTCAGATATATTTATTTGTCTTTCAGTTTCCAGTAAGTGTTACCTAACGTTAATTTCCAGGGTATTAGACTTGGATTACCTGAAGCTCACGCTGTGGTAAGACAATAAGACAAGCCCTTGAGATGCTGAGGTTTGCGTCTCTTAAAAAAAGCTGCCTACTGCCAAACTGCTGACACTCCAGAGCCAAGCGTTGGCACTGTGGATCCTCCTAATTCAGCCATTTGTTGAAACAGTCAAAAGAGATTTTCTCCTGCATCAAGTAATTTGCAACAGTCAGAGACCACCCATTCATTTATCTCGTTTCCATCAAGTTTCATCATGATGAAAGCTTGAAGTACTGTTTATCTGATTAGTTTTGGTGCTCTGCCAGGTCTTCCAGGTGGTTGTTAGGAGTCCCATGTTCTCTCTAGCTTTTGATCAAAAAGTGGATGATCATATACCTTATCTTCTCAAACTAATCTCTTGTGTAGACGTTTTAGATGATAATGAGAAAGGAATTTGGAGGCAGCTGAGGTGAGTTTGGGTAGCAGCTTGTGTGAATTTTAGTATATTTGGAGTGATACAGAGGATAGCACTGGAAGATTCATCCCAGAGCTTCGCACACTACCACATGTTTGGTCTGGTTCTTGTTTGACAGGAGTTTCAAACAGAGTATATCTATAATGGAACTGTTATGCTGACCATAGTGAGGTCAGCATGAAACATTTACCAACCAACTACTAAAATATGTTTTTTTTTAAATATTATAATATTTATAATATATAATATTGTCCTGATTGAGCCTTTGTGGCTGTAAGTTGCTAACCAGGTTATGCTCTACTGCTATTCTACTCTTACTAGCTTATTCTGTTAGCATATTAATGCAAAGCGATGCAGATTACAAGGGCAGTACATAAACACAGGACACAGAGGGTGGTGCTGCTACTCCAGAGCAAGAAGCCCCTGGTTTTGTATCCCTTGCTAGGCAACAAGGCTCCTTGTGGGTTCTTGTCGTGTTCATCCAAAGACATGCAGTCAATTAGAGATTAAATTGCCCCCAGGTGTGAGTATATGTATGTAGACATTTAAAAAGCTACTTAATAGAGTATTTACGCTCAAAAGTTTGGGATCACAGTGAAATGTTCTTGTTTTTAATGGAGTATCTTCTTCCTTAACACAACAATGGACTGACGGGTCTCTAAAGAAAGTTGTTTCTTTCTGGTCATTGTGAGTCAGTCAGCAAGACATCAACTGCTGATCTTCAGATACTAAACTAACCTAGAATGTTGTTCCCTTTTATACTCACTTATTAGTAGAATGTTTTTCAGCTGTGCATCACAACTGAGCTAGAGTGTCCTAACAACCAATTAGTCCAATAACATCCTTAACTTGGATTGGTGGTCGTACCAGGAGATTTAGACAGAGGACTGAGAATTACTGATAATAGAACTATATGTAAAATAAGCCTCTATACAAAAATAGACTTTAATACAAACATTTTTATTCTTTAAAAATCATCTGATACACTTACATTAATTGTGAACTGGACAATATTGTTTGTGAAATGAAATTCTAAAGTGATCCTAAACTTTTGAGCAGTAGTATATATATATAATTCAGTATATATATGGAACCTAACTTTGTTCTTCAAACTGGAGCTCAAGATCTGATCTACTTCTCTCACAATAACATATTCAAGTTACTTTGTATTGTATGTATGATTATTTACATCTGTTCTAATCTGGTGAACATAGACTTATTAATCAGATAAATGAGAAGATTGTGATGGTGGATTCATTTCCAGGGTATTAGACTTGGAAGTACCTAAAGCTTAAGCTGTGGCGAACAATAGGAAAAGCCCTTGAGATGCTGAGGTTTGCGTCCTGTTAAAAAAAAGAAAAAAGAAAAAAAAGCAGCTGACTGCCAAATTGCTGACACTTTGGAGCCTTGCAAACGTCGGCACTGTGGATCTTCCTAATTCAGCCATTTGTTGGGAACAGTAAATTAATTACCTTTTTTTTTTTTGGAATTGTAACCCAGCAATCTTGTTTCAACTTGGCTGGCACACATGCCAATGAAGAAACAAAAGCACTAAATAAATAAATAAAATAAGTCAAATATAAAATAATGCCGTGACAGCTCAAATACGGGAGCGTGGCGGCAATCTCCTTTTGAACAAAGATAAAAGGGAACAACGCTTGCCGGGGAGCCGCTAACTGTATTTGACAAATGAGCGTCGTTCCCTGTGAAGGCTGTATTCCTGGAGACAGTGCAGAGCCGGGCTACGTGTGGACCCGCGCAGAGAGAGAGAGGCCGGAGTCTTAACAGTGGTGACAACAGGGAGATAGAGGAGAGCAGACATTAGCCTTTGATCAGCCCAAGCCTCATTATTTATCAGCTCCCACCTCCTCTTTCGCCGAGCGCCTGGAAAGTTCAGCGATATCTCCAACTTAATGAAAACCTGAAGGACAATGCTAAACTTCGTCCTCCCGCACAAAAGGGGGCTGTCATCGGTTATCAAGCCGGCTAAGGGGACGCAGGAAGGGGGGGCCAGTGTGCAGCTTTATTTGAAGCTTTTCTCACAGATTTGCATCAGTTCTGCTGCAAGTGGGGTCTCATTAATGGGACGTTTATCTTTACATCTGTTGTGGTCGTGCCTCATGTCCCGCAGCCGTGCTGCAGTAGCTTCTAGAGGCAGACTTTTTGGTTTCAAGGTGAGGAACAAACCCCTTTCCGTGATGTACAGTATGTTTAAGGCGAGAGGTACTCTTAGAAAGCTGCTCCGGGGTAGATTGTTAGTGGGGGCTGTACTAACCCTAACCCAAAATCAATAATAAATATATTTAAGAATATATCTGAAGATCTATAATTCCACCAAGGACAACCAAGGTACCATATGAAAGCTTAGAACCATTTTCTCTTTAATGTCGTTCAGAAAATAAATATCTTGATAAAAACGTACCTTGTCCGGAACATTTTTAGGACAAAAAATTAGGTACACTACGAACATTTTTATTTTTCGTTTTTTATATATATATATATATACATACATTTTTTTAATTTATTTTTTTTGCAGTTAAATTTGTCATTTTCATTTTGGAGAGGTTAGGGGACCTTGGACACCCCAATAGTCCAATGGGGTGGACCACCTGTTCACTCTCTATTACAGCTTGAATAACTTTAAATCAGTAAAAGAAATCCAGTTTTTTTCTGGTGACTGTAAACACATGCAGACACATTTTTCTAAAGGAAAAAATCTTGGAGCACATAAACTCTATTTTTGTTAGGCACTAAAATTAAAATTTGAAAATGAAAATTAGAAAAGTGCCTGTTTTTGTGGTTGTTTTCAGCATTTGGACCATTGCAGATTAATTATAATACTTTTAGTGCTTTCTAGTACAAATTTAAAGGCTCTTCAGGAACGTTCATGAAAATTGCACTAGTTTATGGAGTGTTTTAGTTAAAAGCTTTGGGTATATATTTTCAGGCTGGAATTGGTAAAAAGGGCTGGAATGTTAAGAGGATAACAGTTTGTTTGTTTGTTTGTTTGTTTGGTGGTTTGGCTGGGGAATGCAGAAGGAAGCCAAACAGCCAACATTGCTGCTAGAAAGATAAATATCTTATCGCAACTCTATATACACAATGGAGTCACATTATTATGACCACCAGCCAATCTCCAGAGTATCTGCCAGGTGCATGGGAGATATCTAGCTGTGTGATGTGTGGCATCGTCTTATCCCATCCGCCCCAGGGAAGACTACTAGCATGTATGGTGTACGTGATCTGCAAGGACGGATTCAGACCCAAATCAGTTGAGAGTGTCTTCCACATGGATTAGTGGGAACAGAGAAGGCCTCAAAAATATTCCCCAGACCAGAACGCTGCCACCTTGTAATGCTGGGGGAGACGGAGGAGGCGGATACACACGCAGATGAGGAGTCAAGGGCTTAATAAAGTCCATGATGTTCACAAACAGGTAAAAAGACAACAAACACACGGGCAGTGATGGGCAAATAATAGTGATGCTTCGAAGCTTGTGTGGAGAAATCCAGAAAGTCGTTTATGAAGTATGGAGGCTTGTTTCGTTAAGGGCGAGCGACGTTACTGATGACGTCGGAAGCCTCGCTGGTTCAGGTATTGAGTATTGGCGTGATTTATTGTTTCTTAACAAAAATTCATCATCACCCCACAATCACTGTCCCATCTCTTAAACCACTGCAACAGTTTTAACATCAATATCTCACATACTATTGGATTTATTTACTGACTGCAGTCATACTGGCAGTTTTTTCTAATTAACAGACCCACACAATCAAACACAGATCAGATAAACAAATGAATGAACCACAGAAAATTAAATGAAGGTGTTTATGTATATACTTGTTTCTATGCTGACAACGTTGCAAGAGGCCATCACAAATGAATTGACAATACAAGTTTTGGCCAGCAGGGGGGTTCGTGTGCACATGAAGCTTCGTGTAATGAACCAAGAGGCTTCATCTGGCCGTCACTACACACGGGAACTAATATCACTCAAGACATGAAATCCATAGGAAACATCGGACCAAGACAGACTGCAAACACTGGGTATATATAACACAAGGTAACGAGAGGGTGACAGGACTGAAGACGAACACTAAACAGGTGAGACAGGCGGGGCCTGGGCGGAGACAAGGTGCACATGATCCAAACAAACACCACGCGGACATGACAGGACGTAAACAAGGACTTGTTTACAGGGGAGGACGAGCAGGGCGTGACACACCTACATGCTGCCACCATTAAAAGTAGGAAGTGATGGTAATAACATGACTCAACTGTGTATATAGTAACTGGTTTCAAGGGCATGACAAAGAATCCATCTATCTACAGAGCCTCCTTCAGTTTGGAACCTATTCTCTGACTGAAAGGGTTAAAAACTCTTGTGTTTATCATTTTCCAGGGCCAGATATTCTGAATTGTGAGTTTGGTTTGAAGAATTTGAAGAAGTAAGCTATCCATGCTTAGTTGTGTTTAATAGCATGTACATGAGTGGCACTGAGGATAGGTCGGCACCACAGGGATTCCCAATTAGCTCCGGATCTGAACTGCTTTGACTGTAGGGCAGTGAAACATAAGGGAAGGTCACATGTTCCCTCTTGTTATATGATGTATATGCAAAATGCATGCTGGAGAGAACACTAAGTGAGAGAACATGATGGAACAACATTAAAGCAATACTGTAGCATCCTGCTGCCGGCTCGTTCGGCTGTGGAGAAACAGGAGACGTGGCCATGCAGAGCGGCCAGCACAGAGAGCGTGGAGAGACTGGGAACACGCAGGACATGCAGTAAGAGAAACAGGTTGATAGCTTAAAGCTGTGTATATGTGCTTATGGGGCCATATTGTGCTGGATTATGGGACTGTTTAGCGGAACAGCTGTGCAATGCTATTGCCTCCTGTCCCGGTGAATCATGTAAGACCTGCCTGTTCAATAAAAAGCACTTGTTTAAAAGAGCAATGCTCCACGCGCCTTTTTACTCAATGCTAATGCTGCAGTGGTGTCAGAAGTGGGATTGGCACTGGATAGTACTATCCTGACACCACTGCAGCATTGATAGAGAGCATGACACACCGGAGGCTGTACGCTTTGCGGTCTGGGGTTGCAGTGGTACTGTTCCCAACATCAATCTAGATGACCTGGGTTTGAGCCTCGCCTCAGTTGAGGCAGTTTTCCTTTCTCAGTTGTGTTTAGGGCCAGTTGTGGGCTAAAAATTAGGAAGCTGGTTTTGGGATTGGTAGGTTGCTAGTTCCCCTTACAAAAAATAAGTATACTTAAAGTTCATTTTATTAAGTATACTTTATGTAGTTACTATACTAATGTCATTGTACTAGTAGTACACTTGTATATGTACTATTTTAATACTTCTTGGGACTAAATTGGCCCACTTTCTAGTTTTTAAAAGTATACTTTTAAGCACACTTTAAGTGTAAGAGTAGTAAACCAAGTATAAAACTAGTTTACATCTTTTGTACTGCAACTACACTAAAAGTAAACTTTTACTGTTTACTGTTAGTTTACTAGCTTTAAAGTTTTCTTTAAGTGAACGTAACGCAATACTTATAATTTACTGCTTATATTATTGTTGTACTTTAAAGTATATGACTAGGTTTAAGGTTTTTTTTCTACTTAAAATAGAACTTAACAATGTTTACTTACTCACCAGTGGACACACGTAAAATAAACAAGACACACTGAGATTAAGAAACATATTTGTATCTTTATAAATCTTTATAAATCAAATTTTAAATGAATATTGTACTGGATGTGTTTTTGTGCAGAGCAAGAATACTTACTTCTACTATCTCAATCAAAAGATTAAGTACCAGTAAAAGCCAAATATACTTAGACTGTTTTATACTAGTCAGTAAAACCCCAGCATACTTAAGTATAACTGTGTTTAGTATATCACTGAGAAGTACATAAAAAGTAAACTGAAAGTATACTCACTTCCTTTTAGTTTAAAAGAAGTAACTAATGGTACACTTGAATAAACTTCTTTTTTGTAAGGGTCGATCGCCTAGACCTACAAGACACGGCTGAAGTGCCCTTGAGCAAGACACCTACCCCCCAACTGCTCCCTGGGCTCTGTGGATAGGCCTGCTCACTGCTCTGTGCAAGGGGTACTCACTGCCCCCTAGTGTGTAAGTCGCTAGTGGATGTTTTACTGCATGGATGAGTTAAATATGGAGGTCTGCAGTCTGAACTTAAGGGCAAGCAGAATTCATACTATCAGCAAACATCCACAAAAACCCACCATCGTGACTCAGATTAACACATTCAACATAATGTACACATCACTTAAATGAGCAAGCATCAGCACTACACAACATAAACAGCCCTACTGTTGGAGGGTATGCGCCTACCGTGAGCTTTTGTGTGTGGCCATCACAGTAGCACTGCATCCCTCGAATCCAGAGCCGGCTTGTAGAAGGTCACTACAATCATGGATTCTACTGAACAAGAAGAGACGGAAAGATACAGTCATTTATTACAGAAACCATCTATAAAATATATTAACAGCAGATTTGAGTGACCATTACATTTTACAGCACTTTGACAGTGAAAATATGTTTTTTAGGAGTAACCTAAAACATGAAAGGCCATGCATTGATAGACCTAGGTTGTCAGAGGGGCTTACAAACAATCAGGTTAAGCTGTGGAGACCCTGCGGCTCTTCCCAGCTAAAGTGTTGCATTAACTTAAAGGTCGAATGTCAGTTAGTGAGGAGATTGTTTGCTGCTTGGAAGGAACATTGATCAGGACGTTTGACATTCAACTCGTCCACCATCTCCAGACGGGCAGTGTGGTTTCTTTTATTGCCTACAGTACTTTACGTGTGCATAAACAAAAGCTGAGGGCTGAGGTGTCTTGACTGCCACAAAGAAGGCCTTGGAATGCCATCAATAACAGAAAGCACTACTGGCTTTGCCTTGTACCCAGCGCTGGTTTTGGTGAAGGCATTGAAAATTTCTTCAAACATTTAGTTGCTTGGAACATACACTATCTATATAATTGAATTAAGGTGTTTCAATCACTTCCAATCTGATGGACGAGTCTGGGTTTGGTGGTTGCCAGGAGAATGCTATTTGTCTGACTGCATTGTGCTGACTGTAAAGTTTGGTGGAGGGGGGATTATGGTGTGGGGTTGTTTTTCAGGAGTTGGCCTTAATTCTTCAACCATAAGATTTTGGACAGTTTGGGGACGGCCCCTTCCTGTTCTAACATGACTGCCCATGAAGGAGCGAGTTTGGTGTGGAAGAACTTGACTGGCCTGCACAGAGTCCTGACCTCAACCTGATAGAACACCTTTGGGATGAATTAGAGCGGAGACTGCGAGCCAGACCTTCTCGTCCAACATCAGTGTCTGACCTCACTAATGTTCTTCTGGAAGAACGGTCAAACATTCCCATAAACACTCTCCTAAACCGTGTGGAGAGCCTTCCCAGAAGAACTGAAGCTGTTACAGCTGCAAAGGTTGGGCCGACATCATATTAAACCCTATGGATTAAGACTGGGACGTCACTCAAGTTCATATTTATGTGAAGACAGACAAGCGAATACTTTTCGCAATACATTGTATCATAATTAAATTGCTCTAGTTTCTTGAAACAGCCAATTAGGACGCCAAATATGCATCACCTGATCACAATATACTTTCAAGCCATTGATTGCACTGGATCTATGGACAAGCTAATAATTCCAATGTTGTTTTATTGGGCAGCTAAAAATTCAGGTCAGTCAAGGAGCTTGAACATCTGACATGAGCTCTGTGGTCCAAGATGAGTGCGTTGTGCTTCTAGAACAGGATGAGGATCTAAACATGCATTGGCTGATAACTTTATGGTGAGAATGATACAGTATATTGTAAATATCAGCTAAACTGGCTCATCCTGCAGTATAATTGAACATGTTGTTGGTTGTTTCTGAATTGCTAAGTGTCAAGTAGCACAGAAATTACGTTGCAGGCAATTCAGAAGTAATTGCATGAAGGTTTCAGCATGAAAAGCCAGCCTAGGGCTGCACTCACAAGAATGTTTTATTTTTATATATGAAGAAAATTGCCTTGATACGCATTACTGGTTTACTGTGGATGTGCTTGTGTGTGGAGATCGATCTGAGCAGGAAATTCATGCAAACCTGAAAATCTGTTTGTGTGAAAAAAAACACATTTTCTCATAAAGTGAAGCAACAAAAGACTGTTAGGAGTGTGTCTGAAACAGTCCACTCATTCACTGGTCACTACATAGACTGTTCTGTGTAGATCACAATATAGACTGCTCAGTGTAGATCACTATATAGACTGCTCTGTGTAGAACACTATATAGACTGTTCTGTGTAGAACACAATATAGACTGCTCTGTGTAGATCACTATATAGACTGCTCTGTGTAGAACACTATATAGACTGTTCTGTGTAGAACACAATATAGACTGCTCTGTGTAGATCACTATATAGACTGCTCTGTGTAGAACACAATATAAACTGTTCTGTGTAGATCACTATATAGACTGTTCTGTATAGAACACTATATATGTTATTCTGTGCAGATCCCTATATAGACTGTTCTGTGTAGAACGCTACATAGACTGCTCTGTGTAGATCACTATATAGACTGTTCTGTATAGAACACTATATGTACTATTCTGTGCAGATCTCTATATAGACTGGACTGTGTGGAACACTACATAGACTGTTGTATGTAGATCACTATATAGACTGTTCTGTGTGGAACACTATATGGACTGTGATGTTCTTACTCATCACAGGGCAAGTCCCAAAATGCACTGATGCATGATACTCTTCTACTTTTATTCACTCCAGAAGGCCCCCAAGCTCTACTTGAGAGACATACTGACCTGCACTCCTCTACTTGTCGTTTAATCATACCTTGTTCCTCCCGTAATGCCCCATTCATTTTCGATTACACCCAAACCTCATGGTTTCATTGAACCTACAGCCAACAAACTGCCTGTACTCACTCAGAGCAGATCCCCAAACACACTGACCCGCACTCCTCTACTTGTCGTTTATTCATCCCTTGTTCCTCGTACTGCTTAAGCTGCACAACCATCCTTTTGTAGTTACATCTGATACTTAATGTTGCAGGAGTTTGGATGGGAAGTAAAGTTTATTCATTTCCTAATCTGAAAACACTTAAAAGCAAGCACGTTTGTATTCCAGTAAAAATACCCTATAATATACCTAAGAAAGAAGTCTGAATAAACAAATCTTTTAGTATTTAGTTTATATATATATATATATATATATATATATATATATATATATATATATATATATATATATATATATATATATATATATATATATATAGACCTTGAACCCATGGATCATTATATGGATGACAGTAATATGATAAGACCTCTTTGAGGAGACAAATGAGAGGAAATGTGTTAAATAACCAGAGCTGGTGGAGGAGTGTTGATGACAGGCCTGATGGGTTTTTAGGACAGCAGCTCACTCCTGCAAAGCCTCTGCATTTGGCATTACTGTGGCTGCAAAGACCGTTAGGTCCTTCATAAAGGCTACCAAAAGATGGGTGATCTACAGGCTAACACTGCTGGAATACAGCCTGGAGGGCTGAATAGCATTAACCCGAGTCACCTTAATGGGGAGGCATTACTTTGAAATACCTGAAACACCCAATAAACTCGGCTAACATCACTGATGATGCATCCTAAGGGTGAATATTTGCAGCAATACTTTTGCTTGTGTGATGTTTTACCGAGGGATAACATTGTGTACCTGGTCCACCACTGGTAGCTAATGTGATTGTAGACAAGATCAGAGAATTCACTGTTGAACCATGACTATTAGATTGAAACCTATGGAGCTGTAGTGTTGCATGAAGAGTGTTACTGTAGTAGATTGAACACAGATAGATAAAGTGTCTACCACTTTGCCTGAAGCTTGAAATGGACATGTTAGCACATATTTTATCTTGTAGTAGTTTCACAGTGGTCCAGTGGCAGTGGGGAGGCAGGCATTGAGCTGCTGTTTTCCATCAGCTCTTTGCTTAGTCAGACTTCACACAATTGTTTCCAAAAAATGTATCTCACCTACTAAAATCATCCAACCGTGATTGGTGTAATAATTCCCAGAGGACTGGATCCAAGTGCAGGTCTTTATTAAACAAACGAAACAGGGCTTGGGCCGAAATCAGTAGTCAGATCAATCCAAAACGGGTCAAACACAGCAGCAGATAGGACATCAGAGACAGAGCTAGAATCATAAACCAAAATACAAGCCAGAGTCCAAAACCAGAAATCCCAGTCCCAGTCCCAGTAGAACTGACAATCTAAAAATCTAGGGATATCGACCTCTGCTGTCGCGGAGGAGAACAGCAAGGCTGAGACAATTGGCTGGTTACTCTGTCACTTCTTAATTTTGTGGACAATGTAATGTGCCAGAGCTTCTCTTTAGCTCTTGATGTCCTAACCAACAGGACAACTCACTTGGAGCCAGTTTATGAGAAACCTGGCTTCCAATTTTCCCTGTTACATCAAAATCATACCTGCAAGGCGATAGAGGGCGCCCTCAAGCAAGTGTATGGGGCTAAATGAAGCTAAAAAGTTTAAAATAGTTTATAATGACTTGCCCCTGACTTGTGGAAGAACATATTTTTCACTTAGAAGCAAATAAAATACATCAGCTGTATACAGTAAGAAGATATTGGGCAATAGGATAGTAGCAGTACTGTTACTGAGTCCTGACTGGTTTGCATTACTATTTTGGGTGCTGAGCTAATTAGCATATTGGTTGAGTGAAGTAGCTCATGCTTAATGATCTCATTGGCATACAGAAGACACTGCCATTGAGTCATATGATTTAAAGTCTAAGTTTAAAGTCTTAGGCACCTAAGCTCATTGTATCCCCTTTTTTATCAATTTTATCAATAAGTGTATGTTCACCAGTAAGAACAGCAGATCTGATTAGAACAGATGTAAATAATCATACATACAATACAAAGTAACATGAATATGTTATTGTGAGAGAAGTAGATCAGATCTTGAGCTCCAGTTTGAAGAACAAAGTTAGGTTCCAGATTTCTCCTGGACGCCCCAGACACTGTATGAATGTGTTCAGTTCCTTCAGCAGCAATCTTGATTTATCTTAATGAAGTACTGAGCAGTCAAAGCAGGTATTAGATGAGAACTGATAATAATACTGGGTTGTTTAGGAGAAGCTTGGAAAGGGTTAAATAAACACACTGACGTATGGAAATGCTCTACTTACTCTATTAATACTGTTATTGAATATTTAAAAATCTTTGCGCAGTACTATAACAGCCGTGTTAAATGTGTTATGCTGTTCAGTAATCAGGAAATGAGTGCATTATTTAGACTATGCTTTGAGAACTCCATATTAACACATTTATTTTAGACTCCCTCGGGAGCGCCCTCTAGTGTTTAACGAACCTGGAAGACATTACAGAGTGATCATTTCCCTTCCTACAAATTAGATGCCACAGTGAAAAACAGTTCCTGACTGGGCATTAAAAAAGCTAAACCCTTCTGTTTTCATCCAGATGTTATCAGTGATGCAGATGCAAGAGTGATACTGTAATATTATAGTGTAATATAATAATATAATCACATACACACTGCAGGACTTTTTCTATTTCTCTATATCTCTTTCTTGTATATCACCTCCGCATGACCTGCCAATGTTTTATTTAATTTTAGTTAACGTTTTTATGATTTTAATATACATTTTTTTATTACTCTATTATTATTATACTATTACTTTTATTATTTCTTTTGCTATTTTATATTTTACTACTATATTTATATCTGCATTTATTTACTTATTTTTAACTTATTCTTATTCCTGATTTTAGTTTCTTAGTCAGTTTTTATTAGTTTTTTAATGATTTATCTTATTTAATTTTGTTGCTCCTCTTATTGTTTCTTTTACATTTTAAGTACTCATTAAAATTCATTTAAATTTATTGTTAATCCCTTTTTGTTTAATAATTGTAATGCTTGGCGATATTGTAAATGAGGGTCTCCTCATTATCTATCTATCTATCTATCTATCTATCTATCTATCTATCTATCTATCTATCTATCTATCTATTATAACTAGAAAACAGCATTTCCTGAAGGATTAGAGTTTTGGGGATCTGCTCTGAGTGAGTGTATGAGAAAGGGTGTCTGTGGGTCGAGCAGAAGTTCAGTAGATTGGCGTGAACTTTTCTATCCTATTCATTCTCTATGGAAAAAATAACATTTTTCTGGAATCTGTGCGTCCAATCAAAAAGCTGTACACAAGCCCGGAGCACACAGTCAGACCGGACAATCTGGAGTTGGAACAGGGTTGATATTTCAGAAACTGTGGGATAAGTTGCGCTATATCTCTATTTCTATAACAATATATATACAAATAACAACAAACAGTAGTTGCGCAACCATAACAATGGGTGTGTCTCAAAACCTACTGAGCTCCTACATAGGCAGCATTTTACATCACACCGACATGTAGACTGTCCCAATTCTTACATACCTTAAACATACTGTCTACTGAGAAACCTTATTTAGACCTGATTTTAGCCGCTAAGACAATCCCATGATGCAACACAGGCTAATCTAGGAGCAGTGAAGTGGTTTTAAAATGTGAGTTATTTTGATGCTCTCTGGAGTTTTAATGTGTTTCTGGTCATATAATCACACAAAACAGTTTTATTATCAACTCTGTAACGAGCCCTTCACCATTTACACTTATATACTCCAGACATTAGCATTCATGCTAGCAGATTTTTAAGCCTCGGGCTATTGTTTTGGATGCCGGCCGGTAGCTTAGCAACCAGCTAAACCACCGGTGGCGTGCTGCAGTGGGCGGGAACAAGACATGACGCAGTCTCTCTCTAACTAGAGCGTCTCAGTAATCTGTTTTATGAGGAGAGATGAGGAGAGAACGCTGATACTTACACAGCTGCTACCTAGACAGCCTACTTACACACTCACTAGGATTTGAGACACACCCAAGGAGTCATTTGAATAAATAAGAGTTGTCAATCACAGATATGCCTTTGTTTTAGTTCACAGGCATCATTAAGTCTTCTCTGCAGACCCTGTGTTCCCAGTTAACACAACTATCATGCATTCAGTTAATAAGTGTAGCAGAACAAGTGTCAAACTTTGTGAAAGTATGAATTCTAATCTAGAGCTGCAACGTCCCCGTGCACAGCCTAATACTCTTATCTGAGCTGGCATTACAACACATCCGCAACCTCCTGTCTGTAGAAATGACACCCTCGTGACACCTTCACTGACAGGTCCTGTGATACTGTGTGTATGAAGCGTTGTGTGCAACACAGTTTCCCATAAAAGCCTCTCTATAAAGATGTCATGGTGCCGAGGGAGAGCGAACAACATATCTGAACCAGTCACCGCATAATCGCTCTCCCATGACACCTCCCCTGTGATGTGCCCACAGCTCCTATTGAAGCCATTTCAGCGATCATGCCATTGGAGGTGACATCAGACAGCGGACTGCCTTTGGTGTCAGGTTGAATTCTGTGGGCCTGTTTCAGATGCTTTAAAGCCTTCAGTCTGGAGAACCCCTCTGGTGTTGAGTCAGTGCACAGTGCATTGCTTTTAAAGGGAGGGGGGTGGTCTGGCTGAACCTCTGAGTCATTGTTCTCATTTGATTGACAGGGGGCTGTAGCTTGGGAGTCAAGTTATGACTCCAGTACATGTATTTTTTAAACCAAGACTGACTCAGCTCTGACCTTTGATTGCGCCTCACTGTAAATATAAGTCGAAACGGAGAAAAGCCTGAACTCGACTCTGTGCTTTTGACATGTTTCCAGCGGCCGCAGTTGTGTTTGTATATTTTTAGCACTGTGTTTTGAATGTCCATGACTTTTGAAGGGACACAGTATATTTTAGGGACACGTCAGTTCAGGTTATTATGGACACAATGCAATATTTCTATTCATGAACAATGCTGGAGGCAGCTGCATGTTTAGTTGTCTTTTGTTCAGTTACAGTTATAATAGTTGCTAGTTACTAAGTAACCCAGTTGATATCTTTGACTATGGTTAGACATTATATATATATATATATATATATATATATATATATATATATATATATATATATATATATATATATATATATATATATATATATATGTATTGCAACTTTACAGAAGAGGCCAAAAACATACTTTACTTTAATACAAGTCAATGGAACCAGAATTTTATATTTACTCTTAGTCTACCACTAGTGCAGATACAATTAAATTCTCGGGGCATTATTTCTGACCAACAGTGGACACAAGAGCATCTTTGAAATGATAGTTTCTCTTATTCCAATGTTATAACAACTTAATTACTAGTCTATCATTATCATTAGTGACTATCAACTGCATTAGGGTTAAACAGAGGTGTGATCGGGTTCTTGCAGATACAATACAAGTCTCATGGCATTATTACTGTAATGAGTCCAGAGGCAGGAGTTGCGGATACACTTGCAGGTTGGTTTTATTTACACTCAAGATTAAAACAAAAATCCAAAGTAACACATTACAGCAACACAGGGTTGACAAAGACAGACAAAGACAAGGAGCAAACAAAGGGTATATATACACATGGACTAGCAAGAGGGAACAGGTGATGAGACTAAACATCAAAGGGGAACAGGTGTGCGAGGCGGGGCAAGGGCGGAGACAAGGAGCACGTGACAAAACAGAAACACATGGACGGGACGTAAACAAAGGCACATGGACGGGCAGGTGTGACAATTACTGGACAACAGTGGACACAAGAGCATCTTTAAATTCATAGATTCTCTTATTCCAATGTTATAACCACTTCTACGAGTCTATCATTATCATTAGTGACTGCACTGGGGCTAAACACAGGTTTATTCATGTTGTTGTAGATACAATGCAATGCTTGAGGCAACATAACTGGACAACAGTGGAGACAATAGGATCTTTGAAATTATAGATTCTCTTATTTTAAAGTTATAACAACTTAATTACTAGTCTACTATTAGTGACCATAAACTACATTAGGTTAAATAGAGGTGTATTCAGGTTCTTGCAGAGTCAATGCAAGTCTCAAGGCATTATTACTGGACAACAGTGGAGACAGTAGCATCTTTGAAATGATATATTCTCCTATTCCAATGTTATAACAACTTAATTACTAGTCTATCATTATCAAAAACGTCTCTCAACTGCATTTGGCTTAAACAGGTAGTATTCAGAATATTTCAGATACAATTTATTTCTTGAGGCAACATTACTGCACAACAGTTTTAAAATTATAGATTCTCTTATTTTAAAGTTATAACGACTTAATTACTAGTCTATCATTATCGTTAGTGACCATACACTGCATTTGGGTTCAATAGAGGTTCTTGCAGATACAGTGCAAGTCTCAAGGCATTATTACTGGACACACTAACATCTTTGAAATTATAGATTCTCTTATTCCAATGTTATAATAACTTAATTACTAGCCTATCATTATCGAAAGTGACTCTCAACTGCCTTCAGCTTAAACAGGTAGTATTCAGAATATTGCAGATACAATGCAATTCTCGAGATATAATTACTGGACAACAGTAGACACCATTTGATAGACTTACATTTGATTACATTATCATTACTGACTATCAACTGCATTAGAGTTAAACAGAGGTGTATTCAGGTTCTTGCAGGTACAATGCAATTCCTAAGGTTATATTACTGGACAACAGTGGACACAATAGCATAATTATTATATATTATTATAATTAATAGCAAATAAAAAGTAATAAAAATTATAAGTTTTCTAATTCCAATGTTATTATTAAGTAAATATTACACATGTGTATTGATTTAACAGTTGCTGCTCAGTAGTAAGCTGTCATTTTATATCATTCCTTATGATATTTTTATATTGTACTACTTTATTCTCTATCATCTCCGTTACAAACCAATAAAAAGATATAATTCAATTATTGTTGCTGTTTTTGGGCGATAGTGGATACAAGAGCATGTCTGAATTTAAAGTATAATTAAATAATAATAATTTCTGTGTATATAATTGTGTAACATTTTTCAGTAGCATCTCTATTAGTAACAGATCAAGATCTCTACCATCGCCAATAAATTTTTTTCCCCCCACTAATACGAGTTGCTGATCTCTGTTACCAAATTAATTTATTTGTCTATAACTATATTACTTTTTATTTAGCATTTTTTTGCCATTTCCATGTGCCAGTGCTACTAAGTTATTATAAGTCAATATTATATACATTTATTGAGTTAATGTTGCTGAGTAGTAAGTTGCCTCAGCTGCCATTTTTACATTTACATTTACATTTTACATATAATTTTTTTTATATATTCTTATATTGTACATTTTTATCATCTCAATTGGAGACCAATAAAAGAAGACACAATTTAATTATTGTTGCTGGGCTATAGTGGATACAACAGCATGTCTGAATTTAGGGATTTTTTAATTATAGTGTTATGATTAGTTATTTACCATTACAAGCCTGCATGCATAAAACATAAGTGACAGGCTGTGCTGAGTAGAAAGTTAGCTGTCCAATGGAAAACAATTCATCTTGAATGGACAGAAGTGCTTCAAAACAGCTTGCAAAAAAATCTGGTTCCATTGACTTACATTGAAAGTAAAGAATGTTTTTGCAGTTTTGGAGATATTTATTTTTCATTGGACAGTGACGATATTTTCTGTGCATTACATCATATGTTACTATTATTATTTTTTTCTATGATCTCTATAAGGGAAATATAAAGGGATATGCATGTTGCTATAGACACAGTGTAATTCTTGAAACAACATTACTGGACAAAAGTAAAAAAGAAAGACAGCTTTGAATTTAGCATTTCTGTGTCCCAACGTTATGAAGATTTTATTAGTAAATTACTATAAAGTCAATGTTATGAATATTTATTGAGTTATAACAGACACTGCAGAGTAGTAAGTTGCCTCATGTTTAATTTTTTACATTGTATCATTTCTCTATCAAGACAGCTTTATATGGTGCTTCTTTATTCTCTATCATCTCCATTAGAGACCAATAAAAAGATACAGTGCAGTTATTGTTGCTGTTACCGGGGAGATAGTGATGCAGCAGCATGTCTGAATTTAAACTTCCTTTTTCTCCCAGTATTACCTGAGTTGCTGACCTATGTGACACTGCTAATATATTTGTCTATGATTATATTACTTTTTCATCATATTTTATATTGTTTATATTCATCATTGTTATATTTCACCTGTATTGAGGAACAAATAAAAGTGAGTTCAAGTCCTTGTGGATATAATATAATTTGTATTACAATTTTTGGGCAATATTGGGCAAAACAGCATCTTTGAATTTAGGGATTGAATTTAGGAATTATTATGTTGTGATCTGTGAATTAAATTAAATATTATTATTATTATTATTCTTCTTTATCATCACTTTTAGATAGAAAAATGTAGGTTCCTATCTATACAGCGCATCTTTTTTTTTTGGGGGGGGGGGGTATTATACAATATAATGGACAACAGTTAGAGAAAAAACATCATTAAATTCCCTGTTAATATCTCTGTTAACATATTTGTCTATGATTATATTTCTTTTTTAATTATACTTTTATGTAAATTACCTTTTATCATTATTCTCTTTCACCTCTATTAGTGAAAACAAACATGTGTCCACATCATTATGGATACAATATAATTTTTATGACATTTTTGGGCAATATTGGGCAAAATGGCATACATGAATACAAGAAATTCTTTATTACAGTGTTAAAATTAGTTCAATACTATAAAATATGTGTATAACTATGAAAAATATGAGTAAATTGTCTATGATTAGTATGTATATGCAGGTTCCTATGGATAAGGAGCAATTCTTGGAAGTGAAAAGAAATAACAGCACTGAATTTAGCATTTCTTTATTCCAAATGTATAATAACTTAACTACTATGTTACTATAAACTCAATATTATATTAATTTATTAAGTTATAACAATATATAACAATATATATTTCTGTTATATATAATGACTACTATTATTGGGCAATAGCGGGCACAATAGAGTTCTTGAATTTAGGGATTATTTTATAGCAGTGTTATAATTAGATGATTACTGAGCTAATAATTAACTACAATGAACTAATTATAACAAAGTGTAATAGATGGTTTCTACTTAGTAGGACATTTTAGTAGAGTAGAAAATAAAACTGATCGTCTAATTTAGATTTTAATTAACCCAGTCAGTATGTCTGTCTACAACTACACAGCCATTACATATTTATTGTTATTGTTATATTGTATATAATACTATTCTTCTTTATTATCTCTATTAAAGACAAAGCAAAGTGTGTTTATGTTTTTGTATATACAGTGCAGGTTTTGTTACTGTTCTAGGGCAACAGTGGATGTAATAGCATCTTTGAAATTCTAGTTTTTTGTTTCTAGATTTTATTGTTGCTAATAGTATAATTATGATATTCTACATACCACTGGCATCCAAAGAAAATGATCTATCTCCAAAATTGCAAGTTTACAGGAGAGGACAAAAACTGTCTTTACTTTCAATGTAGGTAAATGGAACCAGAATTTCTTAAAGTTATCTTGGAGCATTTCTATTGGTGCATTCATCATGAAATACAAATTTACACAGGTTCTGCGCTCAAATGATGTAGAAAATAAAATCAACAACCATGTACATACATGAATTCCAGATGTGCTCTATTTGGGACAAACAAAAGTGTGTTCAAGTCCTTGTGGATACAATATACTTCTTACTACTATTATTATCATCCTTGAATTTAGGAATTCTTTTTTTATTCTAGTGTTTGTAATTAGTTCATTATTATGTTATTATATGCCGGCAGTTGTAAAATGTAATAGGCAGTTTCTGCTGAGTAGAAGATTTTAGTAGAGCAGAAAATTAGGCTGAATTTTTTTTGATCATTTTTGATGGCCCACTAAGGTCCCCACATGTAACATAAAGATAGGTTGTGTGTATTGGGGATTGAAGTTTTACTGGAGATTTGAAAATGTAGTTTAATGTAGTTTTAAATGTAGTTTTAAATGTAGTTTAATGTAGTTTTAAATGTAGTTTTAAATGTAGTTTAATGTAGTTTTAAATGTAGTTTAATGTGCTCAGCATTAGTATAAAAAATACACTATGTTCACAGTTAGATATATTGTAGTGATAGCTCTCTAATTCCTTCTAAAATTTCTAACATTGTTCATATTCTTGTGCTAATGGTCGGTAATTTAAAATCTTTAATGTGTATATGTTTCTATGCTAGGAGTCAGGCCATACAGTGGGACAGTTTTAACATTATTGTGAGCTCACCAGTGGGTGACTGACCCAGGTAGTGCGGGCTTACGGAGCATGTCTTTATAGATATAGCTTTTAATAAATGTATCTCATGGTGAGGTTAAGGTTTTTTTGTTTCTGTCAGATGTAGTGAATTCTGCTCAGATCTTCCAGGTATGCTGACCTACCTGTTCTCCTCCTCTTCCTCTGCCCCCATCTAACAGCAGGGGCACTTTATGAGTGACTTAAGGAGAATGAATGTTAAGAGCTAACATTTCCAGCAGTGAGTACAACACCTCAGAGCATTCAGCGCAGCATGGGGCTCATAGCTGGAAAAGCCTATGCAGATACTTTGGAAAAGCCCAGCTGGGGGAGACTTGGAGTAACCTTGAAGATGTTCTTGATTTCACGTTGTTCGGCACCAACCTGCCCTGAATCATAATAGAAGACGGTGATGTTCTGAGACTGGAGCCTGTCTTTCTTTGGTCAAGGCCAGAAAGGAGAAGCACTAAATTGAAAAGGAAAAGTAAATCCAAGGAGGTCAGTTTGCCAACAAACAGGAGCCAGCGTGTGACATTTCCATGGTGTGAAATAGTAATAAGGTTTTAACTATTTCTCCAGGAAGAGACTGACCCGAGCCCCTACAGGCAGAAGCCTCGATGCCAAGACTGATTTTCCATTCAGCGTGTCTGGCAGACTGAGGGATGGGGAAACGCCGGTGTCAAAAGTCTGGTGTTTCAGCTTGTCCGCGCTGACAGGCGAGGAAATGGAGCGTGCTACCTGACCCGCATGAGAATCCAGCCCGGGTCTCACCTGTGGGGGGCCCGTCGGTAAACAGGCCTTCCTCCTGCCAATCAGCTCGATGGCTTCTCTATTCCTCCTGTCAGATCAACACGGCAATCCCCACCCCCCCTCCCCCCAACTCCTTGTCACACGTCGGCCCAGGTAGTGGCTCTGACCGCCGCCGAATCCATTTTTCACGCAGCCACTGCCAGCGTGAGGTCACCCCTGCCCCGCCGCTGCCTGCCAGGGATCCTACATGAATTATTCCTGAGCTCAAGCCCATTAGATTACGGCTGTAGTAGGAGGAAGGAACGGCTCTGCAGATGATGCATGGGCGTTCTCACCGTTGCAATCTGCCTGTTTGTTTATTTTGTTTGTGCAGCTTTTATTATATATCTGACTCCAAATTATATATATATATATATATATATATATATATAATTTGGAGTCAGAGGCAGACAGACTGGAACTGTCAAAGCTTTGAAACTGTCGCCATTGTCAGCTGTTAGTTTAATGTGACTGCTTAGCACTAAGCATATCTCTTCCTAGCAGATGAAAGATGGGAAGTGGCCAGAGGTTTGCACCCAATTTAACCCTTTGTTGCATCAAAAGTGACCCAACTGAGATTTTATACTCTATATCATCGCTATTCAATGAAAAACCAGTCTCTCCAAGTGACCTGTATTTTCTTGTTTACCTATATTTATTTTTTTTATTTTTTTATTTTCTCTCAAGTTCCCATGAGCTAGCTAGCTCTCGCTCTATCTACAAGAGAGAAAGTAACTAATTACTATGTACTGTACTTGAGTAATGGCGGCACGGTGGTGTAGAGGACAGTAAGGTGGTGTAGTGGTTAGTACAGTGTTGTAGTGGTTAGTATGGTGGTGTAGTGGTCAGTACGGTGGTGTAGTGGATAGTATGGTGGTGTAGTGGTTAGTATGATGGTGTAGTTGTTAGTACGGTGGTGTAGTGGTTAGTACGGTGGTGTAGTGGTTAGTATGGTGGTGTAGTGGTTAGTATGGTGGTGTAGTGGTCAGTATGGTGGTGTAGTGTTAGTATGGTGGTGTAGTGGTTAGTACGGTGGTGTAGTGGTTAGTATGGTGGTGTAGTGGTCAGTATGGTAGTGTAGAGGTTAGTAAGTTGGTGTAGTGGTTAGTACAGTGTTGTAGTGGTTAGTATGGTGGTGTAGTGGTTAGTATGGTGGTGTAGTGGTCAGTACGATGGTGTAGTGGTTAGTATGGTGGTGTAGTGGTTAATATGGTGGTGTAGTGGTCAGTACGGTGGTGTAGTGGTTAGTATGGTGGTGTAGTGGTTAGTACAGTGTTGTAGTGGTTAGTATGGTGGTGTAGTGGTCAGTAAGGGGGTGTAGTGGTTACTATGGTGGTGTAGTAGTTAGTATGGTGGTGTAGTGGTTAGTATGGTTGTGTAGTAGTTAGTATGGTGGTGTAGTGGTTAGTACGGTGGTGTAGTGGTTAGTACGGTGGTGTAGTTGTTAGTATGGTGGTGCAGTGGTTAGTATGGTGGTGTAGTGGTTAGTACGGTGTTGTAGTGGTTGGTATGGTGGTGTAGTGGTTAGTATGGTGGTGTAGTGGTTAGTGCGGTGGTGTAGTGGTTAGTATGGTGGTGTAGTGGTTAGTATGTTGGTGTAGTTTTCAGTACGGTGGTGTAGTGGTCAGTATGGTGGTGTAGTTGTTAGCACGGTGGTGTAGTGGTTAGTATGGTGGTGTAGTGGTTAGTACGGTGGTGTAGTGGTTAGTACGGTGGTGTAGTGGTTAGTATGGTGGTGTAGTGGATAGTATGTTGGTGTAGTGGTCAGTACGGTGGTGTAGTGGTCAGTACGGTGGTGTAGTGGTTAGTATGGTGGTGTAGTGGTCAATAAGGTGGTGTAGTGGTCAGTATGGTGGTGTAGTGGTTAGTACGGTTGTGTAGTGGTTAGTGTGGTGGTGTAGTGGTTAGTATGGTGGTGTAGTGGTCAGTATGGTTGTGTAGTGGTTAGTATGGTGGTGTAGTGGTCAGTATGTTGGTGTAGTGGTTAGTATGGTGGTGTAGTGGTTAGTATGGTGGTATAGTGGTTAGTATGGTGGTGTAGTGGTTAGTATGGTGGTGTAGTGGTTAGTATGGTGGTGTAGTGGTCAGCCCTGTCTCCTCACAGTAAGGTGATCTGGGTTGGATTCCCGGTCTGGGTGGTTCTGTGTGGAGTGTGTATGTTCTCCTCGTACTTGAGTGGGTTTCCTCCGGGTACTCCAGTTTCCTCCCACAGTTCAAACAGATGCAGTTAGGTTGATTGGTCACTCTAAATTGCCTGTAGATGTGAGTGTGTGAATGAATGTTGGCCATGCAATGGACTGGCGAACTGTCCATGGTGTACCTCGCCCTCGCCCGATGACGCTGGGATTGGCTCCAGCCCCCCATGACCCTGACTAGCGAGATAAAGCAGCAGATAATGTACACTGCTTTCTGTAATTGTATTTGTTTAGTAGAATTAGTTCATTGTACGCAATGCAGTACTTCTCAATACCCCACTTCCTTGAGGCAAGATACTTTTAAAGGATTCAGTTCTGAAAGCCAATCAAAATGTAGCAGCTGCCAAAACACATTGAGAAAGAATAAGATTAAGGCGCAGGTTACCAGCAAACATGAATAATGTACTTCTTCAAATTTGTCATCGTTAGTTTTCCAATTAAAGAAATTATACACACACTTTTTCCAAATGATACACATACTAACATTATATAACTTACATTATGTGTACATAAGTATATATACAAGTACATATATATGTAAGTACACAACTTTACAGGAGAGGCCAAATACCTTTTTATTTTCAATGTAAGTCAATGGAACCAGACTTTTTTAAAAGCTATTTTGAAGCATTTCTATTGGTCCGTTCCTGCCCCCTTCACCCAACAGGCCAATTTCAGTTTAACTATTCATTATAAGGTACTATGCATTCTATATAGTGTGTTTTATATAACACTTTGTATACAGTCTTTATGGGAGGTGCTGACTGTTATCAATGTAATTAAATGAACAATAATCAATGATATAGGTTGATGTTAGGCATTATAAGGTACTATGCATGCTATGTTATGCTTTATAGCTGTGTTTATATAGCACTCTGAATTCAGGCTTCATGGGAAGTGCTGAGTTTTTCTCATTAGCAAACACATCAGCAATTTATTGGTCCACATCAGTACCTGTCCCCTTCATTGACTGGTCCATTTCAGTTTGACTATTCTGGGCACCTAATAAGAAAAGGATTACGGTTTGGACAACTGAAGGGACGTCTGCCGACAAGCAATAAAAACCTAAAGGCAGGGAAGATTGAACTAGTCGAAACTTGAGCAGCCCATCCGTGCATGTTCTTGCGGGTGCTGTGCTCAGACTTTTCTTCTCAGGTGTCATATTTCATGTAGTAGCTCAATTTATTCTCGGGTAGCACGAATCAGAAAGGCACCCTTTTAGCACAATAATTGCTTTGAGTGTATATGTGGAGTATTAGGAGATAAATGTTCACTATTAGCCATGCTGATCCTCCGCTGATACCTTCTATATTAAGCTCAAGAGCTCATAACAAAGTAATAAATTAATGCCATTGCGGGGAAAAAAGAAAGATCAATACCGAAATTCTACTTCGGTCTCAAACTTGAAACTCTAATTCAATTTGCCTCAGGCCTGAACTTCTAATTGAATTTAAAGCATGACTGTGCTAAGCGAATGTTGCCAGAGATGAATTTCTTTTGTTGTATCCACCTACGCACCTGATTCAGCATCTAATTCTGACGCTGCAGGCTCATGTAACATTGAACAGCGAAAAACTGTCTGAAAAATAAAAATTCCACTGCAACTATCAGAGTGCGAGAGTGCTGAGATCTTTCTAGCGTAGCATAACCACAGGCTGTCGGCTCATTGTTTTCTGTCTTCTGGTATCTGAGCTCCTTTACCTCTGAACTGTGGCTGATCTGTAGTCCAGTCACATAGCTTTGCACAGGCCTAACTGTTTGGTTGAACCCATCTCTTCCTCTATTTGGAGTGTTTTTATATGGTTCTACACAAAGTAGAGATGTTTAGGTCAAGATGTTTATAACCACACTCACTCAGAGGCTTTTTACCCCCTCACTCACGTACACTATTACCGTCTGATACTCAAGCAATGCTTGTGCCATTTAATCCTCAAATCATTGAATTATCTTCTATTCAGTACCATCTCAAATACTTCTTACACTAATAATAATCTAATTCTTCAATACTCACATACTTCTTATTATAAGAACCATTTGATGCTCAAATACTCATATACTCATATATTCATATTCATGATCACATGGTTCTCAAAACACTCCTAACTTAAAAAGTCAAATTATTCTCATATTTAGTACCATTTAATACTCAATTACTCAGTACTCCCAATGTTAAGGACCATCTCATTCTCAAATATCCACATACTCCATATGATCACAACCATCTGATTTACCAATACTAACATACTTCATATGATCACAACCATCTGATTTACCAATACTAACATACTCCATATGATCACAACCATCTGATTTACCAATACTAACATACTTCATATGATCACAACCATCTGATTTACCAATACTAACATACTCCATATGATCACAACCATCTGATTTACAAATACTAACATACTCCATATGATCACAACCATCTGATTTACCAATACTAACATACTCCATATGATCACAACCATCTGATTTACCAATACTAACATACTCCATATGATAACAACCATCTGATTTACCAATACTAACATACTCCATATGATCACAACCATCTGATTTACCAATACTAACATACTCCATATCATCACAACCATTTGATTTACAAATACTAACATACTCCATATAATCACAACCATCTGATTTACAAATACTAACTTACTCCATATGATCACAACCATCTGATTTACCAATACTAACATACTCCATATCATCACAACCATTTGATTTACAAATACTAACATACTCCATATAATCACAACCATCTGATTTACAAATACTAACATACTCCATATGATCACAACCATCTGATTTACCAACACTAACATACTCCATATGATCACAACCATCTGATTTACAAATACTAACATACTCCATATGATCACAACCATCTGATTTACCAATACTAACATACTCCATATGATCACAACCATCTGATTTACAAATACTAACATACTCCATATGATCACAACCATCTGATTTACCAATACTAACATACTCCATATGATCACAACCATCTGATTTACCAATACTAACATACTCCATATGATAACAACCATCTGATTAACCAATACTAACATACTCCATATGATCACAACCATCTGATTAACCAATACTAACATACTCCATATAATCACAACCATCTGATTTACAAATACTAACATACTCCATATGATCACAACCATCTGATTTACCAATACTAACATACTCCATATGATAACAACCATCTGATTAACCAATACTAACATACTCCATATGATCACAACCATCTGATTAACCAATACTAACATACTCCATATGATCACAACCATCTGATTTACCAATACTAACATACTCCATATGATAACAACCATCTGATTTACCAATACTAACATACTCCATATGATCACAACCATCTGATTTACAAATACTAACATACTCCATATAATCACAACCATCTGATTTACAAATACTAACATACTCCATATAATCACAACCATCTGATTTACAAATACTAACATACTCCATATGATCACAACCATCTGATTTACCAATACTAACATACTCCATATGATAACAACCATCTGATTTACAAATACTAACATACTCCATATGATAACAACTATCTCAACGACCATCTGATTTACCAATACAAACATACTCCATATGATCACAACCATCTGATTTACCAATACTAACATACTCCATATGATCACAACCATCTGATTTACAAATACTAACATACTCCATATGATAACAACCATCTGATTTACAAATACTAACATAATCCATATGATAACAACTATCTCATTCTCAAATGTCCACATACTCCATATGATCACAACCATCTCAGTATTAAATATTCACATATTCTCAATGCCCAAAACAAGCTCAATCTTAAATAACCACATACTCCATATTTGTAAAGCCATCTCCTGTAGAATTACTATTTTGGAGATTTCCTTTGGACAGAAATCATATGCAAAGAACAATTTGATACTTAAATACTCACAAACTCCAGATATTCATGACTATATGATTTTCATTGTATCTATGTATCATATAATGCTAAATTAATTTAATTCTTCTTTTACTCAGGACCATCTGATCCTTAAAACACTATAATACTGAGAGGATCTGTCTGATAATTCTTATGCTCAGGTCTATCTGAAGACCTTTCAGTGTGCTTTAGATTCTGTATTCTGGCCTGCATGTTCACACAAAAGCACCACTTTTATAAAACTTTCTGTCAGGGTGGATTTTTTCATTGTTAAAAATCACTACAATCTCCTTTTTTTAATACTAGAGCTGGCCTGAATAATTGGAATGCTTCAGTAGTCATTCATAATATTTTCATTTCTCTATGCAGTATTCAAAAGCTTTTTTAATCCACATAATTGTAGCCTAAACTATCAGACATTTCATCAGGAAAGGCCTTTAAATAGAACAGCGATTGATAACATATGGAAAATGTAAAAAAAATCACAGCTGCTTGAGTTGAATGCATAATAAATGAATGGCAAGCATCGCCATCCCTCAGAGCTGCACTGCTTTCAACAGGCCTACTGAAGTGAAAAGTGCAAAGAAAAGAAAAGAAAAACACATGGGAACACTTCATATCTGTATATCATGGAATCACAACAAACTCAATGAATCCTCGTGAATATGTAGAATAAGAATAATGCATCAATACCATTTTTCCAGACAAAGCACATGTTTCTCATTGTGAAATACCCACATATTGTATATGCTCAAAACCATCTCATTATTAAATACCCACATACTCCATATGTTCAAAACCATCTCATTTTCAAATACCCACATACTCCATATGTTCAAAACCATCTCATTTTCAAATACCCACATACTTTATATGCTCAAAACCATCTCATTCTCAAATACCCACATACTCCATATGTTCAAAACCATCTCATTTTCAAATACCCACATACTTTATATGCTCAAAACCATCTCATTCTCAAATACCCACATACTCCATATGTTCAAAACCATCTCATTTTCAAATACCCACATACTCCATATGCTCAAAACCATCTCATTATCAAATACTCCATATGCTCGAAACCATCTCATTCTCAAATACCCACATACTCCACATGCTCAAAACCATCTCATTTTCAAATACCCACAAACTCAAAATCATCTCATTCTCAAATACCCACAAACTCAAAACCATCTCATTCTCAAATACCCACATACTACATATGCTCAGAACAATCTCATTGTCAAATACCTACATACTCACAACAATCTCATTCTCAAATACATACATACTCCATATGCTCAAAACCATCTCATTCTCAAATACCTATATTTGAGATGGGTTTGAGCTTATAGAGTATGTGGGTATTCGAGAATGAGATGGTTTTGAGCATATAGAGTATCTATATGCTCAAAACCATCTCATTCTCGAATACCCACATACTCTATAAGCTCAAACCCATCTCATTCTCAAATACCCACATACTCTATATGCTCAAAACCATCTCATTCTCAAATACCCACAAACTCAAAACCATTTCATTCTCAAATACCTACATACTGCATATGCTCAAAACCATCTCATTCTCCAGTACCCACATACTCTATATGCTCAAACCCATCTCATTCTCCAATACCCACATACTCTATATGCTCAAACCCATCTCATTCTCAAATACCCATATACTCCATATGCTCAAAACCATCTCATTCTCCAATACCCACATACTCTATATGCTCAAACCCATCTCATTCTCAAATACCCATATACTCCATATGCTTGAAACCATCCCATTCTCAAATACCCACATACTCCATATGCTTGAAACCATCTCATTCTCAAATACCTACATACTCCACGTGCTCAAAATAGTCTCATTCTCAAATACTAAAATACTCTATATGGCCAAAACATCTTATTATCAAATACCCACATACTCTATATGCTCAAAATATCTCATTCTCAAATACCCACATACTCCATATGCTCAAAACCATCTCGTGTAAAGTTACTAATTTGGAGATACTTTGGATAGCAACAATATACAAGAACCATTTGATACTTAAATACTCACAAACTCTATAAATTCATGACTATATGACTCTCCTCGTGTCCATGTATCATCTAATACTAAAATAATTGAATTCTTCTTTTACTTAGGACAATCTAATTTTCAAAACACTATAATATCGAGAGGATCTGTCTGATAATTCTCAAACTCATGTTTACCTGAAGACCTTTTAACTCTTGACTGCATTTCAGTACTTGTTGATACCGAGTCAGATACCATACTGAATGACTAGGTGATGTGCATTAGTTTGCTATGGTAACTAAATTACATTGCATTAAGTAGCACTGCAGTGGAGAAGAGTTTTGATCCACGTCAGAACAGCTGCGAGGCGGTTTTGTAGTTTTGACCCTCATCTGTCTCAACAGCAGTCTCTGCAGCGCAGCGACAGCAGGAAGCACATCCGAGGCTAACACACGCGAGGAGCTTACATTTCAAGTTGTTAAAGTCTTTTTGGCTGGTTGAGCTGCAGAATGTCCTCGAAAGCCAGACATAAGCTTTACAAAGCTTGTTCTTTGGTGACTCGCACTGAGCAGAAAGTCTATCTGCGTTCATGCTTACGTGAAACCGGGCCTCTATAGACAGCTCTGTCTAAGAACACTTCCAAACCAAGCTGTTTCATTAAAAACACGCTGCACGACTGAGTGCTGAACAACTAGGTTTAACACACTGTATACATACATGGTAAAACTATATAGTCACATTACAGCCAACACTTATTCAAAGCCTTCAAAACACTTACACGGGCAGTTTACTTAACATAATACCTTTAGAAATAGCAATGATATTGTTGCATCATTCTCAAATACCCACATACTCCATATGCTCAAAATCATCTCATTCTCAAACACTAACATACTATCTATGATCAAAGCCATGTCATTCTCTATATCTACATAATGCCTATGCTCATAACCGTCTCATTCTCAAAGATCCACATGTTCCATAGACTCAAAGCCATCTCATTTTAAAATATCCCCGCATACTCCATATGCTCAAAACCATCTCATTCTCAAATACCCACATACTACACATGCTCAAAACCATCTTTCTCAAGTATCCACATACTCCATATGCTCAAAACCATCTCCTTCTCAAATACCCACATATTCCATATACTTAAAACCATCTTTCTCAAATACCCACACACTCCACATGCTCAAAACCATCTTTCTCAAATACCCACACACTCCACATGCTCAAAACCATCTTTCTCAAATACCCACATACTCAAAACCATCTCATTCTCAAATACCCACATATTCCATATGCTTAAAACCATCTTTCTCAAATACCCACATACTAAACATGCTCAAAACCATCTTTCTCAAGTATCCACATACTCCATATGCTCAAAACCATCTCATTCTCAAATACCCACATACTCCACATGCTCAAAACCATCTTTCTCAAATACCCACATACTAAACATGCTCAAAACCATCTTTCTCAAGTATCCACATACTCCATATGCTCAAAACCATCTCATTCTCAAATACCCACACACTCCACATGCTCAAAACCATCTTTCTCAAATACCCACACACTCCACATGCTCAAAACCATCTTTCTCAAATACCCACATACTCAAAACCATCTCATTCTCAAATACCCACATATTCCATATGCTTAAAACCATCTTTCTCAAATACCCACATACTAAACATGCTCAAAACCATCTTTCTCAAGTATCCACATACTCCATATGCTCAAAACCATCTCATTCTCAAATACCCACATACTCCATGTGCTCAAAACCATCTCTTTCAAATACCCACATACTAAACATGCTCAAAACCATCTTTCTCAAGTATCCACATACTCCATATGCTCAAAACCATCTCATTCTCAAATACCCACATACTCCATGTGCTCAAAACCATCTCATTCTCAAATACCCACATACTCCACATGCTCAAAACCATCTTTCTCAAATACCCACACACTCCACATGCTCAAAACCATCTTTCTCAAATACCCACATATTCCATATGCTTAAAACCATCTTTCTCAAATACCCACATACTAAACATGCTCAAAACCATCTTTCTCAAATACCCACATACTCAAAACCATCTCATTCTCAAATACCCACATATTCCATATGCTTAAAACCATCTTTCTCAAATACCCACATACTAAACATGCTCAAAACCATCTTTCTCAAGTATCCACATACTCCATATGCTCAAAACCATCTCATTCTCAAATACCCACATACTCCACATGCTCAAAACCATCTCATTCTCAAATATCCACATACTCTATATGCTCAAAACCATCTTTCTCAAATATCCACATACTCTATATGCTCAAAACCATCTCATTCTTAAATACTTACATACTCTGTATGCTCAAAGCCATCTCATTCTCAAATACCCACATACTACATATGTTTAAAACCATCTCATTCTCAAATACCCACATACGCCATATGCTCAAAACCATCTCATTCTCAAATACCCACATACTCAAAACCATCTCGTTTTCCAATACCCAAATACTCCACATGCTCAAAAACATCTCATTCTCAGATATCCACATACTTCATATGCTCAAAACCACCTCATTCTCAAATATCCACATACTCTATATGCTCAAAGCCATCTCATTCTTAAATACTTACATACTCCATATATTTAAAACCAGAGTTAGATACAGTAGCTCATCTGTTGCTCATCTGTTTGTGTTGGTCATCAGTGGTCACAGGACGCTGCCCACAGGAGACTGTTGTCTGTATAGTTTTGTTTGGTGGACTATTCTAATAGTACCTGCTCTGTGGTGGTCCTGTGGGGGTTCTGGTCATTAAAGAACAGAGTAATAAAGTATACAGAGAATCAAATGAACTACAGTCTGTGATTGTGGAGCTGATAGGATGGACAGTGTGTGTGGATGTAAGATGTACAGCCCTTATGTGAACTACATGATGGTAGATTGGTATACCTCTTTATGGCTTCATCACAGTGATGTCCTGGAAGTTCAGTCTTCCTGTCTTACTTAAATACTCACCCTAGGTTACAAATGATGTAATTACAAATCATTTAACTTTTCAAAATGTGAAGTACTTTATAAAAGTCTTATTGGTACCGTCTTTTTCAGCAGATGGATTGAACAGCTGAACTGAAATCAGCAATGGGACGAGACAGTCCATCTCTGTGGATGCCTTACATTCGTTTGAGAAGACAGGCACCACACATATTTGAAGACAGTCACACTTCTTGCATTTCTGTCTGAGAATCGTCTAAACAGAGCTGTGCAGTAGGCTCGGCTGCCCTCTGACTCTGCAGGAGCTGAGAAGATGTGATGGCTGGCTCCAGATGCCTTAATTGTCGGAAAGCATGCATTTGCATTCCACTCTGAGGTTTGTTGTTGGCATATGATACGGGGCATTTAGCTAGAGGTTAGGAGCTCCCAGTGACTAAGACTGGGACAATAATTGGGCAGAAATCCAATCTTCATTCCAGCTTTTATTCAGGCAAATCAACAATCATTTCAGCTTTGTGTCTCGGTGGGTTTATCAACATGTAGATCGTTGGTAATTGGCCTGTCAGTCAAGATCAAGCTGGATTCCTTATTATCATAATTCCAAATAGCAACGTGGCTCATTACAATGCAGTATACAAAAGAGTCAAGGAACACGCTACGCTAATTCCATTCAGCTGAATGACAGCGTCAGGGTTGTTTCCTTTATTGTATATCAGTCATTTCCCATTTTACAGTCATTTGCAGTTTTGAGTACATGTATATATGGAACTGCTGGTCTGTTAGAGTTCATTGCTTTAGTTCATGTCTGTAATGCTGCTTCATGCTGTTGTTGTTCTCAGTAAGTTCTGTTATTATTATTATTATTATTATTATTATTATTATTGTTATTATTATTATTATTATTATTATATATTCTGTCTAATGTGATATAACTTTAAACGCTAGAAGGCTATAAGGGGTTATTATTATAGTAAAATAATTCTCTTTTCTAATGTGATATATTACAGCTATTATGTTCTAGATAATGCTAACATTTTATTTAAAAACAAAGCAAACTCAAAAAAACTCTAGACTTGTTTGATATTGCATCAAATAATAAGATATAAGTAGCTTAATTATCATTATAATAATTATTATTTTAAGAATTCTCATGTCTTATATGATATATTGCAGCTAGTATTTTCTAGAAAACATTTTTTATTTTAAAACAAAGCAATAATGCTATAGACTTGTTTAAGTCAAATAATGTATCATTTTTGGCATATATATAAGTAGTTATTATTACTAAATATTTTTTTTGAAAACAAATTAAGTTGTTTGATATTCCATCAAACCATTTCATCATAGCTATAAGCTATTCTTATTATTATTATTATTATTATTATTATTATTATTATTATTATTATTAGTATTAGTAGTAGTAGTAGTAGTAGTAGTAGTATTGTGGTGGAAGTGGTAGTAATAGTATTTGTGGTAGTAGTGGTAGTAGTAGTAGTATTAATGTGATATATTGAAGATATTATTTTCTAGATAATGCTAATATTTTGCATAGAACATTTTTTTTTAAATCAAAGCAAAAAACCTGTGGAAACATAGTTCACCAAATTAATCATAGATATAAATAGTTGTATTATTATTATTATTATTATTATTATTATTATTATTATTATTATTAGTAGTAGTAGTAGTAGTAGTAGAAGTAGTAGTGGTAGTAGTAGTAGTAGTATTGGTGGTGGAAGTAGTGAAAGTAGTAGAAGTACTGCTATTATTATTAGTAGTAATAATGGTAGTATTGGCAGTAGTAGTAGCTGTAGTAGTAGTAGCAGTAGTAGTGATATTAGTAGTAGTAGTAGTAGTAGTAGTAGTAGTAGTAGAAGTAGTGACAGTAGTGGTAGCAGTAGTAGTGATAGTAGAAGTGGTAGTAGTAGTAGTAGTAGTAGAAGTAGTAGTAGTAGTAGTAGTAGTAGTAGTAGTGGTAGTAGTGGTAGTAGTGATAGTAGTAGTGGTAGTAGTGGTGGTAGTAGTAGTAGTAGTAGTAGTAGTAGTGGTAGTAGTAGTAGTAGTAGTAGTAGTAGTGGTAGTAGTGATAGTAGTAGTGGTAGTAGTGGTGGTAGTAGTAGTAGTAGTAGTAGTAGTGGTAGTAGTAGTAGTAGTAGTAGTAGTAGTAGTGGTAGTAGTGATAGTAGTAGTAGTAGTAGTAGTAGTAGTAGTAGTAGTGGTAGTAGTAGTAGTAGTAGTAGTAGTGGTAGTAGTAGTGGTAGTAGTAGTAGTAGTAGTGGTAGTAGTAGTAGTAGTAGTAGTAGTAGTAGTAGTAGTGGTAGTAGTAGTAGTAGTAGTGATAGTAGTAATAGTGATAGTAGTAGTGGTAGCAGTGTTAGTATTAATGAGATAAATTACAGCTATTATTTTCTCAATAAAGCTGGGATGTTATTGTGGCTATTTTAGAGAACCTGCTGCCCAACAATGAACTAAACAGCAGGCTGGTCACTTCTAACCATTCAGCTCTGCATAATGGTAAACAACAACACAATACCAATGGCATGTGACACGTGCAGCCTGATACGTAACAAAAACTAATTATTTGCTATTTAGAGTCTTTCCTACTGTCAGTCAAGTGCTTCCCATGTTCCTCTGCAGATCCACCATCACATGAGCCATTAGAGGGACATGACCTTACATACACCATTGCATTTTAAATGTCTGACTGTCTCTGCACAAACAATCATAAAATCCTCAACAAATTCCATTACTTGTTTAAAGAACTTCCAGCTGCCCTGTTCAGTCTGTTAACCCTTTAATACACCAGCTAAGCAAACCCCTCCTAATGTACAACATGGATCAAACTTGACCCGTACTCATTTCCTATGTTACTGTATGTACTGCTGAGTGTCTTTTTGGTAAATCTATTAAAATCAGTTTATTACATTATTTAACGTTCTAATCTTATTAATTTACTTTATTATTTATTTACTTAATGAACTAATATAGTAAACATGTTTTCAACTGCAAATGTTTACAAAGATACAATCAAATGTCCATAGTGAAAACATAAGGGTTGATTCTGTGACACAGAAATAACTTTATTAAATAAAATAACTTTTAATTAAAAAAAGTAAATAAATAAAACTGAAATATGTATATATGATGATCAAAAACAAGTAAACTGAGAAAGCTTGAATAATTAAATACATTTTTTGCAAAGATTTATTGCAGGTTGTGCATCAAAGGGTTAAATTAGGTGATGGTGTATGGATGAAAGTATTTAAGCACATATTTGATTCTAAACTTTTCTGAACAAAACAAGTAAAATAGTAACTTTACAAGAGAAGCCAAAAACAAGTGACTGTAAAGTGGTCTTAATCTGAGGGATTTTGGAGCATTTCTATTGGTCCGTTTATCATATACATCAAATCAAATTTATTTGTATAGCACTTTTTACAACTGATGTCATCACAAAGCTTGGGTAGTGGGGGTTAACATGGGTGTCGGTCTTCCATTGGGGTCAGTCCAGGACAGGTGGGCAGTTATAAACTCTGAGAAGATAAAGAGATAGAATCAGGTCTGATTGGATGTATGGAGTAGAGGGAATGTACAACATTATCAGATTGACTCCAGCAGGTCTGACTATAACAGCTTAACTAAAGGGAGAGAACCAATACACAACAACGGGGGCACCCTGAAACACTGGCATCCCGGTGGGACGACAGCACCAGCATCTCAGCTTACTACGACACACCCATGGATCTTTAACCTTTATCAACGGGAAACATTAACTACCAAAAGCTTAACAAAAAACTGATCAAGTACGTCTCATCCTAGACTGAGTCCCTGACAATATCTGGAAGATTATTCCGGAGTTGGGAGCAGTTGTCTTGTTTAATTGATATAGAAAAATGAAAAATAAGAAAAATGAAGACATTTGTTTTATTTTTTGAGCAGTGGCGATATGTTCCCCATAGGAACCCACACATTTAGCACAAGGCTGCTGATTTCAGGGGAACACTGAACATTTCACTGTGACCACTCCCTATACTGCTGAGTGCTCTCCAGCCGGCAGATACTGCAACTTGAAGGATGTTTTCAACGTGACATTCACAGCTACAAACAGTTTTGCCCAAACAAAGGGAGTTCTCATGGATGGCTGCGCAGTTCATGATATTTTGGGCTCAGAGAATACACAGTGTCATGGATTAGAACTGACAGGTTTGACCTGATGGCTGTTCTGTCACAGAGTGACCCACTTTTCCCAACTTCTGCCCACTCCAGAGCAGACTGGTCATTTTATGACCCCAAGCAGTGAAAACTATTGTTTTATTTCACTTTGCGATCTGCACAGTAAGGCTGTTTTCATGTCCTTGAGCTTGGACTTGAATGATCAGCACAATTTATATTTATATAAGTGTTGAGTACAATGCCAGTACATTAGTAGTATTATTAGTAGGGTACTTATTAGTATTATAATATGATTTATCTCTCTGGGGTGTAAGGGCATTTTATTATTTAGAGGTATTTAATTGCCTTCAAAGGCAGTTGTATATAAATAATACTCTTAAGTTCTGTATCGAAATGGTAAGAACAACCTCAGCCTTCTCTACAACAGTCCCATTTGATTGATAGTGTGTTCAAAGAGAATGCAAGAGCTGAAAATTTGAAGCTTGTGATACATACACTATATTGACAAAAGTATTCGCGGGTCTGTTTTTACCCGCATACGAACTTGGGTGACATCCCATTCTTAATCCATAGGGTTTAATATAATGTTGCTAATATAATAATGCTTCAACTCCTCTGGGAAGGCTCTCCACACGGTTTAGGAGAGTGTTTATGGGAAAGTAAGTGAGGTAAGACACTGATGTTGGACGAGAAGGTCTGGATCACAGTCTAATTCATCCTAAAGGTGTTCTATCAGGTTGAGGTCAGGACTCTGTGCAAGCCAGTCAAGTTCTTCCACATCAAACTCACTCCTCCATGTCTTTATGGAGCTGCTCTGTGCACTGGTGGGCAGTCATGTTGGAGCAGAAAGGGTCCGTCTCCAAACTGTTTCCACAAAGTTGGGAGCATGAAATTGTCCGGAATGTCTTGGTCTACTGAAGCATTAAGAGTTCCTTTCACTGGAACTGAGGGGCCGAGCCCACCTCCTAAAAAAACTACACAACACCATAATCCCCCCTCCACCAAACTTTGCACTCGGCACAATGCGGTCAGACAAGTACCCTTCTGCAGGCATCACAGAATCTTCCATCGCATTGCCAGACAGAGAAGTGTGATTGGTCACTCCAGAGAACAGGTCTCCACTGCTCTAGAGTCCAGTGGCGGCGTACTTTACTCCACTGCATCTGACGCTCTGCATTGTTCTTGGTGATGTAAGGTTTAGATTCAGCTGCTCGGCCATGGAGACCCATTCCATGAAGCTCTCTACACTCTGTTCTTGAGCTGTTCTGAAGACCACATGAAGTTTGGAGGTCTGTAGTGATGGACTCTGTAGAAAGTTGGTGACCTCTGTGCTCTATGCTCCTCAGCATCCGCTGACCCGCTCTGTCATTGTACGTGTTCTACCACTTGGTGGCTGAGTTGCTGTTGTTCTCAATCACTTCCACTTTGTTCTAACACCACTGACAGTCCACTGTGGAATATTTAGTAGTGAGGAAACTTCACCACTGGACTCCACCAGGTGGCGTCCTATCACGGTACCACGCTGGAGTTCACTGAGCTCCTGAGAGAGACCCATTCTTTACTAATGTGTGTAGAAGCAGTCTGCATGACTAGCTGCTGGTTTATACACCTGTGGACATGGAAGTGATTGGAACACCTGAATTCAATGATTTGGGTGAGTGAGTGAACACTTCTGTCAATATATTCTGTATATGTGTTATTGTTTCATCTGCTGCCCCAATCGATTTAACACTATATATGTTCATAATGGATTTAATATAATGATATTCAGTTCCGCAATGTGGTTGAGACCTAAACGCATGCTGGTGGTGGTGAAACATCACTTCTCAATGACTGACACAGCCTTTGATTGGTCAAGTTATGAACACAGTTTCCTATTGGTGGACAGACTCAAACCAAGACATGAGTTGGTGGCTAACAGCCTTACTTACTCTACTTAGAAATACATAAATAATCACGGAGGACATTCCGTGATGAATTTCTGATTATGGCTTTAATTTAAGTTCATTTCAAGGCTTTTTCATGGATGGCGATTGGTAGATGATCTTATCCAGAGTGACTTATCATAATTTTTCAGATATTGGGGAAAGGAAGTGTTAGAAGACTTGATCAAGGACTCTAATATAGTTTGGGCTCTTGTCCAGGTGGAAGATCAAACATGGAGCTGTTACCCACTACAACCACAAAGTGTTTACACTTTAATAGACACACTACATTATTACTACAACCAAAAAGCCCAGAAAACATGTCCATGCGGGCCCCATATGGGTTAAACATGGGCTGCCAATTGGGTGCCCTTTAGGTGTCCCAGTTGGGGCCCACAAAGATTTTCCCATTGGCTCCACATGGGCTCCATGTGTGTGTTTTTGCTCATGTGGGCCACTAATAGGGCAAATCTGGGCTGCAAGGAAAGCCCATGTGAACAATCATCCACTGGCACCATAGTCAAAACAGAAATAACTGTAACCCTGCTGGAGCCACAAATGTTGCCTAACTGGGTCCCACAATGGTAACCCACCTGGGATCTACACCTGCAGTCTAATAGGGTCCCTTAACTGCAACCCAGCTGGGCCAACTGTAGCCTAATTGTGTCCCACAGACTGACCCATCCAGGACCCATGAATGTAGCCCAACTGGGGCCAAAAGTTATAACCCAACTGGGGCCCAGATAATACCCTTATAGTGTTCACATGGACATGTGAACCTTTAGAACCTTTAGACTTAATATATCATTCGGCATTAAGATTCATTACTAGTGACTTCACTGTTTATTATATGGAAAGGTTGGATATGCCATCTTATACAACAACAATGTTCACTGAGAATAGTACAAATAATGGAACTCGCTCCAGTGATTGGATCACCCTTCAGGTTCCTAGAGCTTTTATTGAACTGGGAAAATCTGCTTTTAGCTCCAGCAGCACCAGCGAGCTGAAACTCACTGCAGGAAACACTTAAGCTCAGCTCAGCTGGTGTTACTGAGTCACTTTAAACTCTTAATTTCTAACCAACTCCGCACGAACTGCCAATGTTGAATTTAATTTTAGTTAACAGTTTTATGATTTTGTTATTTTTATATTTATTTCCTTTTACCATTCTTTTAATTTACTTTAAAACTCTATTATAATTAATATTATTTTATTATTACTTTTATTAATTTTTATTATTATTTCTTTTACTATTTTATGTTTTACTACTATATTTATATTTACTTATTTACTTATTTTTATCTTTGTCTTATTCCTGATTTTAGTTTCCTATTCAGTTTTTTTGTTTTTCTTTTACGATTTATCTTACTTAATGTTGTCTCTGTTCTTATTGTTTCTTTTCCATTTTAAGTACTTATTATAATTAATTTTAACTTATTTTCAATCCCTTTTTGTTTAATAATTGTAATGCTCGGAACCATTGTAAATGAGGGTCTCTCTCAATGTATTTCCGAGTGAAACTAAAGGTTGATTGATTGATTGATGTTGGCCAGAAGGAGAAAAGGAAGACAATTTGAACTTTTAATAGAGTTTTACAAGTAGAATGATTGCAATTCACTAGGAATTAAAGTAGTTTTTAGCATGGGTAACATCCTCAGTCCAGATCTTAGAGCGCCTAGACCAGCTTTGAGTCGTAGCCAAACGCCCAAACAACTGGTCAGGGATCAAACTGGTGTTGATAAAGGGGAACATTGAAACATTATAACCTGAAAGCAACAGAATAGGTGCACAAGTCAAGTTAAATGTGTACACCAGCGATAGGTCAGGAGTAAAGAATTAATGAATAATGTCCACCTGGCAGAACTTTCACTAAAGCTTCATTTACATTACTGTAACACGTACTGAGTTCCCGCCAACGCTGACAACAAAAGCCTGTTTTTTTTCTTCTTTTTTGGGCCTAATCACAATCCAAGAGAAAACCTGTGTGGAGGGAAATTGCTCCACTGGTCCACTAAAGCATACTCAAGAAGTGGTTTATTATGAACTTGATGTGGTGAAAGCAAAGATTTATTCATTTATTCAAAAGCTTATTTTCTTCCCACTAAGGTTTACGGAAAAAGAAGCTTGAAATGATTGAAAGTGGGCCAAGACAACCGAAGAGAAATGTGCCCTCCATATCTGCGATACGGCCCCTGTAGAAGCGTCTGTCGCTGACACCGTCACCTCGTATATAGCAAGGCATGCTGCTTCTCAGGAGAAATATGATTGTATGACTATATCCATTTATATTTCTGGAGATAGCTCAGCATAATGTCCTTTGAATCAAATAACCTGCACCATATATCAACCAGTGTCTCCTTTCATAAGAGCAGTCCAGGCCAATTCAATATACTGGACCAGACATCACTGTATCATGGTTTCAAATGGAATTCCAAAGGCAGTATTTTTCCAGACTTTATTCAGCTTCTGTCCGAGCAGGAATATTTACTCAACCGTCACGGCCAAGACCACCGCAATTTCACCGGTTTAATATACCGGTCCTTCACGCACCCGTTGATGGCGGCTGGTGGCTGAGGTTGATGAAGCATGACGTGATGTTCGGATGTTTGGCGTTCGCATGCCTGTGGAGAAATGGTTTCTTTGAAGGTCAGGTCATGCTGCTTAGATCTCCAGTTAATGACATCCATGGCATCTTAAACTTTTAACCCTTACGTAGCTGATTGTTCGCCGCTGGCGGGGGGGCACGGAGCTTCAGATAAGAAGCCAACTTTAATTTCTTATATACATTTACATATACTTCTATATACATGCACAGATGGGTGGGTAGAAATAAAGGTGTATTGAATTAAACAGGTTATATACAAATAATATAAATATAACAAATAAAATATATATTATATAATATGATACTGTATATATACACATATATATACATATATTACATCAGTACATTATATGTTTGTATGAACTGTAGTGTACTGCACCACTCAGCCTCTATGATTTCACAGAATTACCGCTCAAAAGTTTGGGATCACAGTGAAATGTTCTTGTTTTAATGGAGTATCTTCTTCCTTAACACAACAATGGACTGACGGGTCTCTAAATAAAAATTGTTTCTTTCTGGTCATTGTGAGTCGGTCAGCAAGCCATCAACTGCTGATCTTCAGATACTAAACTAACCTAGAATGTTGTTCCCTTTTATACTCACTTATTAGTAGAATGTTTTTCAGCTGTGATCACAATTGAGCAAGAGTGTCCTAACAACCAATTAGTCCAATAACATGCTTAACTTGGATTGGTGGTCGTACCAGGAGATTTAGACAGAGGACTGAGAATTACTGATAATAGACTATATGTAAAATAAGCCTCTATACAAAAATAGACTTTAATACAAATATTTTTATTATTAAAAAATCATCTGATACACTTACATTAATTGTGAAATGGACAATATTGTTTGTGAATTGCATGAAAATTGCATGAAAATTGCATGAAATAAAATTCTAAAGTGATATATATATAAATATATATAATTATGTCAAATCATAAAGGCTGAGTGGTGCAGTACCGTACAGTTCATACAATATAAAGTACTGATGTAATAAATTATGTTTTGAGGCTTTTCAATCTTAACTGGGCAAAATGAATGGTTTCAATGTATAAAAACATTGCACGGCTCCTCCTATCACCACAAGCTTGACTGATACTATGGACACACAAATTACAGACCCTCATGTTTAAAGCCAAAGTGAAATCAGCTACAGCAGTGTGGACTGACGGAACAACAGTTGAGCTCTAATTGGATCAATCTGGACCCAGTAATTAGCGAATCCAGTAGAGCTGGTTAGAGCTTAACCCTTTAAAGAATGAACCATCAAACAACTGGCCAAAAATCTCTTATTAAATGGAGTGTTTATATGACCTTCTAACAAATAAAAATAATAATAATATATATGTGTAACATATATGAGTTTTGCTTTGTGTCATATTTGGTACATCCAGAATGCTTTGCAGTGGTTTGCTAACAAATGGAAGCATTCAGAACACAATGTTTTAACTCTTTATCCGCTGAGATTATTTGAAATGATTAGTCATTTCTAGATTCTAGATGATTTCTAGATAGTCATTTCATAGAACATTTCTCCATGTTGTACAATGTTTTACACATTCTGTATCTACTACAATCTCTGGTTCTCCACTAGAGTTTAGAACAAAGTGTGGGTTTGAGCAAAGCTCAGGTGAACGTCATGGTTTTTAGGAAGACACTGTTGACAGTGATGATTTACAGCTCTCAAAAACATGGGTATCAAGCATGATTCACGTGGCGTTGAAGAGTTAACAAGCCTACCTTAGTTTAACCTGCCCAAGGAGCTGATGGTGCAGTTCTACACCGCCACCATAGAATCTGTCTACACCGCATCCATCACAGTGTGGAGCAGCTCAGCCACCAAACACCACACCTACAGACTGCAGCGCATCATCAGGTCTGCAGAGAGAACCATAGGTGTGAAGTTACCCTCCCTACCGGACCTGCACACGTCCAGAACCAGGAAGCGGGCAGAGAACGTCTGTGATCCATCACACCCTGGACATCACCTGTTCCAGTATCTTCACTCAGGTCGGCATTTCAGTCAGTTGAGGATCAAGACCTCCAGACTTCAGAGAAGCTTCTTCCCACACGCCATCACACTCATGAACATCTGAACATCACACACTACATTCTGAATACAGTCTACTACATACATACATCCATATCCAGATGTTCTCTCACTCTTCTTTCTCTGTACAGTCTACTACATACATCCATACATATCCAGATGTTCTCTCACTCTTCTTTCTCTGTACAGTCTACTACATACATCCATATCCAGATGTTCTCTCACTCTTCTTTCTCTGTACAGTCTACTACATACATACATACATATCCAGATGTTCTCTCACTCTTCTTTCTCTGTACAGTCTACCACATACATACATCCATATCCAGATGTTCCCTCACTCTTCTTTCTCTGTACAGTCTACTACATACATACATCCATATCCAGATGTTCTCTCACTCTTCTTTCTCTGTACAGTCTACTACATACATACATCCATATCCAGATGTTCTCTCACTCTTCTTTCTCTGTACTGCACTTTTATTTTTTTGATAGAGTCTCAGAACACTCTGTACCACCGTCTCCACCAGTGACTCTTCTGTTCTTCATATTTATATCTATTTAATTCAGTCTGTCCTTCACTGCTGCACTCAGTACTTTACTCTAAATATAAAACTCTGCACATGTTAAGTTTGTCCCATGACGCTGGGAGTGGCTCCAGTACCCCCGTGAACCCTGACTAGCGGGATAAAGCAGTAGATAATGGACGGATGGACAGTAGGCATGGGCGTGGTAGTGGGGGGAAAAGTGGACCTGACTACCCAGGGTAGGGAGAGGGGTCCATGAAAATCCAGATTTGTTTTTTTTGCTCATGTTCCTTGAGTACTGACACTGAGAGTGTACAGGGCCCAGAATTTGCTGCTACACCCCTGACATTAGAACACAGAGTGTTCAAGTGGACATCAGGTTTTAAATGAAAAACACTGGCGTTAAAGAGTTACGAGGGCAAGCACTCCTCGGCGGCCTTAGTCGCAGAACCCCGGCCTGTGCTGTAAACATCAGGCAGCAGGAAGCCTCGTATTAGCTCTAGTATTAGACGCCATTCAATAAAGAGAAGAAAATCCATGCTGCATTATTTCCCCCATCCGGTTCCATCGAGCGCCGATGTATAATTCATCATCAGCAACGTACAGCGCCAGGCACGGCTCATTATGCCCTGAGTGGACGCGCCTTTCCATTTCTTTATTTCTTTATTTTAAAGTGTGCTTTTGTTGTCTGAAGGCCTCGGCTGAAAGGCCGGGAAGAGGCTTGGGAGCGTGAGAATTGAGAGGCAATGCTGAGAAGTGGTAGAGGTGACTTCTAAAAAGCTTTTCACACTGTGAAGAGCAGAGGCACGCACATCAAAACCAGGCGTCCCTCAGGAGCGCCCGTCGCTCTCTCTCTCTGCCGGGGTCACAAAAGCAGTTTATTTTGTTTTCCTCTCCGCACTCTTCCTCCAGACTCCCCTGCGCTTAATCCACATGAAATTCAATCAATACGGGCGGCTCTTTCTGCATAAATGGAGCCATCGCTTGACGCTGCCGTGGTGTTCTTTGTCTGTTTACCACTACGGGTTTTGTCCATTAGTGCAAAGAGTTGGACTGAAAACCAAAAACACATAAAATCAAAGCAAACAAACAAACAGAATAGGATAGAATAAACAAAACGTCATGCTTTGAGCACGACGCCGTATAATGAAACATCATTTTCAGCCTAAAACGCAGCTCGTAATCATTTGTCTGCTCTCGCACGGAGTGTGATAATTGGTAACCGTGCTTTGACACACTTACTTGCCTTAATTTGCCCGTCGCTGCTGACAGTGATAGTTATTGTCTTTATTTGTATGTACAGGAGCTCAGACGGAGGTGAGGTGGTGTAGTGGTTAGTATGGTGGTGTAGTGGTTAGTATGGTAGTGTAGTAGTTAGTATGGTGGTGTAGTGGTTAGTATGGTGGTGTAGTGGTCAGTATGGTGGTGTAGTGGTCAGTATGGTGGTGTAGTGGTTAGTACGGTGGTGTAGTGGTTAGTATGGTGGTGTAGTGGTTAGTATGGTGGTGTAGTGGTTAGTATGGTGGTGTAGTGGTCAGTATGGTGGTGTAGTGGTTAGTATGGTGGTGTAGTGGTTAGTACGGTGGTGTAGTGGTTAGTATGGTGGTGTAGTGGTTAGTATGGTGGTGTAGTGGTCAGTATGGTGGTGTAGTGGTTAGTACGGTGGTGTAGTGGTCAGTACGGTGGTGTAGTGGTTAGTAAGGTGGTATGGTGGTTAGTAAAGTGGTTAGTACGGTGGTGTAGTGGTTAGTATGGTGGTGTAGTGGTCAGTATGGTAGTGTAGTGGTTAGTATGGTGGTGTAGTGGTCAGTACGGTGGTGTAGTGGTTAGTAAGGTGGTATAGTGGTTAGTATAGTGGTTAGTACGGTGGTGTAGTGGTTAGTACGGCGGTGTAGTGGTTAGTACGGTGGTGTAGTGGTTAGTACGGTGGTATAGTGGTCAGTATGGTGGTGTAGTGGTCAGTATGGTGGTGTAGTGGTTAGTACGGTGGTGTAGTGGTTAGTACGGTGGTGTAGTGGTTAGTATGGTGGTGTAGTGGTCAGTATGGTGGTGTAGTGGTTAGTATAGTGGTTAGTACGATGTTGTAGTGGTTAGTATGGTGGTGTAGGGGTTAGTATGGTGGTGTAGTGGTCAGTACGGTGGTGTAGTGGTTAGTACGGTGGTGTAGTGGTTAGTATGGTGGTGTAGTGGTCAGTATGGTGGTGTAGTGGTTAGTATGGTGGTGTAGTGGTCAGTATGGTGGTGTAGTGGTTAGTACGGTGGTGTAGTGGTCAGTACGGTGATGTAGTGGTTAGTAAGGTGGTATAGTGGTTAGTATAGTGTTTAGTACGGTGGTGTAGTGGTTAGTATGGTGGTGTAGTGGTTAGTACGGTGGTGTAGTGGTTAGTACGGTGGTGTAGTGGTTAGTATGGTGGTGTAGTGTTAGTACGGTGGTGTAGTGGTTAGTACGGTGGTGTAGTGGTCAGTATGGTGGTGTAGTGGTTAGTACGGTGGTGTAGTGGTTAGTATGGTGGTGTAGTGGTTAGTACGGTGGTGTAGTGGTTAGTATGGTGGTGTAGTGGTTAGTACGGTGGTGTAGTGGTCAGTATGGTGGTGTAGTGGTTAGTACGGTGGTGTAGTGGTTAGTATGGTGGTGTAGTGGTTAGTACGGTGGTGTAGTGGTCAGTATGGTGGTGTAGTGGTTAGTACGGTGGTGTAGTGGTTAGTATGGTGGTGTAGTGGTTAGTATGGTGGTGTAGTGGTTAGTATGGTGGTGTAGTGGTCAGTATGGTGGTGTAGTGGTCAGCACTGTCTCCTCACAGTAAGATGATCTGGGTTGGATTCCCGGTCTGGGTGGTTCTGTGTGGAGTGTGTATGGTCTCTCTGTGTTTGAGTGGGTTCCTCCGGGTACTCCGGTTTCCTCCCACAGTCCAAACACATGCATGTTAAGTTGATCCTCATTCAACTGTGTGAGTGAGTGTTAGCCATGCGATGAACTGGCGACCTGTCCATGGTGTACCTCGCCTTCGCCAGATGATGCTGCGACGATTGGCTCCATGCCCCCCTTGTGACCCAGACTAGCGGGATAAAGCGGAACATAATGGATGGACGGAGCTCGGACTGCCTCACAAATCCTAAAAGCTGTTTGCATCGATGGGCTCGGCTGGGAAGAAGAAGCTGCGACTAAAATAAACTGTGGGTTGGCTCGCAGATGGGTCATTAGTGGAAGATGCTGAAGAAAAGGCCAAAGCAACCAAAGCAACAGTGCACACTTATTATTTCTCAGTCTCTCTCACCCCCCCCTCCCCTCTCTCTCTCTCTCTCTCTCTCGCTCTCTCGCTCTCTCGCTCTCTCCCTCTTTTATGCTTACAGTATGAAACCTGTGAACAAAATGCCACCCGGAGCGTCCAACTAAGCATTACGCAGCAAGCAGCACCATGAATGCAACAGGTTTCCCAACTAATTAGCTGCAAACTGCAGTAACAGTGATTTACATGTAACTTCGAGTGGTGGGGAAAAAGCCTCAGAGCGGGGACTCAAAACTAAGCAAATTGCCATGAGAAACAGTTTAGATCCCAGCGATTAATTTCAGAATGTTGTGGGTTCTGGGGAAGTTTATTTATATACACGCCTTTTATAATAGATGCAGCAGCTGTACAGAAAATCTGGGTCCAACCCCCCCAGTGAGCAAACCAGGGGCAGGAAAAACTCCCTCAGAGCAAGAGGAAGAAACCCCGAGAGGAACCAGACTCAAAAAGTGGGAAGCCATCCCCGTCTGGTCCACACCAGATAGCTAAACGAGTACAAGAGCAGTACAGAAAGCAGAAGGTTGACAACTAGGTTCTTTAATTAATGTAGAGAAAAACTGTTCAGCATCAGACCACACAGGATGGGCAGTTGTTCTTAATCAGACCACACAGGATGGGCAGTTGTTCCGTATCAGACCACACAGGATGGGCAGTTGTTCAGTATCAGACCACACAGGATGGGCAGTTGTTCAGTATCAGACCACACAGGATGGGCAGTTGTTCCGTATCAGACCACACAGGATGGGTAGTTGTTCAGCATCAGACCACACATTATGGGCAGTTGTTCTTAATCAGACCACACAGGATGGGTAGTTGTTCAGTATCAGACCACACAGGATGGGCAGTTGTTCTTAATCAGACCGCACATTATGGGCAGTTGTTCTTAATCAGACCACACAGGATGGGCAGTTGTTCTTAATCAGACCACACAGGATGGGTAGTTGTTCAGTATCAGACCACACAGGATGGGCAGTTGTTCAGCATCAGACCACACAGGATAGGCAGTTGTTCTTAATCAGACCACACAGGATAGGCAGTTGTTCTTAATCAGACCGCACAGGATGGGCAGTTGTTCTTAATCAGACCACACAGGATGGGCAGTTGTTCAGCATCAGACCACACAGGATAGGCAGTTGTTCAGCATCAGACCACACAGGATAGGCAGTTGTTCTTAATCAGACCACACAGGATGGGCAGTTGTTCTTAATCAGACCACACATTATGGGCAGTTGTTCTTAATCAGACCACACAGGATGGGCAGTTGTTCTTAATCAGACCACACAGGATGGGCAGTTGTTCAGTATCTGACCATACAGGATGGGCAGTTGTTCTTAATCAGATCGCACATTATGGGCTGTTGTTCTTAATTAGACCACACAGGATGGGCAGTTGTTCAGCATCAGACCACACAGATTGGGCAGTGGTTCAGTATCAGACCACACAGGATGGGTAGTTGTTCCGCATCAGATCACACAGGATGGGCTGTTGTTCAGTATCTGACCATACAGGATGGGTAGTTGTTCTTAATCAGACTACACAGAATGGGCAGTTCTTAATCAGAACGCACTGGATGGACAGTTGTTCAGCATCAGACCACACAGATTGGGCAGTGGTTCAGTATCAGACCACACAGGATGGGCATTTGTTCAGCATCAGACCATACAGGATGGGTAGTTGTTCTTAATCAGACCACACTGAATGGGCAGTTGCTCAGTATCAGGTCACACAGGATGGGCAGTTGTTCAGTATCAGATCAAACCATCAAGCCTGCAATAAAGCCCACAAGAGGAGAACCTATGGAGCTGTACGCCGTGGAGACGCTGCAGCTGAGGTCAGTAAACACCGGTCACATGCAGTGGGTGGGAACGAATTAGGAGAGATGAGTAGAGAATGCTGCTGCTTACACAGCTGATACAGAGTCAGTGCACTACTTAGGCAGCTCACTAGGTTTGGAGACAGACCCATCACTTCACTGAGGCATACAGCTGAAAAGCTATGACACTAAGCTTGTCACTGTAACTGATTGTATGAGGCGATATTTACTGAAGGGTCCAACCAGCTTACTCAGCAAACAAATCCATGTCCCTCTCGTGAACGCAGCTTGAAGGACGGGCTACCTTGCAGCTGAGAAGGCGCTGACACCCTCCCCGGCGCAGGGCCCGAGAGGATCGCAGGCTGAAATGCAGCGCCTCTCCAGGCTTGATATGTTCTGCGCACTGGTTAATGCAGATCACAGCAGCCTGGCTTGCCTGTCCATGGCAAGGCTCTTAGGAACCAGCAGCCCGTGTTCAGCCCGACGGCATAAGCTCTTTTTTTGGCACGTGTGGCCCTCCTCTGCTCCCCGGCTGCACAGCGAGAAATCTCGCCGCCTCCCCGAGTGCAGTCTCTCTTCATATGATTTGATTACTGCTAGCTCACTGATCACTGAAGAAGCCAGGGGAGCAAGTGACTTCAGGGCCCACTTTCAAAGCAATCACACTCGAAGCCATTTGATTTTCGACGTAGCTGCTGTCGGTGGCCCCGGCCGCTTTGGAGACGGGTCGTTACCTGCATTTTCTTTGTTACTCACGCTGAGGTGAGCTTTGGAAAATGGGCCAATGAGTGTACACAAGAATTGAAGAGGGGGGCTGGGGGGAGGCGGTGACTGTGATAGCATCGGTGCTGCTGTTGTTGTTGTTCAATCTCTCCTCCGAGCGGTGAAGCATCAGTCACTGGCCTGGACTTTAATCACTTATTTATTTCCCCCCCATGATCTGCCGCGCGGGAGCACGGTGTGAATCAAAAGGCCGCATGGATCAGAGGTGTTAGATGACATCGCGTCCAAAGAGCCAAACCATTTCTCTGCTGTCCCTGATATATCAGTGATTCATGGACTGTGCCATTGCGGTAAAGCACAGGCACTGCCTCGACTCGGTGGGGAATGGAGGAAGAGGTCCTGGTTGCTATAACAGCAAGACAGGAGTATAAAATTATTTGTTGATGAATCTTGTAGTAGTCTATATAGGTGTAATATATATATATATATATATATATATATGGTCATTATATATATATATATATACACTCATAATAGCAACCACCTGGGATACCAGATCCAGCAGCAGCTTGGCAACCATCTGGGATACCACTAACATTAGCTAGCACCTGTCTGGGAGGTCATAGCAGTCTCCTAGCCTGGGATGCTATAGCAATGGTTTAGCAACATGTTACCAACCACCTTGGATACCATAGCAATGACCTAGCAACACCTTAGCAACCACCTGGGACACTATAGCAATGGCTTAGCAACATCTATCATTGCATTGACTTAGCAACACCTTAGCAACCACCTGGGATACCATAGCAACGACCTAGCAACACCTTAGCAACCACCTGGGATGCCATTGCAATCATCTAGCAACACCTTAGCAACCATATGGGATGCCATTGCATTGACCATGCAACACCATAGCAACCACCTAAGATACCATAGCAACAGCAATGTCAAGCCAGCTTATGGTTTGTTGATGAACTTTCGCCTTCTAGTTTATTTAATACTCAATTATTAGTTTTTAATTCCAGTCATTACAGTCACTCCACCAACAAAGGATCACATCGTCGCAGTCCAATGAAAAACTTTTTTTTTGTCAATTTTTATTTTTATTTTTATTTTATTTTTCTACATCATTTGAACGCAGCAGCTGCCATTTACATGATCAGTGATTTTCATGATGAATGGACCTATTGAAGTGCTCCAAAATAGCTCGGAAAGTTTCCTGGTTCCATTGACTTCCATTAAAAGTAAGGACGGTTTTTGGTCTCTCCTGTAAAGTGGCCATTATTGGAGATATGTTTTTTTCCTGCTGGACAGCGGCGATATGATCCATGGCTGGTGGAGTGACTGTGATTATATGTCCTGTGCTGAGAGGCAGCCGGATGTCTCAGCAGCAGCTTTTTGTGCTGTACAGGTTTGTGTTTGGTCTGAAAGCAGCTGAAGATGCTGAGGCAGTGAGGCAGACGGCAGAGATGCTTTTAAAGATCCCTGAAAACGTGCTGGAGCCTTTGATGCCGGGCTTTCCTCTAATGCTGCTGTTGGTGATGTCTATTCCACTCCACATGGCTTTTAGCATAATTTCACTTGTTACTTTACTTTCCTTCTAACTTTATTCTCAGTGGTGAGCAGCACTTTCGGTCATTTCAGAATATCAAAACCTCTGGTCATCGCTCTTGACACATCTACTGTTCCTACAACCGATGTTCATGAAGGTCTATGACATTGCAGTGCATCACTGTTCAGAGACTCCAAACTCCAAAATCATTATCAACACCTTAGCAACCACCTGGGAAACCACTGCAATGGCCTTGCAACACCATAGCAACCACCAAGAATTAATAGCAACAGCAATGTCAAGCCAGCTTAAGCCAGCTAGGAGCTGTTTGTATCTTATGCTGCTCACCATCCAAATAACCACAAACATGTCCAGCGATGTTGAGGTTCTGGACTCTGGGATGGTTCTATGAACTCTAGCAGCTTCTTCGTTTGATGTGTCTGAGTCTCCTATTCTCAGCGAGGAGCTTCTTAAACAGCTACACATCTATTCAGTGTTGGGGTGTCTTCTCACACTGGAAGGATGGACAGAAACACCTGTGGTTGAGTTCTGGACTCAGAGGTGGTCAGTACATTGTTCAGAGAACAGCAGCAGCAGCTTCTTAGTTTGATGTGTCTTTATCTTTTTTTCTCAGCGAGGAGCTTCTTGAACATCTACACTTTCTTTCAGACCCACAGTATTGAGGTATCTTCTCACAGTGAGAGGATAGACAGAAACACCTAGATCTGAAACAGTGGAGGCTGATGTTCTCCTCTCAGGCAAAGATGAAAACTGGGAAGAAGTTGATGGGAACAGTATTAGTGGCGACCAGGTCTCGTACTGGATGTACGGCGTCACGTTTCGGAAGTGACTAGAACATCAAACTCCAAAATTACCATCAACACCTTAGCAACCACCTGGGATGACCACTGCAATGACCTAGCAACACCATAGCAACCACCAAGGATTTCATAGCAACAGCAATATCAAGCCAGCTTAAGAGCTGTTTGTATTTTCTGCTGCTCACCATCCAAATAACCACAAACATGTCCAGCGATGTTGAGGTTCTGGACTCTGGGATGGTTCTGAGAACTCTAGCAGGTTCTTAGTTTGATGTGTCTGAGTCTCCTTTTCTCAGTGAGGAGCTTCTTGAACAGCTACACATCCTCTCAGACCCACAGTGTTGAGGTGTCTTCCCACAGTGAGAGGATAGACAGAAACACCTAGATCTGATGCAGGAGTGGAGGCTGATGTTCTCCTCTCAGGCAAAGATAAAAGCTGGAAAGAAGTTGATGGGAACAGTATTAGTGGCGACCAGGTCTCGTACTGGATGTACGGCGTCACGTTTCGGAAGTGACTGGAACCTCAAACTCCAAAATCACCATCAACACCTTAGCAACCACCTGGGATGACCACTGCAATGACCTAGCAACACTATAGCAACCACCAAGGATTTCATAGCAACAGCAATATCAAGCCAGCTTAAGAGCTGTTTGTATTTTCTGCTGCTCACCATCCAAATAAGCACAAACATGTCCAGCGATGTTGAGGTTCTGGACTCTGGGATGGTTCTGAGAACTCTAGCAGCTTCTTAGTTTGATGTGTCGGAGTCTCCTATTCTCAGCGAGGAGCTTCTTGAACAGCTACACTTCCTTTCAGACCCACAGTATTGAGGTATCTTCTCACAGTGGGAGGATAGACAGAAACACCTAGATCTGACGCAGGAGTGGAGGCTGATGTTCTCCTCTCAGGCAAAGATGAAAGCTGGAAAGAAATCGATGGGAACAGTATTAGTGGCGACCAGGTCTCGTACTGGATGTACGGCGTCACGTTTCGGAAGTGACTGGAACTTCAAACTCCAAAATCACCATCAACACCTTAGCAACCACCTGGGATGACCACTGCAATGACCTAGCAACACCATAGCAACCACCAAGGATTTAATAGCAACAGAAGCTAGTTTGATGTGTCTGAGTCTCCTATTCTCAGCGAGGAGCTTCTTGAACAGCTATGCATCCTTTCAGACCCACAGTGTTGAGGTATCTTCTCAGAGTGGAAGGATGGACAGAAACACCTGTGGGCGGCGTCCTCTGTCCACTGATGAAGAACTAGAGGAACACAAACTGTGCAGCAGCAGATGAGCTACTGTCTCTGACTTTACATCTACAAGGTGGACCAGTAAGTAGTAGGAGTGTCTAATAGAGTGGACAGTGAGTGGACACAGTGTTTACTCGTGAACAGTGAGTATAGAGACGAGTTGTCAGTAGTGAAGTAGTCGGTGAGTGTATTATCATCAGTGTAATGCGTTCCCATTATAGTTTATGTTAAAGCACAATGTTGTCAGACTGAGAAGGTAAAGTAGTGAACAGACTAAACCGGGGAAGCAGAAAGTCTCACTGCCATATGGCTCATTGAAATAGACGGCACTTCATAATAACTTCGTTAGCCAGAATTGTCTTTTAGAGCCCTTTCCTCAAAGTCGTCTCCGTCGCCGAGCCTGGTGGTAGCGCCACGATTAAACCGCGCTGGCAGGTGTATTGAGCTTCTCGGAATTTCAATGAGGGCTGGTATCTTCGCTTCACAGCTGCTGTGAGATAAGGGCTTTAAACTGTTTCAAAACAGTTCTGAGGAGAGTTAAGATAAAGTTTCGGACTTAAACGGCGCGCCTCGGGGCCAAATCGGGTTGGCCTCTCATTAAAAGCCGCGTGGCCCTTGACAGATCTGTTACAATATCAAAACACTTGATTTAAGGAATTGTACAGTTCTCTGCCTTTCAAAGGTTTGAGCTGTGAAACAGTATTTCCTGGTCATTACGTTATATTGCTAATGAAATAGAAGAGCCTCTACTCACTGTGTATCTGTTTATTTTTAGCATATCGTCGCTGTCCAATAAAAAATATGTATTTCCATTTTTTTTTTTTATTTTACTACATCATTTGAACACGACAGATGTCGTTTACGTAGAGTAGGAACTTCACATTGAGCGGACAAATAGAAATGCCTCAAAATCACTTGGAAATATTTCTGGTTCCATTGACTTCCATTGAAAGTAAAGACAGTTTTTGGCCTCTCCTGTAAAGTTACTATTTTGGAGACACTTGTTTTTCATTGGACAGCGACAAAATGCTGTTTTAAGATTACCCTTAAAGAGGTTTTTCAAAATTTCTTCTAAATTTCCTCTGGATATCTTCATTATGAGTTCATTTACAGTGGTTATATGTGAAATGTGCCACAATGTGTAGATACACAGCAACAGAATGGTTCACAATGGTGGTGATAGTAACCAGACGTCTAAAGAGGTTAATGCCACCAACAGGTCCCATAAGGAAAGCTGTTCTACTAAACTGGATTTCTGCTGCTGTGTTTTCTAATGAGTGACTGAAATTTGGTTCATTTTCCACTAGTGTTCTAAGCCAGTGATGTATCTAGAACTTCCAGAGGGCACACAGTGATAAATGTTTACACCAAATTGGTGCCAGACTTTGGAAATTGGAACATGATTGGGTGATTCCAATGTTAGTTCTATATTATGTTGTAGGTATGTTATGTAGACCTATCCAAAACTAGGCTGTATCCAGTGTATCCAGAAATAACTCTTGGTATTTAAGGGGTCTCATCTCATCTATCTACTCCAGCATTGGCAGGCTACTTACTCTGTCACTGTAGCAGCTCTGATGCTTCTGAAGATATTCTCCTCTAGTTTGGTAATGTCCTCATTCACACGTTAACGTAGATATTTTACATCTTTTCCTTCATTTTGGGAAGTTTGCAGCACCTGCTCTGGAAACCTCTTGGGATATTAGAAGTTTTCAGATATGCGAGGGCATATATGTGTTTCCGAGGGAACCAATTTGCTACAGCGCCACCCTGAGGTGAGAAGCTCACACACACATATACTAGGGGGCTGTGAAACACCCACATACACACACACACTACTGAACACACAATAGGTGGCTGTGAAACACCCACATACACAGACTAGTTAATACACACACTAGGGGGCAGTGAAACACCCACATATACACACTAGTGGACACACACTAGAGGGCAGTGAAATACCCACCTACACACACACACTAGAGGGTAGTGAAATTCCTACATACACACACACACACTAGTGAACACACACACTAGAGGGTAGTGAAACCCCCCCATACACACACACACACTCTCTAGTGAACACACACACTAGAGGGCAGTGAAACACACACCTACACACACACACATTAGTGAACACACACAGTTGGGGGCAGTGAAACCCCGACACACACACTAGTGACCACACACACTAGGGGGCAGTGAATTGCCCACATACACACATTAGTTAACACACACACACATACACACACTAGAGGGCAGTGAAACACCCACATAAACACACTAGTGAGCACACACACTAGGGGGCAGTGAAACACCCACACACACACTAGTGAACACACACAGTTGGGGGCAATGAATTGCCCACATACACACGTTAGTTAACACACACTACGGGGCAGTAAGCACACTTGCCCAGAGTGGTGCCCAGGGAGCAGTAGTCGTTTTAGGTGTCTTGTTCAAGCGCCCTTCAGTCATGTCCTGTGGGTCTGGGGTTTTGAACCAACAACTTTCTGGTCACAAGACTAGAACCATGACCTACAGCCCACAACTTCCTCTGAGTATGGGTGAAGCAGGTGGCAATACAATGTTAATAATAATTAGTTTATTTCCAGGGACCAGAAACTTTGATTTTGAGACATTCATGGGGTCCTAAGAGCCTAATCAGGTGATCCCAGATCCCCCCCACCGCTCCAGGACCCTCTGTATTTTGGATATAGCCTACCCAACTACCATGAGACGGAAAATCCTGACTGTACAGTTATCGGTCACTGCAAGAATCCAACCCTTTTATCCCCAACCAAACCTTCCCAGTGAACCGAGAGTAGAGCTACACAACCTGCAGAGCTTCAATACAACAAGAACGATCATCGCCTTAAATATCTTGTTCCAGAAAAAAAATGATTAAGACTTCTCTGAAAGCCTAGAAGGCCCAGACGACTCCCCACTGACACGTATAGTGCAGACGTTAATAATGTTGTGATTACAGCACTCTTGGATGAATACTATCTCTGCAGTGTATACTTCTACAACTCACACTTCAAACCCTTCTGAAAGCTGGTGATGTAATTGTAAAAGCCAGATCACTGTTGACCGTTGATTGCTCTATTATTCCTGCGGCGTAACACAGCGAGAGGTATAGTTTCCGGGCGGTATATACAGTACTTAGACGGTTCGTGGGCTAATAGGCGAAAACACACAGCATCTTTGATTACATACATTTTTCCATTGAGCCTTCTCCACGACGCACGCCGGCGTTTGCCTCCCTTACCGCCGTCGTATCTGATCTTATTTCAGCCCCTAATTTTATTTACTGCCTACAAATAGGATTGTTAGGCTGATTCATGCAGCCAGACCCTCTGTTGCTCTGAGTCACACATGACTAACTGTTGTCCCATCCAAGCATAATGAAGCTGCTCATTGCGTTGTGCCACCTTGCACGAGAGAGAAGCAGGCCTACGTTAATGCTCGAACGTTTCTTGTTACTCTACGCTTTCTCGTGGTTTGGAGCTCTGCTGGCCAGATGCATATTTATGTTGTGGTCATTTTTTTTTACGGAACAGTAGGAAGGCACTTTTCTGGGCACTGATTAAGCTCAAGGAGGCGGGGGGTGGACAAGGACAAATCTATGCTGCAACATGACAAACAATTTATGGTTGCATATACTGAAACACTGGTAGGGCTGGCCGGGGCTAATGAACAGTGGCAATGAGACCAGTACAGCCTGTACAGCTTACTCTTACAATGACCACACCATTTTAGCTGAGGACATTACGAACTATCTACTAAATATCATACATACACTACAGCTCAAAAGTTTCAGATCACTTTAGAATTTCATTTCATGCAATTGTCATGCAGTTCACAAACAATATTGTCCATTTCACAATTAATGTAAGTGTATCAGATGATTTTTAAAGAATATAAATGTTTGTATTAAAGTCTATTTTTGTATAGAGGCTTATTTTTCATATAGTTCTATTATCAGCAATTCTCAGTCCTCTGTCTAAATCTCCTGGTACGACCACCAATCCAAGTTAAGGATGTAATTGGACTAATTGGTTGTTAGGACACTTTTGCTCAATTGTGATGCACAGCTGAAGAACATTCTACTAATAAGTGAGTATAAAAGGGAACAACATTCTAGGTTAGTTTAGTATCTGAAGATCAGCAGTTGATGGCTTGCTGACCGACTCAAAATGACCAGAAAGAAACAACTTTCTTTAGAGACCCGTCAGTCCATTGTTGTGTTAAGGAAGAAGATACTCCATTAAAACAAGAACATTTCACTGTGATCCCAAACTTTTGAGCGATAGTATATACATATATATATATATATATACACATATCATCTTAACAATAAGTGTATGTAGATCTGATTAGAACAGATGTAAATAATAATACATACAATACAAAGTAGCATGAATATGTTATTGTGAGAGAAGTAGATCAGATCTTGATCCAGTTTGAAGAACAAAGTTAGGTTCCAGATTTCTCCTGGACGCCCCAGACATTGTATGAATGTGTTCAGTTCCTTCAGCAGCAATCTTGATTTAACTGCTGTGTCTGATCCACTCACCACTACCGTGCCTGTGTCACTGCAGTGCTGAGAATGATCCACCTTCCTAATAGTACCTGCTCTGTGGTGGTCCTGATCCTTGAATAACAGGGTACCGAAGTATACAGAGAAACTGGTGGACTCCAATCTATAACATTAAAACTATTTGTACTATTTAATTGTCTCTGCAGATTTCTTTCTAAACGTGTCCTTAAGGGACTGGACGCTGTAGTAAAAGTACACACTTACCACTGAAACATTACTCTTATACTAGGTTGTTGAGTTTGTGTGTAATTTTCTGTTAAATAAATATATTCTGTCTTTTCTTTGACTCTTAAAAATGAACAACTTGTATTTAATGTCTGTTTTAGCTAGAAATTAAATAAATGGCAAGGTGGTAAAGGACTTCTGCATAGCTGAGCACACAGCAATATGAACTAATACAGCAATAAGCACTTTATAAAAGAATCAGATGTAATCAAATCAGCAATACCAGCCTTGTTTGTACACTCACTGTCCACTGCATCAACTCCACTGACCATACAGGAGCTACACTTACAGACTGTAGTTCATCTGATTCTCTGTATACTTTATTACTCTGTTCTTTAATGATCAGGACCCCCACAGAACCACCACAGAGCTCCTATATGGTCAGTGGAGCTGATATAGTAGATACAAGGAGGTGTATAGAACCATATAGAAGCAGAACTGAGAACTTTATTATCAGCTTATACTGAGAATGCACTACATGACATGGTTTTGAATCAATTTAAAACTCTAGCTATATTTATACCAAAGTATACCAATAAATTCATGTTCAGGAGCCCAGTGGGCTCATTATGACCCTAATGAGTCTTTCAGGAGTAACTCTGCAACTTCCATGCCTCCTGGACTGAAGACCTTCTATTGATTTGTTCCTAAAAGAATAAATAGATGTGAATATAATCCTATTATTATATGAAATAAACGTTTCTTGCCACCATCCGTCCTCATTAAGCCATGTTTTGACAGCAGTTAATGCAAAGTATGACGTAACCCGAAACTGATGTATCGCATTATGGCTCAGCTCCGCCGTGACATTCTCCATTCTTCTCCTCCGTATTTTATTCAATGTACTCTTCTTTACCCACAGCCTCGCGTAAGGTCACTGCGACTCAGCTAAACTGGTTGCGAAGCTGCTGCCTCCCTGCATTGTTCGGCACACTTTGATACCGCTGGTGCTCTTTTATACGCCAGCTTTCAAAAATGCAGGAGAAATGCCACAGGAATGCTCCCGGAATCCTAATATTCTCTGCGTCTCCGGCTGTTTCAGGGCTCGGATCACTCCAAGGTCGTTGCTGAAAATGGCTAGGGCCTGAGGAGAAATTAGCAGAAGGCGAACGACGTGCTTGACTTGCAGCATACAGCAACTCCGGAGAAGCTCTTCACAAGCAACATACAATCAACACAGCCATTGGATTAAAATGTCCTCATTTCCATCTAGTGGTCAAAGTCATGAGAGGAGGAACAAAGGAACGTCTTAGATGACTGGAGGTATTAGCCTTATTTCCTCATAACATTTAAACTTGTTTATATAATTTGGTAAGTAATTGCAATTTTGGCTTCACTCTATTTGGACAGCCTTGTAGATTATCAAGAGATTTTCTAGTTATTAAGAAAATATCTGTTGAAGGATTCCCAATGGCATAGGGATTAGAGTTAGAATTAGGACCTGGCATGATATTGGGACCAATGGTAGGGTTTGCATTGGGACTATAGGATAGGGGTGAGTGTTAGGTTCAGCATTAGGAAACATCCATAGATGTAATAGACATAAGTGTGATTATAGTTAATTACAAAATAAGCATCCACACAGCATCACAGTGGGCTCGCCAGATATAGTATTTCCAAAGTAAGCTATGTAACACTGTAGCACTACTTTCACCTACCTGTGTACAGGTAAACTGTAACACCACATTCACTTACCTGTGTACAGGCACACTGTAACACTACCTTCACCTACCTGTGTACAGGTAAACTGTAACACCACCTTCAACTACCTGTGTACAGGCACACTGTAACACTACCTTCACTCACCTGTGTACAGGCACACTGTAACACTACCTTCACTCACCTGTGTACAGGTACACTGTAACACTACCTTCACCTACCTGTGTACAGGCACACTGTAACACCACCTTCACCTACCTGTGTACAGGTAAACAGTAACACTAACCTTTACCTACCTGTGTACAGGTAAACAGTAACACCACCTTCACCTACCTGTGTACAGGTAACCTGTAACACTACCTTCACCTATGTACCTGTGTACAGGTAACCTGTGACACTACCTTCACCTATGTACCTGTGTACAGGTAAACTGTAACACTACCTTCACCTACCTGTGTACAGGTAACCTGTAACACCACCTTCACCTACCTGTGTACAGGTAAACTGTAACACTACCTTCACCTACCTGTGTACAGGTAAACAGTAACACTACCTTCACTTACCTGTGTACAGGTGAACAGTAACACTAAGCTTTACCTACCTGTGTACAGGTAAACTGTAACACTACCTTCACCTACCTGTGTACAGGTAAACTGTAACACCACCTTCACCTACCTGTGTACAGGTAAACTGTAACACTACCTTCACCTACCTGTGTACAGGTCAACTGTAACACCACCTTCACCTACCTGTGTACAGGTCAACTGTAACACCACCTTCACCTACCTGTGTACAGGTCAACTGTAACACTACCTTCACCTACCTGTGTACAGGCACACTGTAACACTACCTTCACTCACCTGTGTACAGGCACACTGTAACACCACCTTCACCTACCTGTGTACAGGCACACTGTAACACTACCTTCACTCACCTGTGTACAGGTAAACTGTAATACTACCTTCACTTACCTGTGTACAGGTAAACAGTAACACTAACCTTTACCTACCTGTGTACAGGTAAACAGTAACACCACCTTCACCTACCTGTGTACAGGTAACCTGTAACACTACCTTCACCTACCTGTGTACAGGTAAACTGTAACACTACCTTCACCTATGTACCTGTGTACAGGTAAACTGTAACACTACCTTCACCTACCTGTGTACAGGTAAACTGTAACACCACCTTCACCTACCTGTGTACAGGCACACTGTAACACTACCTTCACCTACCTGTGTACAGGTAAACTGTAATACTACCTTCACTTACCTGTGTACAGGTAAACAGTAACACTAACCTTTACCTACCTGTGTACAGGTAAACAGTAACACCACCTTCACCTACCTGTGTACAGGTAAACTGTAACACTACCTTCACCTACCTGTGTACAGGTAACCTGTAACACTACCTTC
>CM038709.1:6015055-6155055 GCA_021613375.1 Megaleporinus macrocephalus
TCAGCGCACCAGCATGGCATCAGATCACACATCTGCTCCAGTCGAGACACTAGTCACTGACGATCTTACTCATTTATTTGCCATCTATTGATCAGCCTGCTGTCTATGAGTTCAAGGACGTGAGATGTTTCATTCCTTATTAATCTCATGGACTCCACAGCTTAGCTTAGAGTTATTAATACTAAGGCATTAATCTTAAACCACAGTGATCACATTAACATGTGTATGACAACAAACAAGGCAAGAGAACAAGAGTATATATATATATATATATATATATATATATATATATATATATATATATATATATATATATATATATATATGCAGTATATTGCCAAAACTCTTCACTCACCCATCCAGATCATTGAATTGAGGTGTTCCATTCACTTCCATGGATAAATCTGGCAACCCGATGGACTCTGGGTTTGGCGCTTTCCAGGAGTACGGTACTTGTCTGACTGCATTGTGCCCAGTTTAAAGTTTGGTGGAGGGGGGATTATGGTGTAGGGTTGTGTTTCAGGAGTTGGCTCGGCCCCTTAGTTCCAATGAAAGGAACTGTCAAATGTTCTGGAAGAACGGTCAAACATTCTCCTAAACCGTGTGGAGAGCCTTCCCAGAAGAGCTGAAGCTGTTATAGCTGAAAAGGTTGGGCCGACATCGTATTAAACCCTATGGATTAAGAATGGGACGTCACTCAAGTTCATGTGCATGTGAAAACAGATGAGCGTATACTTTCGGCAACGTAGTGTATATTGTAGCTGTCTGAAAATGTTATGTTTTAGTATAAGTTAGTGAATCTTGTGGCATTTCTATTGGTCCATTCGTCATGAAGGTTTCACATGATGTAAAGAGTCGCTGTTGTGTTCAAATGATATAGAAGAATGAAAAAATCAACAAAAATGGAAATATTCTTTTGACATCATCAGAAGTACGGGAATACAGACTGAATGCCATGTTATATATATACCAGTGGGTGTGGATGGGAGTGGTATTCACTCCAATCTGCTCTTGTTTTTTTAGAAATTGTGCCGCAATAAAAGAAAGCTGTGAGGAACATCAGAAAAAACTCAGAAATTATATTCTATGCCTATACTATCTTCTAGGGAACACAGAGGTGGTTGAAGTCTAACTTTAAAGAAAAGGGATAAACCAGGAGATTACAGCTCAAGCATAATGCTTGATGGATCCCATGTAGGTTCCTGCAAGAGCTTGGCAGTCAAGGGTTTCTGTGGTAACCTTGTTATTTAGGAAAGTTTTGCAGGCTCCTAAAACATATTTTTAAGTATCTTGTTAGATATCCTGGGGTCTTTTGGTTCTTAATTAAATTCAAGTTTTTGTGTAGCGCTTTTCACAACAGTGCTGTCACAAAGCAGCTTTACAGAGATTTGAAAACATACAGTTACAGCATGTATCCCCCAGGGAGCATGCCAGAGGCAACAGTGGCAAGAAAAACACAGTAGGAGTGGCAGCTGAGGTTTACAAAACATCCAAAAATAATTAAAAAAAAAAAAATGTATTATCCTACCAGTAAAAATAATGTTTGGCTTGCCTCAAAATCTAATATTATGGTAATATTATATATATATATATATATATATATATATATATATATATATATATATATATATATATATATATATATATATATATAAACAACTAAATATAATACTGCTATTCATTTCTTTGCTTTATGTCAGATCTTAATCACACAGTTTTTAAGATATCAACTCCAATCCAACTCCAGATTGACAGCTTTTTGTTTGGATGCATGGATTCCATTTTCCCATAGAGAATGAATAGGATGAAAAAGAGCATGCCAACTTCTACTCGACCGACAGACGCCATTTCACATACACTGACTCAGGGCAGACCCCCAACCACTACCAACTGTAGTGTTGGGTTGATCCACACTCGTCTGTTTGTCATTTTTTCCCATTCCCATAGAGTCCCATTAATTTTCAGTCCCACCCAAACCTCATGGTTTCATTTCATCTACAGCCTCCAGCCTGCCTCACAGTACTCTCTCAGAGCAGATCCTCAACCTCTAATCCACAGATATACTGACCTGCACTCCTCTATTTGTCATTTATTCATCCCACATTTCTCATATTGCTTAAGCTGTTTTCCAAACAAGGCTCCCTGAACCACTTTTTCACAATCTGAACCCGGTGAATCTCGGCATTGTCATCCTGGAATATAGCCATCAGGGCAAAGAAAATCCATTGATGGAATATTTATTGTCTCATAACATTGCTGAGCCTTGACCTGACCAGCTGACCCCCCCAGATCATAACACTGCCTCCAGAGGCTTGTACAGTGGACACTTAGCATAATGAGTGCATCACTTTACCCACATCCCTTCTTACCCTGACGCTCCCATCACTCTAGAATAGGATCCGTCTGGACTCATCAGACCCCATGACCATTTTCTATTCTTCTTACTAGCCTTACTAACTAGTGGTGTACATATATCCTCTCAGCTGTTTAAAAAAAGTTGCTCAGCATGAAATAGTGCAGAGATTCCATCAACTATGCTATATAACATCATTCAGAAAATCCATAGGAATCTATGGAGACAAGGTCGAAAACCAATATCAGATGGTCGGGACAGACTCACTGCATGGGCTCAGGAACACTTTCCAACACAATCATTTGTGAAAACTTCTCCACAAGAACAAATTAGGTCTCCACGACACAAAGAAGAAACCTGGTTTGAACAGGTTCAGATCTGCTGCATCTTCTCTTGACCGAAGCTCATTTAAGATGGACTAAGGCAACGTAGAAAAGTGTCCTGTGGTCTGACCAATTAAGATGTGCTATTATTTTTTTAGACCATAGATGTCGTGCCCTTTGGGCCAAAGAGGAGAAGATATATCCAGCCCGTTATCGGTGCGGAGGTGGGTAGAGTGGCCTGTATCAATACTAAATAAACAAATTACTATTTAAATGCTAAGCACCACTTACGGACACCACTGGTGATTTCATATGGTTTTCACTGAAAATATTTAAACATGACTTAAAATTAAACTTAAGCTTAATTTACTTTAAAATAGACGATTTTAATTTAATTGAGGGTGACATCATTGGTGGACAACAGTGAACAGCGCCGCAGTACAACAGCATTCTGACTGACTGGGACTGAAAATGTTCCAGAGCTGCTTCTTCAGATTCTGATGATATTTCTGAATTTGAATCTGAAAGAGCTGTAACGTAGAAATAGACCACCATATCACTTAGTCCTGACACTTTTAGACCACCATATCACTTAGTCCTGACACTTTTAGACCACCATATCACTTAGTCCTGATACTTTTAGACCACCATATCACTTAGTCCTGAGACTTTTAGACCACCATATCACTTAGTCCTGAGACTTTTAGACCACCATATCACTTAGTCCTGATACTTTTAGACCACCATATCACTTAGTCCTGAGACTTTTAGACCACCATATCACTTAGTCCTGAGATTTTTAGTCCAACCACACCCACAACTGCAGCTCATCCTGAGTGTAAACAGTGTCTAGCTAAATAACCAATATTATTCATGACAACAGCCTAGCAACCAGCCTAGCAACCAGCTACACTCAGATATAGAGGTACAGTTATTGTAGTAAATATGATTAAAGTGAACTCGCTCTCATACGACTTCATAACTACATTAGCTTAGCATAACTTGAGCCATCGAACTTAGCAAGTGAAGCTAACGTTAGCTAACATCAGCTAAAGCAGGCTCAGTAACTGAGCTTACCTGGTTTACCTCCACGTACACAGAGGCTCTTGAACTCCCCTCACTGGTTTCCTACACGCCCATATTGTTGAACAGCATCAGACTTAAGATCCAGTCGTCGTGTAAGTCTACGTCCCATAGTGATAATCTTCAGACCTGAAATGATCTACAGGTGATTGAGTGAGAGGGGGGTGCTTTCCAGTGTGTCTGTTTAAAGTTGACAGGTTTAGTCCACTTTCTGGATATTTGGGGGTCTTTGGGTCGTTTGTGTTCGGGGGTCCACTGTACATCCAATTACTGCAGCCAGAAACAAAAAACAACAGCTTTCTGTCATTGTGTATTACTGCAAGTACATCTTCTAGCGTTGTTGTCCACCATCTACACCACACCCATAACACCTACGGCAGTTTCTGAACAGTGGGTGGAGCTAAACAGTCTTTTAAGCCGTATTTCTTGACCTTAAAATAAAAAAATAAAATAATACCTTAAAATAATGACCTTAAAAATAAAACGTTTTCTGACTTTTAATAATCACAAGGTAGGATCTTAAATTCCGCTGTAGTGATGTGTTTGATGTTTTCAGATTATCTGCTGCTTAGCCTTTAAGCACTGAGTAACTTACACAACTGCAGTGGAACTTCTTAGCAAATCCAAAAGTCTGTCAAAACAGAAACAGAAGTATGTATAATTCTATGCTTTTCTTTGTTTTCTAGTTTTAATATTGGTCAAAAATAAAATAGTTAGGCAGAACAAATCAGGGCAGATGTTGTTGATAAGGCAGATGGAATTAAACACACAAAAAAATTTATTAGTTACTAAATTCAAATGGCTAAATTCTAAAACTTCAGCAGAGTTTAAATTCATTATTTTACTAAAGTGCATGTACTTCGTACGTGGACAGTTTAAACACCAGCATTCACAATGGCAACTGACCTCAAACTGCTAGAACACCTTTGGGATGAATTAGAGCGGAGACTACGAGCCAGACCTTCTCGTCCATCATGTTGGCAATTTCTTGCTGATGTACAGCCCTATGAAGCTCCATCAAGCTGAGTATTGTATATATGGCTTTTGGAGTAACATATGCTTCCATCCAGATGATGCCTTTCTTTTTTCAGTAAGATAGTAACACACCATGTTCTGCATGTATTACAGCAGTGTGGCTCTGTAGTAAAACAGTATGGGTGCTAAACTACATACAAGTAAGGTTGTATGTTAAAGATTTGCATTTACAAATACAAGGTGAGTTTGTGATATATATATATATATATATATATATATATATATATATATATATATATATATATATGTATATATATATATATATATATCGGCCATCCACAGTGAAACAGTGAATAAATATCATATTGAATATGGTCACCAGTATTATTTTGGCTCGTACATGCATTCACCAGGGTTTTAATTATCTCCTTATTATTTACGATTGCTGCTACTAGATTTCATGCTGACTCACTCACAGTCGTGCACTGCCTCCATCTGTACGGTATAATACCAGACATTGAAAACGCAATTGACATAAGGTTTCATTCTATATTCTCAAATTTCATTCTATATTCTGAAGTTTCATTCTATATTCTGAAATTTTATTCTATATTCTCAAATTTCATTCTATATTCTGAAGTTTCATTCTATATTCTGAAGTTTTATTCTATATTCTCAATTGTCATTCCATATCCTCAAGTTTCATTCTATATTCTGAAGTTTCATACTATATTCTCAAGTTTAAATTCATATTCTCAAGTTTTAATCTATATTCTCAAGTTTCATTCCATATATTCAGACTATAATTCCATATCCTCAAGTTTCATTCTATATCCTGAAGTTTCATTCTATATTCTCAAGTTTAAATTCATATTCTCAAGTTTTAATCTATATTCTCAAGTTTTATTCCATATATTCAGACTATAATTCCATATCCTCAAGTTTTATTCCATATATTCAGACTATAATTCCATATCCTCAAGTTTCATTCTATATTCTGAAGTTTCATTCTATATTCTCAAGTTTAAATTCATATTCTCAAGTTTTAATCTATATTCTCAAGTTTCATTCCATATATTCAGACTATAATTCCATATTCTCAAGTTTTATTCCATATATTCAGACTATAATTCCATATTCTCAAGTTTCATTCTATATTCTCAAGTTTCAATCCATATTTTCAATTGTCGTTCCATATTCTCAAGTTTCATTCTATATATTCAGACGTTCATTCCATATATTCAGACTTTTATTACATATTCTCAAGTTCCATTCCATTTAAGTTTTCAATCCATATCCTCAAGTTTCATTCTATATTCAAGTTTCATTCCAAATAGTGAGAATTTCATTCAATATCCTCAAGTTTTATTTCATATATTCACACTTTCATTCCATATATTCAGACTTTCATCCTATATTCTCAAGTTTCACTCCATATTCTCAAGTTTCATTCTTTTGGTTTTGGAGTGAATACACAAAAAAATGATTTTAAATAACGGTTTCATTTATTAGGGGAAAAAGCTATTCAAACCTGGCCCTGTGTGAAAATGTAACTGCATGGGAGAGTTCCAGCCTCAGTTCTGGACTGCTTTGCTTGGGTTGGGCAGTAAAACATAATGCGTGGGCATGTTGATAGCCATATTTTTAAAGCCAGGAATATATTCAGGGCTTGATTTGTGCATAAATGATGACAGCAGATTTAATGATACTGTCTTAAATTAATATATGAGGTAAGAAATAAAAATGTTGTATGTGTCTTCAAACTTAAACTTAAACCCTAATGATTGAAGAGTACACTTTGCTTATTTAAATTTAAGAAAAGATTTAATTGTGATTAATTCCAACACACATTAATTAATTTAGCATTGTACTGATAGAGCAACTTGTGAAAAGCTTTAGAACAACTTTAAATCAAAGCTGGCAATTATTTAGACACAGGCTGAGACTATAATACTCAGAAGTGGAAACAGGAATAAGTGAAAATACAATATTAGCCTATCAGAAATAAGAAAGGACATATCTTCACACTGCACAGCAAAATGCGTTTCTGCAATTGGTTCAGAGATAATAGCCGTTGCTTACATTGCGATGTGGGGGGCAAAGACAAAATCTGGGGAGACAACCCCCTCCACCACCCCCTAGGGTCAGCCTTGGAGAGTTCCAAGGCCAATACCCCTGCTGATCATAAAGAGCACAAAGGCCAATCTCAAATTTACCAAAAAACATTAATGATCCCAGACACTTTTGGGAAAATATTCTTTTGACTGACGAGACACAAGTAGAACTTTTTGGAAGGTGGGCATCCCGTTACATCTGGTGTAAAACTAATACAGCATGTACTTGCTACACCCTCAATTTTTCAGCTCACGCCCACTTTACATAAAGACAGTCCGAGACTGCCTCAGTCCGAGACTGCCTCAGCGTACTTGGGATCCACAGCAGGACAATGATCTGAAGCACACCAGCAAGTCTGAACCTCTGAATGTCTGAAAAAAAGAAAACAACATGAAGGTTTGAGTGGTCTAGTCAAAGTCCGGACTCAGATCCAACTGAGATGCTTTGGCATGACCTTAAACAGGCCGTTCATGCTCGATAACCCTTCAGTGTCCAAAGTCTGCAAAGAGTGGGCCAGAATCCCTCCACAGAGACGCGAAAAACTCATTCCCAGTTAACACAAATGCTTGATTACGGTTGTTAGATTTAGGGGGCAATTACTTTTTCACATAGGGCCAGGTTGGTTTGGATTTTTTTTCCTTAATAAATGAAACCATGATTTGAAAACTGCTTTTTGTTTATTCACTCAGGTTCTCATTATCTGATATTGAAATTTGTTTGATAATCTGAAATACTTAGTTGTGACAGATGTGCAAAAACAATAGAAACATGTAAGGGGCAAATACTTTTTCACAGCATTGTATATATAAACTTAGCACAAAAAGTAAGGAAATGTGTGTTTGGTAGATTATTACTTTTTGTTGAGCAGTAGAGCTGAGTAAGCAGTAGAGCTGAGTATGTGGGTTGTGCCCATGAAAAATTTGCCAAATCTTCTCTGCCAATGCCAAAAGCTTGCTTTGCTGTTGCTATAGACACTAATTTTGATCTTCTGGTACCCCCAGGTGTTATTTGTGCTGGTGTCAACAACACATGCACTGGAACCTGAACATGTGTAGGAACCTTATTGTCCAGCGATGAGTCCAGATTCTGCCTATGGTGGTTGGATCGTAGGGTCAAAGTGTGGAGAAGACGTGGAGAACGCTATGCTGGTTGCTGCACCGATCTTTTGGTGGAGTCAGTGTGACGGCGTGGAGCAACATCTCCCTCACTGGGAAAATAAGACTTGTCATCATTGGAGGCAATCTCAGTGCACAGAGATATCGAGATGAAATTCTGCATCCAGTGGCGTATATCCCATATCTCCACAATCTGGGACCAAACTCTATCCTCCAAGATGACAATGCTCGCCCCCACAGAGCGGGGTTTATCAGAGACCACCTCCAGAATTTGGGAGTGAAGAGGATGGAATGGCCTGCCAGCAGTCTTGACCTCAACCCCATTGAACATTTGTGGGATCAGCTTGGGCGTGATGTTTGTGTCAGAGTGACCAACACAACCACGCTGGCTGACTTGCGATAAATGCTGGTTGAAGATTGGGATGCCACTGGTGACCAGCATGAGGAGGAGGTGTCAGGCTGTTGTAGCTCTCTATGGTTCTTCCAAACACCTATCAAGCTGCTGTTTGTTTATTTGTTAATTTTATTTGGATCCCCATTCGCTTCTATAATGATAGCAGCTATTCTTCCTGGGGTCCATCAGACATAAAACACATATATACATTATACATATACAACAAAAAGAAAAGAAGAACATACTCTATGTATATTCCAAATGTATACAAAAGAAGAATATACATTATACATATACAACAAAAAAGAAAAGAACATACTCTATGTATATTCCAAATGTATACAAAAGAATATACATTATACATATACAACAAAAAAGAAAAGAAGAACATACTCTATGTATATTCCAAATGTATACAAAAGAATATACATTATACATATACAAAAAAAAGAAAAGAACATACTCTATGTATATTCCAAATGTTTACAAAAGAATATAAATTTTACATATACAAAAAAAGAAAAGAAGAACATACTCTATGTATATTCCAAATGTATACAAACGAAAAAGAAATAAAAATAGATAAGTAAGAAGTAGAAAGTTTAAATAAAATGTGTCATTATAAATGAATAACTTGTTAAATTGCCAATATGTCTTGTTTCTCCAAACTTCAAATCATCCAGTTACTAAACACCAGTCTGGCACCTCACAGAGAGGATTTGGCTAATTTTACACGCCCACATGCTCTACTACGACATACTCTACTGCTCAGCCCACTAATGCATGTTCCTTACAAATGTGTTACCAGTTCAAAGAAAAATTAACAGACTTTTTTAACCGTAACAAGATTCATCAACAAGAAGCATCGTTACATCAATGTAATAATCTACCAACCACACATTTCCTTACTTTTGGTACCATGTTCAGTTCAGTCTCATGGGATCTTTATTGATGTACATCGAAAGCCTCAAGAGTAAACATTAGGTAAGGGGTCACTAATAGGCGGGCCGCGGCCCGAATCCAGACCCAGACGTTGTGCAATGCGGACTCAAACTGATAATCTATTGAGAATGATTTAATTCTGACTGTGTTTGTTTTAAACGGTGGAGCTTTTATTGTCTTTATGGTATACAGGCTTTACAGCGCAGTGAACTCAGAGACTAATCACTTGCGCTGTAAGATCACCGAAGGCTCCTCAGCCAATCAGATCAGTGCAGATTGGGGCATGTGGCACGTGCACACAGGCGAGGAACAAGGCGAGGAGCAGCAGTCGGAGACTAAAGCGAGTCAGAAAGAATAAGGAGCTCTAAAAACAGAAAAGTGAACAGAGAGAACTGAGTGTTTAACAGGAACGGTTCTGGAATGGACCTGCTCGTCTAGTTCTGGAGAAAACCGCTCTGTACAACCAACATGTTAATCTGTGAAGCTGAGTTAACAAGAAGACACACATTTTATTTACTTTCTCTGTAAATAAACTCTTTAAGATGCACTTTTTTTCAAAAGTGTTTTTTTTTTGTTTATAAATAATTAATTAGGTTCAGTATTTAATCAGTAAATATACTGAAATATACTGAACGGTATGTGTGGTGTGTTGGTGTTTCAGTAGCTGATGGTATAAGATGCTGATACTAGACTACTTCAGTAAACAGGATACACCACTGAATCACAACACACGTTAAAGATGATGATGGTCCAGACCTCAGCCTGAGGAGATCTCCTCTAACTGGACCTTACTGGACTCTAATTAACTACCCCTGCACTAGGTTAAGTGTTTATACTTGAAAGTATTATTAACGACAGGTTGCAACATTCAAAACACAACAAATCACAACACACGTTAAAGATGATGATGGTCCAGACCTCAGCCTGAGGAGATCTCCTCTAACTGGACCTTACTGGACTCTAATCAACTACCCCTGCACTAGGTTAAGAGTTTATACTTGAAAGTATTATTAACGACAGGTTGCAACATTCAAAACACAACATTGGGTAAAAATAATGAGTTACAGATTATATGGCCGCTATCCACATTGTCATGAGAGATGGACCAATAGAAATGTTCCAGAACATCTTGGGGGGAAAAAAATCTGGTTCCATTGATTACATTGAAAGTGAACTCCTGTAAAGTTATCATTTTGGAGAAGCTGGTTTTTCATTGGACAGTGATGATATACAATGTAAAGATAAAGACTCCTGCCATGAGGTTGCTGTATAATATATTATGAACCACTGAGATGCATGAAGGTGAAGTTGGTGGTGCCATTTCAGAAGAGGGTCTCATTTCCTGGAAATATATTAGCAGCATTGTAGTCTGAGGATGCATGACACGCACTAACAGGTGCCATTTATCAACAGAAGTTTCTACTGGAGGATGAAAAATTCATTCGTTCCTCCGGGTCTGTATGGATGAATAAAGCCTCGAGCGATCCGTCCCGCACGAGTGCCTACTCGAACTTTGAAGAATTTCTTATTTTTGGATCTTCTGTAGTTCCCACTCTGGAGGGTCTATAAAAAAAGGGAGTGGGGGGGTGTCCATGTGGGTGGGGGATGCTCTTAACTTTGATTCTCCCTCATTTGCACTTGTTTGGAAACAACACCAGACAAGCGGTCCGTGCTGCCAGATGCAGTGGTGTTGTAGACGGCGTTGGCCAGCGTATGCTGCCGTGCACCTGTCCACACGGATATTCCTTGAAGCGCGGCCTTCCCGAACCGGAGATCACGGCTGTAATGAGATTTCTGGCTGCCCGACATCAAAGAGGCACCGTAGGTCTCTCATGCTTTCATTTAAAATTCTTAATCCACTGTGGTAATTACCCCGGATCTGCGCTGCGCCCTTTGTTCCTCTAAGGCTCGGCTAATCTGTTACCTTTGTGCTGCAAACATGATACATACATTATAATAACGTTATTAGAAGCAGCTTTTTACTCCACATACTCCAACATGTAATTAAGGCCGAAGAATAGCACACGACAAACGAGAAGCTAATTAAAACTAATGAAGCCCATTGTAACGAATGAAAAGAATATTGGCACACGGTTAAAGTATAGCAAGCTGTGGGCATGGGGTTCACTGGCGTAGCAGGCCAGTAAGTATAAACATCACTTTTAAAACCCGGAGAAGAAAAGAAGGTTAACGGCTCCAGCTTGACCACCACACACTGACAGATGACCAATAGTGACCACACACAAACACTGGCCGGAGAGCGTCTTCTGCACTCGTTATTATAAAAATGCTAAAAACTAAACAATTTTATAAGTCTCTTTGTTGTTGTTGTTGTTGTTGTTGTTGTTGTTACACAGGAGTGTTTTTAATGCTGGGTATGAAGATTCTCTGCCTGCAGGCTTTTAACAGTCAATTAAATTTAATTAACTAAATAATTTCCCCAAAATACCCACACATAGCAAAGACTGCATGCTCATATCACAACATTCTCAATAGCGATTTATACTGGATTAAAATCACTCCACAGTTATTACTGTCAGACTGTAAACACTACACACACTGCAGATTCATACAGGATTAAAATCACTCCACAGTTATTACTGTCAGAGTGTAAACACTACACACACTGCAGATTCATACTGGATTAAAATCACTCCACAGTTATTACTGTCAGACTGTAAACACTACACACACTGCAGATTCATACAGGATTAAAATCACTCCACAGTTATTACTGTCAGAGTGTAAACACTACACACACTGCAGATTCATACTGGATTAATATCACTCCACAGTTATTACTGTCAGACTGTAAACACTACACACTGCAGATTCATACTGGATTAAAATCACTCCACATTTATTACTGTCAGACTGTAAACACTACACACTGCAGATTCATACAGGATTAAAATCACTCCACAGTTATTACTGTCAGACTGTAAACACTACACACACTGCAGATTCATACTGGATTAATATCACTCCACAGTTATTACTGTCAGAGTGTAAACACTACACACACTGCAGATTCATACTGGATTAAAATCACTCCACAGTTATTACTGTCAGACTGTAAACACTACACACTGCAGATTCATACAGGATTAAAATCACTCCACAGTTATTACTGTCAGACTGTAAACACTACACACACTGCAGATTCATACTGGATTAATATCACTCCACAGTTATTACTGTCAGACTGTAAACACTACACACTGCAGATTCATACTGGATTATAATCACTCCACATTTATTACTGTCAGACTGTAAACACTACACACTGCAGATTCATACAGGATTAAAATCACTCCACAGTTATTACTGTCAGACTGTAAACACTACACACACTGCAGATTCATACTGGATTAATATCACTCCACAGTTATTACTGTCAGACTGTAAACACTACACACTGCAGATTCATACTGGATTAAAATCACTCCACAGTTATTACTGTCAGACTGTAAACACTACACACACTGCAGATTCATACTGGATTAAAATCACTCCACAGTTATTACTGTCAGACTGTAAACACTACACACACTGCAGATTCATACTGGATTAAAATCACTCCACAGTTATTACTGTCAGACTGTAAACACTACACACACTGCAGATTCATACTGGATTAAAATCACTCCACAGTTATTACTGTCAGACTGTAAACACTACACACACTGCAGATTCATACTGGATTAAAATCACTCCACAGTTATTACTGTCAGACTGTAAACACTACACACACTGTAGATTCATACTGGATTAAAGTCACTCCACAGTTATTACTGTCAGACTGTAAACACTACACACACTGCAGATTCATACTGGATTAAAATCACTCCACAGTTATTGCTGTCAGACTGTAAACACTACACACTGCAGATTCATACTGGATTAAAATCACACCATAAATATTACTTTTTGACTGTAAACACTACACACACTGCAGATTCATACTGGATTAAAAGTATGGATCTTATTGAGAATAATATGAATTGTAGAATACCAAAAGCGTGACTACACTGTAAAAAATGTTGGATGTTTTATTAATTTACAATTGCTAGTCGGCCTGAATAATCAAAACCCATCCAGTTAACAGAAGCCCGTCACGTCAAATAATCTTATTTAATAAAACAAACTGTGGTGTAGTGGTTAGTATGGTGGTGTAGTGGTTAGTATGGTGGTGTAGTGGTCAGTATGATGGTGTAGTGGTCAGTATGATGGTGTAGTGGTTAGTATGGTGGTGTAGTGGTTAGTATGGTGGTGTAGTGGTTAGTATGGTGGTGTAGTGGTCAGTATGATGGTGTAGTGGTTAGTATGGTGGTGTAGTGGTTAGTATGGTGGTGTAGTGGTTAGTATGGTGGTGTAGTGGTTAGTAAGGTGGTGTAGTGGTTAGTATGATGGTGTAGTGGTTAGTATGATGGTGTAGTGGTTAGTATGGTGGTGTAGTGGTTAGTATGGTGGTGTAGTGGTTAGTATGGTGGTGTAGTGGTTAGTATGATGGTGTAGTGGTTAGTATGGTGGTGTAGTGGTTAGTATGATGGTGTAGTGGTTAGTATGATGGTGTAGTGGTTAGTACGGTGGTGTAGTGGTTAGTATGGTGGTGTAGTGGTCAGTATGATGGTGTAGTGGTTAGTATGGTGGTGTAGTGGTTAGTATGGTGGTGTAGTGGTTAGTATGGTGGTGTAGTGGTTAGTATGATGGTGTAGTGGTTAGTATGGTGGTGTAGTGGTTAGTAAGGTGGTGTAGTGGTTAGTCTGATGGTGTAGTGGTTAGTACGGTGGTGTAGTGGTCAGTACGGTGGTGTAGTGCTTAGTGTGGTGGTGTAGTGGTTAGTATGGTGGTGTAGTGGTTAGTACGGTGGTGTAGTGGTCAGTATGGTGGTGTAGTGGTTAGTCAGTGGTGTAGTGGTTAGTACGGTGGTGTAGTGGTTAGTACGGTGGTGTAGTGGTTAGTACGGTGGTGTAGTGGTTAGTATGGTGGTGTAGTGGTTAGTATGGTGGTGTAGTGGTCAGTATGGTGGTGTAGTGGTTAGTATGGTGGTGTAGTGGTTAGTATGATGATGTAGTGGTCAGTATGGTGGTGTAGTGGTTAGTATGGTGGTGTAGTGGTTAGTATGATGATGTAGTGGTCAGTATGGTGGTGTAGTGGTTAGTATGGTGGTGTAGTGGTTAGTATGGTGGTGTAGTGGTTAGTACGGTGGTGTAGTGAATATATATGTACGGTGTATATATATATATATATTTATATATATCAATAAAACTGTAATCCATCTCCAATAGAGCTTCACAGGATGGACCATACTTATCCATGCAGGGCACATACACTAGATCTAGGGATCATTTCGCCTCTTCAACACTCTCCAGTACTCTCCTGTCAGAGCTGCTCACTGCCACCACCACATATGCCCCGGAGTTGCTGACGTAGGCTCGTCCACTGCTTGTCCATTGGCAAACGAACAACGCTGAGGCTATGAAAATGCAATCGCTGCCCTCTTAAAGAGTGTCATAGCTGGGAACGTTGAAGGGAGGGGCCCCGAGTTGAGCCATAAAGACACCTTCCACTTTCCCTGATTGCAAAGAAGGGAAGACAATCCGGCCAAACCGTAAATCACAGAGATGGCTCGATGCTTCTTGTGCCAACCTGAAAAAAAAAGATAATGGCTATAGATAAAAGGTGATTTCGCTTCAAAACACTGCAGCACAGATTACACCAAAATCACAGGCCGCCTAGCCAGAACACACTGTTTCCCCAGCCGCACAGCCGCGCTCAGGTATTTCCTTCCACAACCTTAACTAACCTTGCGCGGGAGAGCGAAGGAAAACAACAGGCAGGAGGAGGGACGGCGCCCTGACACTGGGAGAGATATGGACGTAGATCATCCCAATAAATAGTGTTGGGGAAGGACAGGGACCAGACAGATGCATTAGTTTAATTCACTTTCATAATGGCTCGGCCACTAGGAACGCCAAGTTCCAGTCCATCTGTAGACCCGCATCCCCGAGGATGGAGTCAGGTGCGGCCCTGGCAGCCGCTCGCCCGCCGCGTCCTCTCTGCCCTTCTGCCTCTCTCTCACGATATATCAGAGAGCGGCTTTTAAACGGGAGTAGAGAGCAACATGCTTCATTTGTCTGATCTGAGTAGCGCCTCAGCGGGGCGTGTATCCAAACGCTGATTCAGATTTGCTTCCGTTCCTCTTTTCGCTCGGGCGGGAGACGGTTTATTGATCACCTGTCTCCGTGTAGGAGAGAGAGGGGGAAGTTCTTCGGTCCACCTGACGAGGCTAAATGGATGAATCTTCGCATGCTGTATGTGGAGCAGTAGGCATTGCGTGCCCTTTGGCCTGAGGGCTGATTGATGAGGAGATGCGGCCGTGAAAGTAAATATGCATCCGACGGGCACCTCGCCCATAAATCCCGGCCAGAGCTCGACGATTGGCGTAATATTTACTCCCCGGGTTTAGGAACCCTGCCTGGCTGCTCGAGAAGCCCATCCATTACTTGACTGGCAGGAACGGCTACCTGCGGATGCCATCTCGGAGTCGTGACCGTATTCTCCAATTTGTACCTCATTAGCAGCGTTTCTACAGAAAATCACACACGTCCTTTTATCCCCACTCCACACATCGCCTCCAGACCAGAGATGGATCTTACCTGGAACATCTTTCATCTCATCTCCTCTTATCTCAGGTGCCACCATACTCACAGACTCTCCTACAGCTAACTGAACTGACTCACTGATTGTGTGTACAGTGACACGAATGAGCATGTGAAATAGAATAGAATTTACATCTATCTGACACTGGTGTTTACACACAGCCGAATTTGACCTCCACGTTTAACCCAACCGTGCAGTGAAACACCTACATATACACACACAATAGTGAACATACACACTAGGGGCAGTGAAACACCCACATATACACACAAAAGTGAACACACACTAGTAAACATACACAATAGGGGACAGTGAAACACCCACATATATACACACACACACACACTAGTAAACATACACACTAGGGGGCAGTGAAACACCCACATACACACAAGTGAACATACACACTAGGGGGCAGTGAAACACCCACATATACACACACACTAGTGAACATACACACTAGGGGCAGTGAAACACCCACATATACACACACATCAGTAAACATACACACTAGGGGCAGTGAAACACCGACATACACACACACACACTAGTAAACATACACACTAGGGGGCAGTGAAACACCCACATACTCACACACAAGTGAACATACACACTAGGGGGCAGTGAAACGCCCACATATATATACACACACACTAGTAAACATACACACTAGGGGGCAGTGAAACACCCACATACTCACACACCAGTGAACATACACACTAGGGGCAGTGAAACACCCACATATACACACAAAAGTGAACATACACACTAGGGGGCAGTGAAACATCCACATATACACACACTAGTAAACATACACACTAGGGGGCAGTGAAACACCCACATACTCACACACCAGTGAACATACACACTAGGGGCAGTGAAACACCCACATATACACACTAAAGTGAACATACACACTAGGGGGCAGTGAAACATCCACATATACACACACTAGTAAACATACACACTAGGGGGCAGTGAAACACCCACATATACACACACACACACTAGTAAACATGCACAGTAGGGGGCAGTGAAACACCCACATACTCACACACAAGTGAACATACACACTAGGGGGCAGTGCAACACCCACATATACACACACACTAGTGAACATACACACTAGGGGGCAGTGAAACACCCACATACACAGAAGTGAACATACACACTAGGGGGCAGTGAAACACCCACATATACACACACACTAGTGAACATACACACTAGGGGCAGTGAAACACCTACATATACACACACATCAGTAAACATACACACTAGGGGCAGTGAAACACCAACATACACACACACAAGTGAACATACACACTAGGGGGCAGTGAAAAACCCACATATATATACACACACACAAGTGAACATACACACTAGGGGGCAGTGAAACACCCACATATATATACACACACACTAGTAAACATACACACTAGGGGGCAGTGAAACACCCACATACTCACACACTAGTGAACATACACACTAGGGGCAGTGAAACACCCACATACTCACACACTAGTGAACATACACACTAGGGGCAGTGAAACACCCACATATACACACAAAAGTGAACATACACACTAGGGGGCAGTGAAACATCCACATATACACACACTAGTAAACATACACACTAGGGGGCAGTGAAACACCCACATACTCACACACCAGTGAACATACACACTAGGGGCAGTGAAACACCCACATATACACACTAAAGTGAACATACACACTAGGGGGCAGTGAAACATCCACATATACACACACTAGTAAACATACACACTAGGGGGCAGTGAAACACCCACATATACACACACACACACTAGTAAACATGCACAGTAGGGGGCAGTGAAACACCCACATACTCACACACAAGTGAACATACACACTAGGGGGCAGTGCAACACCCACATATACACACACACTAGTGAACATACACACTAGGGGGCAGTGAAACACCCACATACACACAAGTGAACATACACACTAGGGGGCAGTGAAACACCCACATATACACACACACTAGTGAACATACACACTAGGGGCAGTGAAACACCCACATATACACACACATCAGTAAACATACACACTAGGGGCAGTGAAACACCAACATACACACACACAAGTGAACATACACACTAGGGGGCAGTGAAACACCCACATATATACACACACACACTAGTAAACATACACACTAGGGGGCAGTGAAACACCCACATACTCACACACTAGTGAACATACACACTAGGGGCAGTGAAACACCCACATATACACACAAAAGTGAACATACACACTAGGGGGCAGTGAAACATCCACATATACACACACTAGTAAACATACACACTAGGGGGCAGTGAAACACGCACATATACACACACAAGTGAACATACACACTAGGGGGCAGTGAAACACCCACATACTCACACACTAGTGAACATACACACTAGGGGCAGTGAAACACCCACATATACACACAAAAGTGAACATACACACTAGGGGGCAGTGAAACATCCACATATACACACACTAGTGAATATACACACTAGGGGGCAGTGAAACACCCACATATACACACACACTAGTGAACACACACACTAGGGGGCTGTGAAACACCCACATATACATACACTAGTGAACATACACACTAGGGGGCAGTGAAACACCCACATATACACACACACTAGTGAACACACACACTAGGGGGCAGTGAAACACCCACATATACACACACACTAGTGAACATACACACTAGGGAGCAGTGAAACACCCACATACACACACACACACACACACACACACACACACAAGTGAACATACACACTAGGGGGCAGTGAAACACCCACACTTGCTAGGAGCAGTGAGCAGCCCTATCCACAGTGTCTGTGAAGAGGTTGGGGGTTAGGTGCCTTGCTCATGGGCACTTCAGTCAGATTCTGTTGGTTTAGGGGATTGAACTGGAGACCTTCCGGTCACAAGACCTGAATATTTTTGATATATATTTTTATATGGATAAATAGAAAAGGCACAACATTACTTGTTTGTGGTTCCATTGACTTACATACAAGTAGTTTTTCCCTTATTCTGTAAAGTTGGCATTTTGGAGATACACAAGTCAGGTGTGCTGAATCAATGATAGTTGAACAAAACATTATATAATTAAGTCTAAAATTAGCTATTTGATCATTGATTATTAAAGTAGGAGCTTACAAATGTTTTGAAATGACTTAAAATAAGCGAATCACAAAATATATTTTAATAAAAATGTATTCTATTGAATTTGTAGGCCCATAACTAATGTAATTCATTCGTAATTATTAATACAAAACTTTTATTAAACACTTACAAATGACCAAAGAACTAGTAATATTTATAAGATCTTGATCTTACATTTGTTGAATTATATATATATATATCGTTGACATTGTGTGAACATTATATAATGAATGGACCAAGAGAAATAAGAAATAACTTATTCCATTCCAAAATAATTCTGGTTCCATTGACTTACATTGAAAGCAAGCAAGACTGTTCTTGTCCTCTTATATATATATATATATATATATATATATATATATATATATATATATATATATATATATATATATAAACAAACCATTTCATACATAATGATGGTCATTCCTCAGTTCTGTACATGCTAACAAGCTTATTTTAAACATTTTTTTTAGTCTCTAGTAATCTTATAAAGGCAGTCTGCCTCCATCTGTGCTCTCTGGCTCCACATGACTCGAGTGTGCAGTCCGGCTCCGTGTCATGGCTTTTTTTGTGTAGCGGATTCTGATTCTGTTTGGCAGTAAAGCACAAGGCCAGGATGTGGGAAGATTTATGGGCGAGAGGGAGGCACAGTGACAGGCTTGGGCTGAGCTCTCCCCTGGGACGAGGCTAGTGCCTTAAGACGAGGCGGGTGTTCCTCAGAGATCCCTTTCAAACCGTTTAAAGGACATCAGTGAGCGAGCGGGAAGGACTCCAGAGAAAACGGGACCTTGAGACCCAGTACAGTCAGCCTGAAGGAAATGGAGATAGAGGTTCTCAGCTTGAACCCCAGTGTAGTACTAGACGAGGCTTAAACTGAGCTTAAACTCCCTGTGTGGAGCATGGAGGCCATTTGATTCATTAAAAGATCTGCTTATTAGGTGATTACTAGAGCATTAATAAGCAGTATATAATGACCTCGTTAGCAGTTAATAATGCTCTAATAAATTGAAACATGGCGTGTGTCAGTGAGGTCTTACTTTAATTAGTTATTAAGTGTTCGTTGACTGTTGAGATGAATGATATGTAATAAATGTCAGTTCATGTGCAAGTATGAATATATTTGCATGTTAATTTATCTGAACTCAAACAGCTTACAACTATTTTTGAGTTTTAAATCTCTGTGTTTGAAATTATACAATGCTGATATTTTTAATATTTGAAAGCAAGTGTGCTCAAGACTAAAAAAACTGAATTGATTCATCAGCTTTTATCAATGTTAGTTGAATGATAGTTCTTATAACTTGTTGAATGCTGTTGCACTGTTAACCCGTAATCAGTTTCTGTGTAAAGAGTTTGTGTAATGATGCTTAAAAACTAAAGTTTTATTTCATTACTTAAAATATTTTAGTATGTTCTACTATTTTGAAAGAATAATTGAGTACGCTAATATTTTTAAGTTGAACTTAAAACATCAAGTTTTAGCTTGGACCACGCCCCTGTAGCACCTTGCCAGATTCTCATTGGTCAGTCCAATCGAGAGTTTGAATTGTTTAGTGGAGCTTGTAAAGGTTTTGAAGTCTTTTTCTATTTTCACTGTGAGATTTGGTGTTTTCTGTGTTTAACTTCTTTTCCTCGGACAGAAACTCTGTAGTGCTGGGATTTCTCTACAGTGGACATTTCCCCCATTGTTTTCTTTTCTTGAAGAACTACAGAGGACTACAAATAACCAAGCCGCCATCTTCCCTCTCTTTTTCTCATTCTGGAACTTGGTAAGTAGTTTTCCGTGTTCAAGTGGTGTAAAACTGTTGTTCTGCAGTTGATGCTAATCTAAAGCTAGAAAATGTAATTTACTGTGTTTTTATCATTTCAATGTGTAAACTGTATTTAAGAATTATTGTAAGATAAACAGTATTCTAACTAGACCAATCAAAACCAGTCATCGTCACTACTGAACCCTTCAAGGGTCAGGATCGTCCTCGATGATCCCAGTGATGTAATTTGAAATAAAATCAAACTAAATTTAACTGCTCTCTGTGATCCTTTGACGTAAGAAAACATCAGCTTTTTAAATTTTCACAACTTAATTTAAATTACAGGAAACTTAATGTTGAGTTGAATTAAATGGTCAGTAGGGTTGATTTTAAATAAAGGGTGACCTTAAGCAACTGGACCATTGTCTGTATTTTGATTACTTACTAATAGTTATTGTTTTAATAGACTTATAGTTTTATCTACTTCTGTTTGGCCAAAACTGTAAACGTTGGCAACCAGGCCTGACCTCTCGTATGCTCTTGTGGCTCAACGCAATCAGATCTTCACAGCAGTAACCCAACATCTAGTATAAAGGCGTATTCTTGTTTGCTGCAGATTTTTTCCACAATCCAGCACCAGAGGTTTAAAAAGTTGCTCCCAGATGTGTGTTCTGGTTATCAGATCATGCCAGACCGCAGGCAGGGCTAACTAATGAACCGGCCAAGAACGAATAAGTCAAATACGGCATTGTATCTGACCAGTTTACCTTGAGAAACTGGACCATCGTCCGTATTTGGATTGCTTATTAATCTACATCTGACAAAAGCATGTTTTAATGGATGTCTGACCTCTCAAATGCTCTTGTAGCTGAATGCAATCATGGATTTGATTCACAGCAGTGACCCACTGTCTAGTATAAAGGCAAATCCTGGTTTGCTGCAGATTTTGCCACAATCCAGCACCAGAGGTTTAACAAGTTACTCCCAGATGTGTGTTCTCATTATCACATCATGCCAGACCCCAGGCAAGACTAACTAATGAACCGGCCAAGAATGAATAAGTCAAATAGGCCATTGCATCTGACCAGGTGACCTTGAGAAACACTGCCTGCTAATAGTTTTGTTTACTTCTGACCTCTTAAATGCTCTTGTGGCTGAATGCAACTCTTTAATTGCTTCCTAATAGTTGTTGTATTAGTAAACTAATAGCACGTTTTCATGGATGTTTGCCCAAAACTGAGTTGGCAACCCTGCCTGACCTCTTAAATGTTCTTGTGGCTGAATGCAATCAAATCTTAACAGCAATGCTGCAGATTTTGCCACAGTCCTGCAGCAGAAGTTAAACAAGTTGTTCCAAGATGTGTGGTCTCGTTATCAGACCTTGAGAAACTGGACGATCGTCCGTATTTTGATTGCTTACTAAAAGTTTTGTCTACTTCTGATAGAAGCACGTGTTCATGGATATTTGGGACAAAACGGTGAAAGTTGGTATCCCAGCCTGACCTCTCAAATGCTCTTGTGGCTGAACGTGATCAGATCTTCACAGTGACCCACTGTCTAGTATAAAGGCGTATCCTTGTTTGCTGCAGATTTTTCCACAATCCAGCACCAGAGGTTTAACAAGTTTCTCCCAGATGTGTGGTCTTGTTATCAGACCTTGACAAACTGGACCATTGTCCGTATTTTGATTGCTTACTAATAGTTTTGTCTACTTCTGATAGAAGCACGTGTTCATGGATGTTTGGGCCAAAACTGTGAGAGTTGGCCACCTAGCCTGACCTCTCAAATGCTATGACCCAATGTCTGTATTTTGACTACTTACTAATAGTTATTGTTTTAATAAACTAATAGTTTTATCTACTTCTGTTTGGCCCAAACTGTGAGAGTTGGCAACCCAGCCTGACCTCTCGAATGCTCTTGTGGCTAAACGTGATCAGATCTTCACAGCAGTGACCCACTGTCTAGTGTGAAGGCGTATCTTTAATTGCTGCAGATTTTTCCAAAATCCAGCACCAGAGGTTTAACAAGTTACTCCCAGGTATGTGTTCTGGTTATCAGATCATGCCAGACCACAGACAGGACTAACTGATGAACCGACAAAGAACGAATAAGTCAAATACGGCATTGCGTCTGACCAGTTTACCTCGAGAATGAATCGGACGCGACATGTGGATCCACTTGCCATATTAGAGCCCGGTTGCTAGGCGGCTATTGCGCGTTATGTGATGTAATTGATCATCGCTAACAGCCGCAGGCCGAAGGGTTGAGCAGAGTTGATAAGACCGTATCATCTGGAGCCCGCAGTCAGTGTTTGACGGCATGAGAGACCCAATTAGAGCTGACAGGTGCTGGGCCACCTTTGCCCCCTTCTCTCTCTCTCTCTCTCTCTCTCTCTCTCTCTCTCTCGCTCTCCTTCTCCTCCTCTCCTCCTCTCCTCTCTGTCTCCTGAGAAAGACCTCGCCGTACTTCATCTCATCGTCCTTTCAGATGACTCATGCACGCTCGCTCGTGGAAGGAGGTTCTCCTACTGAGATCTCTTCACAGAAGGACTCGGAAACGGAGGGTGGAGTGAAAGAGGCTTTGATCTCCCGCCACCCTTTATGCTGAGTGTGGTGGTGGTGGTGGTGGTGGGGGGTGCACCAGAGTAACGGTGATTTCTGCCTCGGGCTACGCAAATGGAATGCACATCAATGCGACCAAAGCCGTGTGATGCGGAGGGACAGTTCCCCGGAGCCGCTTTGTGTGTAAATATCCACATTTTCTCTCGCACAACTCAAACACGCGCGAAACTCACAGCTGCGTTTATTTCTCAGAACCCCCCCCACCCCCAACCCACCCCCCAACCCCAGGCCCTAATGTAACACACGGCTCGTCTGAAGACTGTTTTGCCTACGGCTCGCTTTATTTTCAGCAGACATCACGCAGCAACCTGGCAGCCCGGCAGAGATAAACCTCCCACCACTCAAAGCTCATATTCTTTTCCATTCACACCCACTTCCTGACAGGCGCGTCTAAAGACGCGGTGACAAAATACAGGGAGCGTGAACTCTGAGGCAGACCTACAGATGAAGGGTTGCCGGCATTGAGGAAATAGCTTTTGTAAAGTGCCCCCCCCCCATCCCTCCCTACCTCCCTTCTTCCCTTTCCCAACAAGCTCAGGAGATTTTCACTCTCAGTCACTCCGAGAAGCTGCCGTGCATGGCTGTGACAAAACGCGACTCCATGAAAAATACGGCGCTTACAAAGGCTTCGCTAGAAAAGCGTTATTAGTCAGCGGCGTACGGAGGGGGCTGTGTGTCTGTGGGGTGGAATGGAAAGAAATAAGAGCTGTTTAGAAGGATTGATGTGGAAATGATGTGAAAGCAACCTTTCCGAACATGAGTTTACATTTACGCCTTCAGCCCCGAGGCATTCCTGTCGTTTAATCTACTGTTGACCTTTCATTACATCGTTTCTCAATGCCACTCTCACAATGACGCTCTCGCATCTATTCTCATGCGATCCACCGAATACGCATGAACAAGAATGTAATAAATGCATGGAAATGTATATCACTTGGTCTATATTGTTGTAGTATAGTTGAGTTAGTACTGTACATGGTATATGATGGCGCCATGGATATTACCTATACCTTTAGTTTGGGCCACAAATGTGAAAACTCAACAATGGAGTAAAAAAACTATGAAAATGAACATTTGCTAGCTCCTCTATGGGACTCTAGTAGGTCCTTAGCACTGAAGCATTCCTGTCTTTTAATCTACTGTTGACCTTTCATTACATCGTTACTCAATGCCACTCTCACAATGACGCTCTCGCATCTATTCTCATGCGATCCACCGAATACGCATGAACAAGAATGTAATAAATGCATGGAAATGTATATCACTTGGTCTATATTGTTGTAGTATAGTTGAGTTAGTACTGTACATGGTATATGATGGAGCCATGGATATTACCTAGACCTTTAGTTTGGGCCACAAATGTGAAAACTCAACAATGGAGTAAAAAAACTATGAAAATGAACATTTGCTAGCTCCTCTATGGGACTCTAGTAGGTCCTTAGCACTGAAGCATTCCTGTCTTTTAATCTACTGTTGACCTTTCATTACATCGTTACTCAATGCCACTCTCACAATGACGCTCTCGCATCTATTCTCATGCGATCCACCAAATACACCTGCACAGGAATGTAATAAATGCAAGGAAATGTATATCACTTGGCCTATATTGTTAATCTAGTTCAACAGATCAATAAGAACTATTGCAGTATATATCCATGGTGTATATTAAAGCATGATACCGTGCATATGTATATGTATCTTTTCTTTTATTTGTTTGTTTATTTAGTTGTTTATGCTTATTATTTTTTTTATTATTATTATTACTTTTTTTTCTCTCTCCTCTATTTCCTCTCCTTTATTGCCTGTCAGGCCTGGCTATATAAATAAATAAATAAAATAAAAATACAAACATTAACAAGATTAGGCTATAGAAACCTATAGAGCTGTTCTTTTAAAATATATATGTTTGGAACATCAGTGCATTTGGATTACCATTCAGTCTGGGCCACAAATGTGAAAACTTGCTCAATAATGGGGGGAAAAAAACTATGAAAATGCACATTTGCTGGCTCCTCTATGGGACTCTAGTAGTACCTTAGCACTGAGGCATTCCTGTCTTTTAATCTACTGTTGACCTTTCATTACATCGTTTCTCAATGCCACTCTCAGAATGGCACTCGCATCTATTCTCATGCGATGCACCAAATACGCATCCACAGGAATGTAATAAATGCATGGAAATGTATAGTAGTTGGCCTATATTGTTAATCTGGTTAAACGAATCAATGAGAACTATTGTAGTATATATCCATGGTGTATATTAAAACATGCCACTGGGTGTTATGGCACGTAGTCCAATGCGGCAAAGACAAAGGCCATGCTTTAAATAGCCCATTTCACTCCTGGGCAAAATAAATGGGCCGATCCCAAAAACACAGTACTTTCTACTGATGGTTTTGGCCCATCAGAGTCCAGATTTAAACCCTACAGAGAGCAATCTGTCTCACATGTGTTGATGCTTTTCAGCTGTATGAAGCAATCAGTGCTGAGTGGAACAATGCAGACTCTTCTTTCTGTACAAGATTGTTTAATGTACTATTTAAACAAATTAAAGGGAAAACCTTTGAATACTAACTTATTTAATCTACCTGCTTAATGATTTGTTGTTAAGACCACTGGAAGCTTAATATCTTTGCCCATTTACCATATACCACACCATAAAGCTGAACTGAAAGTGAAAAATATCTTGGGATTGGACTGCCTCATCTGATTACCTCTGACGTTACTAGAACTATACTATAGTCAAGTTAGTACTATACATGGTATATGATGGAGCCATGGATATTACCTAACCTTCAGTTTGGACCACAAATGTTAAAACTTGCTCAATAATGGGGTAAAAATTATGAAAATGAACATCTGCTAGCTACCCTATGGGACTCTAGTAGTACCTTAGCAGTGAGGTATTCCTGTCTTTTAATCTACTGTTGATCTTTCATTACATTGTTTCTCAATGCCACTCTCACAATGACGCTCTCACATCTATTCTCATACATACAGCATGCGATCCACTGAATACACCTGCACAGGAATGTAATAAAGGCATACAAATATAGTGGGCTTGGCCTATATTGTTAATCTGCTTAAACAAATCAATGAGAACTATTGCAGTATGTATCCATGCTACCAGGTTTTATGGCACTTAGTCTAATGTGGACAAGCAAGTCCTCTGGGGACAGATTTTTTTAGACGACAAAGGCCATGTTTTAAATAGCCCATTTCACTCCTGGGCAAAATAAATGGGCTGATCCCAAAAACACAGTACTTTCTACTGATGGTTTTGGCTGGTCAGAGTCCAGATTTAAACCCTACAGAGAGAATTCTGTCTCACATGTGGTGACGCTTTTTTAGATGTATGAAGGAAACAGTGCTGATTGTGGTTGGAACTCCAGCACCAGGTTTGGTGACCGCTGACCTAAAGGGAAGTCCTTATCCGTAAAATCGCTCCCGTCCATTATAACTCAAACATGATTGGTTGACTTCATTGTCAGTGTCTAACTAGGTTAGCTCCCAAAGTTCTAACCAATGAGTGACTGTGAGTAACCAATGAGTGAGTCTAAATGCATAAGACAGAGATCTTATCTTGATATTTTTCTTTTAGCTGTTTAGTTTCCAATCCAAACTTAAACAGTTCAAGTACAGCAGGAGTGATGATTATAGCAAATAGAACATTTTGTAAACATCACACACATGCAAGTCTAATTAAAATTCAGTAAGGTCCAGTCAGAGGGAATTTCATCAGGCCAAGGTCCGGAATGTGTTTGTGTTATGAACGCGTGTTATGGTTCAGTGCCATATCCTGTATACTTAAGTAGCCTAGCAGTTCTATAAATCAAATTACAAATACCGTTCAGTATATATAACTATATTCACTGAATTAATTGTTTATAGAACTTCAAATAAAAAGATCTACATTAAAAAAATAGAATGCTTTTGAAAAAAGGGCATCTTAAATGTGTTTATTTATAGAAAAAGTAAATAAAACATTCAACTTTTTGTTAACTTGTTAAGTTTCTTTTTTCTCGCTTTCTTTTCTCAGCACAGATCTCAGCTACATTAAAAAACAGAGTGCTTTTAAAAAAGTGCATCTTAAAGTGTTTATTTATAGAGAAAGTAAATAAACGTGGTTCTTCTTGTTAACTCAGCTTCACAGATTAACATGTTGGTTGTACAGAGCGGTTTTCTCCAGAACTAGACGAGCAGGTCCATTCCAGAACCGTTCCTGTTAAACACTCAGTTCTCTCTGTTCACTTTTCTGTTTTTAGAGCTCCTTATTCTTTCTGACTTGCTTTAGTCTCCGGCTGCTGCTCCTCACTTTGCCTGTGTCACACCCCCCAATGTGCACTGATCTGATTGGCTGAGGAGCCTTCAGTGATCTTACAGTGCACGCGATTGGTCTAAGAGTTCACTGCGCTGTAAAGCCTGTATACCGTAAAGAGAAGAAAAGCTCCGCCTCTTATAATAAACACAGTCCAAATTAAATCAATCTCAATAGTTTATTATTTTGGGTCCGCATTGGACAACGTCTTGGTCCGGATCCGGACTGCGGACTATTAGTGACCTCTGCTTTATACCGTAAAGACAAGAAAAGCTTTGCTAGTTCTCAATAGTTTAGCGGATTGGGTCCACATTGGACAACGTCCACCTCTGCTCTATGGAAATTAAACCATAAGACCTTCCATGAATGCCTAGAAGGCATTGAGGGTTCCTCACTGCTTTACTGCATGCAAGCCTATGCATGATGCAGCATATATTGGAGCAGTATGTGGTAAACAGTACATTGTATGCTATTTTGAACACAGCCACTATTTCTGGTCATGTATCTGATGTCATGAATTGGTCTTCTGTAGCTATGCGTTGTTGGTGGCTTAAAGAAAACTCTGCAGATACCAGATTAATTGTATATGAATTTATTATACAAAAAAGTATAGCATCTTATCTGACATCCGACGTCCAATCTTCTGCTGCCACAGAGAGGCCTTCTCACCGAAAATCTGAAGGTGCTCTGAAGTGTGTGTGTTGAGTGTCGTGCCTAAATACATTATTCGGGACCCCCAGACATATGGTCCAAAATACCTTCCCATATTTGGTGTAGAAGTGATTATGCGATAGGGTTTGTTACAATACATTAACCTCTGACACCTAAAGCAAAAGGAGAAGATGAACTTTGTACAGCTTTATATGTATATAGAAAATGTATATGTATATAGAAAATGTATATATATATATATATATATATATATATATATATATATATTTTTTTTTTAAATGCATATTATATATAGAGAAATGTATATGGAAAATTAAACACTAACTAAATTAATTTAGGTTTGTATGTACATTGTTGTGGTAATCTCATAGAGAGCTGTCAGTTCTTCTTGAAGCCACCATTTTTTTTTTTTGTTTTTTTGCTTTGACCAGTTCCTGAACGTCTGAGAGTACAACACTAATTAAAGAATGCACTCTCTTTGTAATTAATGGTTGCAATGGCTGCATTGCTAATCATAGTTTTTTCCTTTTTTTCAGCAGCAGTACATTCTCTCTTCGGATTTCTGTCATGTTCTTAGTCAGTTATTCCTCTGTCTGTTTCTTTCTTGTCCTGACCTTGGCACCACCCTGTCAGCAAGCTCCCCATCCCAATTATCACCCCTCCAGTAGGACAGAAGACCTGCTCTGTTTCAGCAATTAGTATCACCTCTGCCGGCTCCTCACGTCAATGCCCCGACACCTCCGGAGACCGCCCTCTTCCACTTCTTTTCATGCAGAGAGAGCTAAGTCAAGGCCAAGGAGAGCTAATCTCACAGCGTTTTATGATCTGGGACGTAAAGGCGGAATTGAGATACGGGCAAGAACTGAGCGTATCTCCTGGTGATATCAGGAGGGATGAACGCGTTTACCTACATGAATGTGTTTCTTTGGAGTGACGCCATGGAACAGGGGTAGGGAACTGTGCACTCCAGCTTTCTCTAGCTCATTGACTAAAGCTGGAAATTAACTGCTAGGTTGAGTCATCTGCTGTTGAAGGCGAGTGGAGTCTGCCCGAGTTGAAAAATCTCCAACATGTGCAGGAATGAGGAGCTCCAGGATCGGAGTACCACCTCCCTGCCATAGAAGAACCAATTGAGGTTGGACTACATGAGCTTCATTAATTAAGCATCAAAAGATGCCACAGAAGCATTTATCGCGATTTTTTTAATTCTTTAAAAAAGGAGTTTGTCTTTAGTCACCCAGATGCAGTGTTATACCTATTTACTAATCACGATCTGGTCCTTGAGTTAAACACAGATTTCTCTTTTTAATGAGCTCGTGAATAATTCAATGAGCTCTGCTCTGATTGGCTGGTTCACAGAGAGACACCATGACGATTATAGAGAAGGAACATCAAATCAAAATCTACAAAAAATAGGCATACATGAGGAGAGCAACCATATGGCAATGTGCTTTTCTTTTCCAAAGGATTCCGGAATAAATTAAACATGCACATTCGCAACTTCAATGAAGACCTGGATGCAGCTTAAGGGTGTTGAGAAGTTCAATGTATATACAAATATATATATTTTTTTCTTCCAAAATACATACTATAAAATACCCACACTGTAACTCCACTCAGTTTTAACCTGGACGGTCACTAAGCTGGAACTGTTGTCGCTTTGACTAAATAATTGTGTGTTGTGACCATCAGCGATATGTCAGAGTCACAGTAGAAATACTCCAAATACAAAATATAATACTTCATGATTTGCTGATACCAATTGATATACACATCAATATGGAAGTAAGGACAATACCAGCACTTCTTTATTCCACTTTAAGTCATGCATCTTTCGTTTTCTCGACCATCGCTGCGGACCGTTTGTAGTCCACCAAGTTAGCTTTTAATAAACTTTCAATAATCTACTTTAAGAAACTAATTTCTATCACACAGTTAGCTACACTTAATATTGTTTATTGTTGGTGTGACTGTTTGTGTGTTTCTCACGCCTGATTCACACATGCTGCCCGGGCATGTATATGTGTGTGTGTGTGTGTGTGTATATATATATATATATATATATATATATATATATATATACACATACATACATACATACATACATACATATATATATATATATATATATATATATACATACATACATACATACATACACACACACATATATATACATATATACACACACACACATAGATATATATCATCTGTGTTTTATTCATTTCTAACAGGCATGTTTTAAAATTATTGCTTTTTTAGATGCACACTTAAGAATACTGTGCTTTTCAACATTCCTTTAAAAACACAGTTCAGTTCAGTAAGCTTTTACTGAAGTTCACAGAAATACAAATACTATTCTGATCTATTGACTTTTACTATTTGTTAGCTTTGTAGTGCTGAAGTAAAGAACTTTTCATGGAATTGTTCCTTTAGTGTATTTTACTTGGCTGCTACTATATTAGATGACACCTAACAGTTTGCACTGCATTGCCTCATGTCAAGTTTTCCAGATGAGATATCAAGTAAACTCCTTCACAATCTTTCACAGATGACCTCACGCTTGCACTGGAGCAGGCTGTTTCTGACGCAGTGCCACCTCAGAGCTTTCACAATCTCGTTACAATGAGCCCTGTCTTCACAAAGTGGTTGTTACGAACGCAGAGATCAGGGAGCAATTTAATGCTTTTCGGTTTCGTTGAGCAATACCCAAACAAATGACATTTTAAGCAGTGAGGAGCAGAAGGAGGAGGAGGAGGAGGAGGAGGAGGATGAGCCTCGTCTGCAGCGTGCAAACAAACGCTGACACCTTTCATTCAGCCTAATGGCAGTGAGCAGAGCTGAGCAGAGAGGCCACTGGGTGGCCATTAAATAGAGCAGCGTGTTACTGGTGAAACACATTCACCCTCAGTAGCTCCAACCTGTTGTATCGTTTCATCAGTTCATGCATATGCAATGAATTGGAATCAGAATGAATCGGAATTGTATCCAGATTGATTTTGTGATAGTGTGAACAAATAAAAACCCACAAGAAATCAGATTTTTTTTGCAAATCAGCTCCAAGCCACATTTGAAGGTGGTTTGAATGGTGAATTTTTATAGTTGCATCTCAGTCTGGACGCTCTAGCCACCTGAATCGGATTCCAAAGTGTTTTTTGAGTCACTCATAGCTTGACAAACAAAAAAATCCAATGGGATAAAAGTGCTGGGATTCAAAAAGAGCACCAAAGAGTGAACTATGACTTAAACAGAGTGATTGTTTTGGGGGGGTTCTTACACCCCCATGTATGAAAGTCATGTCAGATTGGTAACATCTGGAAACACAAATCTGATCTGGTCACTGACAAAATGTTAAAAGATCTGATTTGAGAGTCTGACTTGCAGTCTGAACACAACCTTAGTGTCAACACGAGGCTTCAAGAATGCTCCTAGTATTGAAGAAGGACTGTCAACTGCCCATCCTGTGCGGTCCTGATGCTGAACAACTGCCCATCCCGTGCGGTCTGATGCTGCACAGCTGCCCATCCCGTGCGGTTCTGATGCAGAACAACTGCCTATCCTGTGCGGTTTGATACTGAACAACTGCCCATCCTCTACGGTCTGATGCTGCACAACTGCCCATCCTGTGCAGTCTGATGCTGAACAACTGCCCATCCTCTACGGTCCGATGCTGCACAACTGCCCATCCTGTGCGGTCTGATACTGAACAACGGCCGATCCTGTGCTGTCTGATACTGAACAACTGCCCATCCTGTGCGGTCCTGATGCTGCTGCTTTTGCTGCCTTGGCCATGTGCTTCTGTTTGCATACAGTCTCAACCAGGTTACCCACCATTGAGCTCCTGCTGTCCAGTGTAAAGCTTCGCCTGCCTCCTCCTGAAGATCCAGCCTATGTACTTAACTACAGATATTTTCTTCTCCTGCTTTTAGGATCTAATCAGTTATTTCTTCTTCTGCCTCACAAACACTGAGCCTCTGGTCCTTACAGCTACTCTGATGGCACTCTTTCTTTTTCTCTACATTCAATATTGTATATAGTTGTAAATCTTATTCTTTATATATTGCTTTTGTACTTGTTTTGCTATCCGGTGCAGACAAGAGAAGGATGGCTTCCCACTTTCTGAGTCTGTTCCCTTTTGATCTGAGGGAGTTTCTCCTGGTTTGTGCTTTGGAATGGGTTTGGACCTGGATTATCAGTAAAGCTGCTTTGTGACAGTATCTGTTGTAAAATGTGCATATATAAATAAACCTTGACCTGACTAGACTGTTAGCTGAACTTTAATTAATAAGAAATAAGCCATTTTTCCAATTTCTTCTCAATGATGAGATGTCAACGTTGCGACTGTGCATGTTAATGTCTACGAGGTTCTTTGCTTTACCCACACAGTCATAGCGTCTGTTTTTAATGTGCCAATTAATTCTGAACTGCACGAGGAAGAATGCGAAGCTGCCTCCGTACTGAATGTACTGTGACAGCTGATGAACAAATACAGGGATTTTCATAGTTCAGGTCTTCTGCATTAACAATTCAGAGACTTTAATCCCTTTAAGACCTTTAATCTCCTTTCCATCATGGCATGCATTAACCTCATCATCATTTTTTAATAACTGATATTTACCTGCTTGCATATTTTTAGATTTTACGGTAACGTTATACGTTTAAATTGAAGAGGTTAACTCCAAACTGCCTTATATCTATTTCTGAAAAGAATACGCTTAAACCTTATTTATTCATATACTGAGGCTACACAGGCCACAGATCAAGAGAAAGAACCTGGAGAGGAACCAGACTCTAAAAGAGGGGAACCCATCCTCCTCTGGTCCACACTGTATAATTCAATTCAACGATTACAACATATATCCCCCAGTGAGCAAGCCAGAGGCAACAGTGGCAAGGAAAAACTCCCTCAGACTGGAGGAAGAAACCTTGAGAGGAACCAAGACTCAATAGTGGAGACCCGTCCTCCTCTGGTCAAACAGTATTTACAGTTTAATAAACTAAACACCAAAGAAAAGAGTCTCTGTTTGAAATCTGGATAGCAAAGCTTTAGAAGCTGCACAGGTATAGGCAGTCTCTGGCTGAGGCAGTCTCTGACTGAGGCAGTCTCTGACTGAGTCTTTATGTAAAGTGGGCGTGAGCTGAAACAGTCCCATCCTATCTCAATGCTGGTACATCTAGATAGCACAATGATGTAACTGAGGGTGACACTAATGGACAGGAGATCTGGCTGGTGATGGGTGGGGAGGAGGTCCAGATGGTCAGTCCTCCAACAGTGTTCAACAGTGATTATCTCAGGAAGAGTAACGAGAGAAAATTAGTTTAGTAAATCAAGTTCGGTATAGTAAAAGAAGTACAAATACAATAAGTATATGATTGACTACTTGGTACCTAAATGAATAGAGAGGCAGAAAGGAGGAGAAGAAAGAACTGATAAGAGGAGGAGAAGAGAATGTCTATGAATGAGTTAGCAGACAGAATCTTTGGAGGTGCCAGCGGGTCATACAGGCAAGCTTTCCACAAAGCACTGAACAGCAGAAGCTCCATGATGGGAAAACGCAGACCCCCCACTCGTCTGTTTGTTGTTTTCACGCCCAATCTCAAGGTTTCATGTAACCTACAGCCTCCAAACTCCCTCACTGTACTCACTCAGAGCAGATCCCCAACCTCTAATCCACAGACATACTGACCCACACTCCTCTAGTGGTTGTTTTTTTTTATTATCCCTTGTTACTCTCATGGGATTCCATCATTTCCAGCTCAACCCAAACCTTACAGTTTGTTCAACCTACAGCCTCCAAACTCTGGGCAGATCCCCAAACACACTGACCCACACTGCTCTACTTGTTTATTTATCCCTCGTTCCTTGCACTGCTTAGGCTGTGCAACCATGCTGTGTTTTCTTCACTTCTCTAGTTAAATATGAACTTGTTTCGCTAAACCCTACGTACTTTAACCATAAACAAAGAAGGGAGGTCACCCCCACCAATCCTGAGTAGCACAACTTTCCAAAAACAAAAACAAAAGCAGGACCGAGTTTGGTCTGTCGCTGCCTGGATGGAAGAGCTTGATTAAATGTGCTGATAAGGTCATATTCAGTGTTATAACAAGCTGTTATTACACAGTACTAAGCAACATAAGATGAAAAGATTGCATTTGGTGCCGGAATTGCATGTGTGTTGGTCACCAACCTGAAAAACTGTATAAAAAAAAAATCACAGTGAACAGCCTTAAAGATCACAACGTCCTTCTAAACCTGGACATACTGAACTGGGAAAGAAGTCCGGTGGTCATAAATCCAAGTCCTCAGGTGACAGTTTTCTGTGGACGTTAAGACGGATAGTCTTGAAATCTAACAAAACTGAGAAACTACCACAAAACTAAATCAAAGCTTCTGTGACTGAGTCTCCAGAACATAAGCCACGAGCTTCACAAAGCTGAAATTTATGACATTCAGAAAGCATTTGTATCCACAGCCGGTGCACAAAGGACACGAAACCTGAACCTCTGTTACACCCAGTGGTCCCGAATGGTATGAGGAGCCATCTCAGGGGACTCGTTAGGTTTTGTAATTGCTTTACAGGCTCGTAAAATGCCTAAGAGGCATGAGACCTGAGCCTGCAGTGCACTTTTCCACTGTTATTTAATATTCCAAGACGGTAATGCCCCTCTTTGCTCTCTCACACACACATACACACTGCTAAACAAATTCAAGATTGCTTTTATAAACACCAGGATGAAGTCAAATGCCTCCGTTGGCCTCCTCACTCGTGAGATGTAAACATTACAGCACCTTTATTGGCGGTTACAGCCAATAATGCAGAGAGTTGGTGTCCATCTCTTTCATTCTGCAAATACCTGGACCTGTTTGCTCCTGAGGGACGATGCCATATGCAGCTACACACAGATTTGTACAACAGACTGAAAAGCACTAATTATATATACATATATATATATATATATATATATATATATATATATATATATATATATATATATATATATATATATATATATATATATATACACACACACACACACACGGTTGCTGTCCAATAAACAACTTTACAGGAGTGCACAAAAACATACTTTACTTTCAATGTAAGTCAATGACACCAGAATTATTTCCAAGCTACTTGTACTGGTCCATTCATCATGAATTTTAAACACAATGTAAACGACCATTGTTGTGTTCAAATTATGTAGAAAACATGAAATCAACAAAAACGGAGATGCATGTTTTTCATTGGACAGCAACGATATTTATAAGGAGTGTAAGAAAATATCAAAAATGGGGATATTATGTTTGATGATACTGTACCGATTCTCAAAAACACAGTATCAACACACTGATTTCTGGCAGACGGTGAATCTTTATGTGTTGTGTTTAAACCTCTGACCACTAGAAGGCAGTGTTGTAATCCATTTTCAGCTCCACTCCAACATTAACAAGCAGAATAAGGGCGCAATGCTATTGTAAGTGTATAGTGGTTTGTTTTAATAGTAGGATTTGAAAAATCAAAATATATCACTTTACTTTCGATATCACAGTATATTGTAATACATTAAATCAAGACCGCTGTATCACAATATGTACTTTATCGCCAGGTTCTTGCCAATACACAGCCCTAACATATATATACATCCATTATCTTCTGCCTCATCCCACTAGTCAGGGTCACGGGGGTGGGGGTGCTGGTGCCAATACCAATGTCAGCAGGCAAAGGCACACACTCATGCACACACTCACACCTATGGTCAGTTTAGAGTGAGTAACATGCATGGAAACCACCTTAAGCACAGAGAGAACATACACACTCCACACAGAACGACCCAGACCGGGAATCCAACCCAGATCGTCTTACTGTGAGGAGACAAAGTGTGTGTGTGCGTGTATATTATATCATGCATAATACATTATAATGCCTAGCACAACCGTATGTGATTACTTGTAGGTACTTTAATTGCATGCATAACACTATATAAAGCAAGAGACATGACTGTGTAATGTTAGGTTTCATAATAATATTATAATAGCCATTTATTAGAACACTGTAAACATAAAAATGGTGATGCACCATAACAGGGTTTCAGCATATTTCCTGTATAACACCTGGACGCATCACCACTGTGGCTACTATCTTAACTAAAAAGAAGTGGCACTTCTTATTTTCTAATTATTACGGATGCGCAACTATACTGTTATTCATTTCTTGCGTTCTGCCAGATCTTCACCACATAACTTGTCCCACAGATTTCAAGATATCAACACAGTTCCAGCTCCAGACTATCTGGTCTGATTGTGTAATTTAGGCTTGTATACAGTTTTTCGCTCTGCTGTACGGATTCTGTAAAACTGTGGATTATTTCTGGAATCTTTATCCCATAGAAGATGAATAGGATGGAAACGTGCACGCCGATCTACTGAACGTCTGCTCCACCAACACTGTTTTGCATACACTGACTCAGGGCAGACCCCTGACCATGACTGTAATGTCGGTCAACCCACACTCGTCTATTTGTTGGTTTTTTTCCATTTGTCTTTTTTCCCCCCTATAGAGTCCCACCTCTAATCCACAGACATACTGACCTGCCTCATCTATTTGTCATTTATTCATCCCTCGTTCCTCCCCAGGGTCCTATTCATTTTCGGCTAAACCCAAATATTACGGTTTCGTTCACCCAGCAGCCTCCAAACTGGCTCTACTCACTCAGGGCACGTCCCCAACCTCCAACCCACAGGCATACCCACCCACACTCCTCTACTTGTCGTCCCTAGTTTGAGTCTGGTTCTTCTCGAGGTTCCCTCCACTTCATCTGGGGGAGTTTTTCTTGCCACTGTGACCCCTGGTTTGTTCATTGGGGGCCCAGATTTTGCTATAATACTTAAACTATAAACAAAGTTAAAGAATAAACAAAGAGGACAGGTCACCCCTACCAATCTTAAGTAACATAACATTCCAAAAAGTTGGATTTGTTGCTGGTAAACGGCCATCTGGAGCAGTTCCTCCACCGCAGAAACGAAGGTCCATTACAATCTCTGGTAATCCAACCAATAGGAGATGAGCACAGGGTGGAGCAACAAGCAGCAGATCAGCACCCAAACAGTAATCACCAGTGAAATAAATCTGGAGAGGAGGAGACAAGTGCTCCAAAGCACAGGACGTAACATGAATGCTGTATGATTGTATTTATATAGCATTAGGAATACAGGAGTCATGGGAAGCATTACTTAATATATTTGTCCATCATCCTGCTGTGTCTACTGAAATGAACATAACACTGAGCTGAATTGCTATTTATCTGTTTGCAGATGATTGATGGCTGAGACAAGTATGGGAGGGTGGATTAGACACAAGCTGTTCCAATAACAAACTGTCTCTGTTGTTAAGCATGTTGATATAGCAGTTACAGTAGTTCGGCGGCAGCTACAGTCATTTATATTTGATTGTAAATGTAGGCTTGTATGATATGTCAGTTTTCTGCAGTGATTTATTTATTGCTTTTACATTTGACATAACTAGGCCACAGTTCTCAGCGGTTTCAGGAAGAGGTTTGTACTTAAATGACAGGATGAGAGTGAGACTTCAGTTCTGAAGTTGGTGCCCAGTGAGAGGATGGGAACTGCACATTGAAAGAAAAGCAAAATAAGTTATCGCATTCCGGTTTATCCTCCGGACCTCATTGCGTGGTTGTTCTGAAGTCTTGTCTGTAGCAGGTTTATGTCCAGTTGATCTGTCTTTGAGGAAGAAGTTTGCTGGTCCCACTTACCATTAAGAGTCTCTAATAACTGTGTAGTTGCACATAAACACCACATGTACCAACAATGTAACTACTAGTGATATAGCCACTGCTACAGATGGATTACAGCAGCACAGGTGATAGTGAGTCACTGCAATACCACTTTGTACCTGAAGAGGTGATAGTGAGTCAGTATAGTACCACTTTGTACCTGAAGAGGTGATAGTGAGTCACTATAGTACCACTTTGTACCTAAAGAGGCGATAGTGAGTCACTATAGTACCACTTTGTACCTAAAGAGGTGATAGTGAGTCACTGTAGTACCACTTTGTACCTGAAGAGGCGATAGTGAGTCACTATAGTACCACTTTGTACCTAAAGAGGCGATAGTGAGTCACTGCAGTACCACTTTGTACCTGAAGAGGCGATAGTGAATCACTTTAGTACCACTTTGTACCTGAAGAGGTGATAGTGAATCACTTTAATACCACTTTGCACCTGAAGAGGTGATAGTGAGTCACTGAAGCAGCATTTTGTACCTGAAAAGGTGATAGTGAGTCACTATAGTAATTCTTTGTACCTGAAGAGGTGATAGTGACTCATTTTAGCACCACTTTATACCTGAAGAGGTGATAGTGAGTCACTGTAGTACCACTTTGTACCTGAAGAGGTAATAGTGAGTCACTGTAGTACCACTTTGTACCTGAAGAGGTGATAGTGAGTCACTTTGGTACCACTCTGTACCTGAAGAGGTGATAGTGAGTCACTATAGTACCACTTTGTACCTGAAGAGGTGATAGTGAGTCACTTTGGTACCACTCTGTACCTGAAGAGGTGGTAGTGAGCTACTGTAGTACCACTTTGTACCTGAAGAGGTTATAGTGAGTCACTGTAGCACCACTTTGTACCTGAAGAGGTGATAGTGAGTCACTGTAGCACCACTTTGTACCTGAAGAGGTTATAGTGAGTCACTATAGTACCACTTTGTACCTGAAGAGGTGATAGTGAGTCACTTTGGTACCACTCTGTACCTGAAGAGGTGGTAGTGAGCTACTGTAGTACCACTTTGTACCTGAAGAGGTGATAGTGAGTCACTGTAGCACCACTTTGTACCTGAAGAGGTGATAGTGAGTCATTGTAGTGTGGAGTAGAATCAGCCCAACATGTGAGGATGAGGAAGTAGTGCTGCTGCAACAATGCCAGACTCTTGTCAATCATGTTGAAGGTGTTACTCCTGGTTAGATCATGTAAGAACAGGCAGCCAATGAAAGAACAGTAAACAGAGTGACCGCCGCCCACTCTCAGCAAGAAAGCATGTTCAGCAGCAACAAAAGAAGAGATATAAATAGAATCGCTGTCCACATTAAATCCATGCATTACCATTTTTTTTGGTTTTTTTTTTCTAATTCATTTGAACACATTGGCAGTTTGATGAATGGACTAACAGAAAGTCTCCAAAGCTTCTGGTTCCATTGACTTACATTGAAAGTAAATAGGGATTTTGGCCTCTCCTGTAAAGCTGCTGTTTTGAAGATGCTTGTTTTTCTTTGGACAGTGACGATGTGAGAGCTTGTCTGCGTTCTTGTTCTCTTATTATCTTTACTGCAGACTGCGGAACTGCTCGAGTCAGGCGAATGTATCTGATACAACAGCAAGGAAGATAAGTGTGCAATCTAGAGACTGTTTTCTTGGTCATTATGCATGAGATAGGGTGTAAAAACAGGCCGATGCCAGATTTTATGAGCATAAACATCGACTAATCCAACTAAGCGTAACAAGATCTTGCAGCTTTCCGGTGATAAGGACAGCCGGTTCTCTGTGTGCAGCCAGCAGTGTTTTCTGTAAATGTTTAGAACATATTTCAAATATAATTTGCGTTGTTTGCCCAAGAAAATAGGTACCGTGCATAATTGTACGTGCATAAATGCAGTATACACAACACTCAATGCAGTAAACACCAGATTCATCAACGCAGTGTCTCCCTAATCCATGAGGATGAAGCAATAACAGTCTGTTATTCCCTCCATCCATTATCTTCCACTTTATCCCACTAGTCGGGGTCTGGAGCCAATCCCAGCATCATCAGGCAAAGGTGGCGTACACAGGTCGCCAGTCCATCACATGGCCAACACACACTCACATACACAGTCACACCTACGGGCAGTTTAGAGTGAGGATCTTCCTAATATGCATGTGTTTGGACTGTGGGAGGAAACCGGAGTACCCGGAGGAAACCCACTCAAACACAGAGAGAACATACACACTCCACACAGAACCACCCGGACCGGGAATCCAACCCAGATCATCTTACTGTGAGGAGACAGTGCTGACCACTACACCACCATACTGACCACTACAACCACCATACTAACCACTACACCACCATACTAACCACTACACCACCATACTGACCACTACACCACCATACTGACCACTACACCACCGTACTAACCACTACACCACCATACTAACCACTACACCACCACACTAACTACTACACCACCATACTAACCACTACACCACCATACTAACCACTACACCACCGTACTAACCACTACATCACCGTACTAACCACTACACCACCATACTAACCACTACACCACCGTACTAACTACTACACCACCGTACTGACCACTACGCCACCGTACTGACCACTACGCCACCGTACTGACCACTACACCACCGTACTGACCACTACACCACCGTACTGACCACTACACCATCGTACTGACCACTACGCCACCGTACTAACCACTACGCCTCCGTACTGACCACTACACCATCGTACTGACCACTACACCACCGTACTGACCACTACACCACCGTACTAACCACTACACCATCGTACTGACCACTACACCACCGTACTGACCACTACACCATCGTACTGACCACTACACCATCGTACAGACCACTACACCACCATACTAACCACTACACCACCGTACTAACCACTACACCACCGTACTAACCACTACACCTCAGTACTGACCACTACACCACCATACTGACCACTACACCACCGTACTAACCACTACACCACCGTACTAACCACTACACCACCGTACTAACCACTACACCACCGTACTGACCAATACACCACCGTACTGACCACTACACCACCGTACTGACCACTACACCACCATACTAACCATACTCTACACCACCGTACTGACCACTACACCACCGTACTGACCAATACACCACCGTACTGACCACTACACCACCGTACTAACCATACTCTACACCACCGTACTGACCACTACACCACCGTACTAACCACTACACCACCGTACTAACCACTACACCACCGTACTAACCACTACACCACCTTACTAACCACTACACCACCATACTGACCACTACACCACCGTACTAACCACTACACCACCATACTAACCACTACACCACCATACTAACCACTACACCACCATACTAACCACTACACCACCGTACTAACCACTACACTACCATACTAACCACTACACCACCATACTAACTACTACACCACCATACTAACCACTACACCACCATACTAACCACTACACCATCATACTGACCACTACACCACCGTACTGACCACTACACCACCGTACTGACCACTACACCACCGTACTGACCACTACCAGCCTAACGTTTTAGATCACTACCAGTCAAATGTTTTGTTTGAAATTTTATATATATATATTAGTTGACATAATAATAAGGCTCATATAGTTCCTTCATGAGTTCTTTCAACAGTTCATTCAGCCTTTGAGTCTACCAAAACAATCCAACAAACAGAAGAACTAGAAAGCTCTCACCGGGATGACTTTCCTTGGACTCTTATAGCAGTGGTCCATGAATCCTGTGTACTGCCTCATGTCCAAACTGGAGATGTCCCTGCTCTGAGCGGACACGAACCAACAAAATGATGAAAGCTTGTCCAGGTGTGAGCTGTCCCAAAGTCCATATGATGAGCAAGTTGCTTGCAAGGAAAAAAAAAACAATACAAAACAAACAAGAAAGAAACAACACAAAACTCTATATGAATAAAACGTACACAGAGCTTGACTGAATATAAACAAAACAAAAACAAACGTACACTGAGTATTACAACCTACACTTCCTCAAACAAGGGTCTTCATTACGATGAGGCCTGGAGTTAACCACTTCTACTAAGACTGCCATGCTGCCTCATGGTTCCCTGTTTGGCTTGTAAACTGACCTTCTACCTGAGTACTGCCACATAGTGGACAGGGTAGGAACTACAAAGGGAGAAAAGACCAAAGGAAAAAAAACATGACAAGTTTCACAAGTTGGGTGAGAAATTCCACTCTAGATAGATTCTAGATGATAAGATGTGATGTATAATGTGCCCTTCAACATTTCAGGCAAGTGATCAACTGTAAACATGCAGTCAGTGTGGAAAAAATGTTTAACTTTTATTTTTCTGCATTATTTGAACGTGACAGCTGCCGTATATATTGCATGCAAATTTTATGATAACGGAACTAATAGACATGCTCTAAAATCACTTAAAAATAATTCTGGTTCCATTGACTTACATTAAAAGTACAGACTGTTTTTGAGCTCTCTTGTAAAGTTGCCATATTGGATATTCTTGTTTTTCTTCAGACAGCGACGATACTCTGAAGAGAGTGACTGAGAGTGCTGAAAGGACAAGAACACTCATTATACTGAGAGACAAGGTCTGTAATTGGTGTGAGTGGTTAAGTGATGTTAGCAGTGTAGCAGCTCAGCCGTGCAAGTCTGATTGAAGTGGTGTCGGAAACTGGGAAACAGCAATTTTCCCAATTGCATTAAATCGACAGACAAAGTCCTATTTTCAACCACCAAACTAGAAGATACACGAGTTTATAAGATGTGACGTATAAAATAATCTTTAACGTACAGCAAAAAGCAGAATATAGTCACTGTCCAAAGAAAAACATGTACCTCCATTTTTTTTTTCTTTATCATTTGAACAAGGCAGCTGCTGTTTACATTACATACAAATTTCATGATGAATGGACCAATAGAAATGCTCCAAAGTAGCTTGGGAAAAATTCTGGTTCCATTGACTTACATTGGAAGTGAAGGCAATTTTTGGTCTCTCCTGTAAAGTTGTAATTTGGGAAATACTTGTTTTTCATTGGACAGCGATGATATGTGGGCTTTCTTTTCCACGACATCGACAGCATTAAACTACATGTTAATATTATGATTATATCATCGATAATCTCCACTTCTGTTTATGTAAAGTCATCATACTTAAGTTTGGGAGAAGGACCACGCCCAAACTCCTCCTCTCCATAATTACACATTCTATGGGTGTGTCTCAATCCCTAGTGAGTGTCTAAGTAGGCTGTCTAGGTAGCAGCTGTGTAAGTAGCAGTGTTCTCTCCTCATCTCTCCTCATAAAACAGATTACTGAGACGCTCTAGTTAGAGAGAGACTGCGTCTCGGCTTGTTCCCGCCCACTGCAGCACGTGACCGGTGGTTTAGCTGGTTGCTAAGTTACCGGCCGGCATCCAAAACAATAGCCTGAGGCTTAAAAATCCACTAGCATAAAAAATACAACTGCTAAATGGTGAAGGACTCGTTACAGAGTTGATAATAAAATACTGTTTTGTGTGATTATATGACCAGAAACACATTAAAACTCCAGAGAGAATCAAAATAACTCACATTTTAAAACCACTTCACTGCTCCTAGATTAGCCTGAGTTGCATCATGGGATTGTCTTAGCGGCTGAGGAAGCGTTCGATGCTTCCTTAAAATCAGGTCTAAATAAGGTTCCTCAGTATGTTTAAGGTATGTAAGAATTGGGACAGTCTACATGTCAGGAGCGCATACTATGACGTAAAGTTCTGCCTATGTAGGAGCTCACTAGGATTTGAGACACACCCTATATAAACCACTCCTCTGCCCTCACCTTCTTGTGACACAATCCACATCCCACCACCTCCCCAGCTCCTCCATCTCTTCCAAAATCTTACTCACTTTTTACTTGGCAAGGCAGGACCTGGCTTCAAATCCCAGAAGCCAAAGCCACCCAGAACTTCAGCCCCAAGTTTCTCAGAGGACAGATTAAGGATAGTCTGCCCACACCACCCCCCCCCCACCCCCCACCCCCCCAACCCGCGGCCCTTGTGATCAAGGGCCCTCAATTTATGCCCCCATCTTTCCTAGGACCCCTAAGAGCCAAAAGTCGAAGTCAGAGCATTGCCACAATGCCTTGTCCATTTTCATAAGGGGCCCAAAAGCATGGCTAGGGCCCTAAAGGATGGCTAGGGGCCCCAAAAGCATGGCTAGGGGCCTCAAGAGGCCCTGTAGTCCAAGTCCCTAAAAGTAAGAGGATCCTTAAAATGGAGGGTCCGCAGAAAGAAAAAAATATTGTATCATAAATGTTGATAGGCATCTCAAAATGTTTTGGGCCAGGGCCCCCACGGAGACCCCTAACCTCAAGGGCCCCTGGGCGCTAGCCCGGTCAGTAATCCTGCCATGGCAGGCCGTCGTCTAACGAGTCTCTCCGTAGGTCCAGCCTCTCCTTGCATCTCCACAGTGGGGTCCTGTCATACTCCCTGGAGCCCAAGAGGTCTACCGGCTCACCGACCTGCCTGAGCACTCACCTCCAACCGTCTGAGCTTCCCCCCCTGGCGTCTCTACCCCACGGGTCTCCACGGAGTGAGGTTGGTGTGACCAGCGGACTTTGTGTCTGACTGTAGCGAGTTTCCTCTCTGGCTGCAGCCGGTCTCTTTAATGACTGTTTGAACTCAGCGCACAGTGACTATTCTTCTTACACCTTCTCTGGATCCCTCACTGGGATTATCTCCAGGCGAGCTCCGGAACGACATGAGGACTAACCCCTCTCTGTTTGAACTGTCTAGACGGGGCTAGTTCCCGTTTATCTCCGCAGGACGCGAGGTGCTGCTCTGTTCCCCATAGCAAGGACAGAAGACCACCACAGGAGACTACTAGGCTTCACGGCTAACACCAGCGGCTATCCAATCCATCTCACCTGCTCCATTGGCTGCCCAGCAGTAAGCCTCAAGCTCCCATCCACCTGGTCACCCAGGATCCTCGCCTCCACGAGCCCTGAACTGTCTTTTGAGTGAATAAAGCCCTGCATATGGATCGTAATACCCCTCTCGAGTCTGAATATATTCTCGATATTGAATATTGAATATATTTGTATATGTACCAACTATATGATAAAGTCTGAATAAGTCCTTGTTTTGTTTGTCGGCAGTGGCGAGTTCTTCCTTCTGTTTGTTAGTCATCGTAGTGATAGTTTCTAACCAAGTGGCCTGGAACATAGTAGGAGCTGCAGTAGGCTTGACTTTAAGGTGCGCAATTATTTAACAACCTACAATCAATTTTACACACATACTGATTGTAGCCTTTGTTAAAACAAATGATTTTGCCAACAAAAAACATTTCATACTAATAAATTACACTTTTTCTAGGCTGAATGGTGGCGCAGTGGATCTCGCAAGGGTCTGGGTCGCTTCCCTGGCCCGGTACCAGTGTCCTTTCCGTATGTTTGCATGTTCTCTCAATGGGTTTCCTCACACAGTCCAAGCACATGCATGTCAGGTGAACAGGGGCTGTTAAATTGCCCCATTAGGTGAGAGTGTGTGTGTGAATACTAATAAATTACACTTTTTCTAGGCTGAATGGTGGCGCAGTGGATCTCGGAAGGGTCTGGGTTCGCTTCCCTGGCCCAGTTACCAGTGTCCTTTCCGTATGTTTGCATGTTCTCTCAATGGGTTTCCTCACACAGTCCAAACACATGCATGTCAGGTGAACAGGGGCTATTAAATTGCCCCACTCTGTGCGAGTTTGTATGTAAATACTGATAAATTATACTTTTCCAAACCTAAGAGCAGCACAGTGACCCAGTGGGAATAGCTCTGCTGCCTCACAGCAAGAAGGTTGTGGTTTCGATTCCCCTGCTGAGCACCCAGTATCCTTTCTGCACGTTCTTCCTGTGTGGGTTTCCTCATGCAGTTAGACAAACTGGAGATGCTAAATTGCGCCCCCCTAGGTGTGAGTATGTGTGTGTGTGTGTATGTCTGTGTAAATACTAATAAATTACACTTCTCCAAACCTAATAGCAGCATGGTGGCCCAGTATGTAGTACTGCTGCCTCACAGCAAGAAGTGTGTGGGTTCAATTCCCCAGGATCCTTGCTTCATGATGTGGGTTTCCTTACAAATTCCAAAGACATGCACATCAGGTGAACTGGGGCTGTTAAATTGCCCCTTTAGGGGTCTGTGTGTGTAAATACTGATAAATTACACAGAGCAAGAAAGGTGTGGGTTCAATTCCCTGGGCAGGAAACCAGGATCCTTCGTGTTTTCTCAATGTGGGTTTCTTTACACAGTCCAAACACAAGCAGTTAAACAAACTGGAGATGCTAAATTTCACCCCTAGGTGTGAGTGTATGTGTATGATTGTGTACTTGCCCCGCGATCCTGTGTGTTTCTGCCCTATGAGCGCTGGGATATTTACACCAGCACTTTCATGCCAGCAGTTTTAAGCTGTTTAGCGCATGAGCAGTAGGACGGCTGTTTGTGTGGGTTGTTTGTGCTCAGGTGTGTGTTATTTAGCTTATTTTGTGCTGATAATTATTTCAGCTAATTACAGAATTAAGTTCATAGGCCCACTCGTTGGGGGGCTCATATTAACGATATGTGTGTTCAAAAATATTTTTTTTTATTAAGCTCAAAGCTTAATGTTCAGCTCAATTAAAGTCTGTTTTATTCCTGCTTGTGTCGTATAAGCGTATAGATAAATCCTACATATTAATAAAGCCCATGATCAGGTTACACTCATGGGTAATTAAGCTACATGTCTACAGAACTTATAGACACACAAGCATAACATCCAAGCAAACACACAAAGTTGTCACAACATTGCTACAACATTGTCAACAGGTGGTGTTTTTTACGTTGTCGCAACAGGGTTGTTACTAAAGTACGCTGTTTTACAGTATTATGACTACCTGTTGCCATTGCGTGGACTTCCATACAGATATAACGGTTCGTAATGAGGGATTCTACAAGGTTGTGACAGCGTGAGGTCAGATAACATTGATAACACTGATAACAGGAGTTACATTTCAATGTTGTGACAACGTTGCACGCAACAAAACAGTATGTTGTCACAACATAACTGTGTTTGCTGGGATATGTGTGATATTCACCCAACGCATATACTGTATGCTTTCAAACCAAACTTGTTTTAGCCGAAAGCTTTAAAAATAACGTTTGCCCAAAACAAATGTATCACAAATGTGTCAGATATTCCACTAAAACAAGTACCAGCACATGTGCTGATGGCATTCTCGGGTCTCTGGGACATTTTCTACATTTTAATAAGATTTTTTTTCAAATTGGATTTATTATTTATTGGTTTGATTCCCCTTCTGTGCAACCAGGATCCTTTGTGCATGTCCTCCCCGTGTGGGTTTTTTAATCCTAAAGGCAGCATGGTGGCCCAGTTTGTAGCACTGCTGCCTTACGGCAAGAAGGGTATGGGTTTGATTCCCCCGCCAGGCAACCAGAATACTTTCTGCATGATCCCCCCATTTGGGTTTCCTCATAAATTCCAAAGACATGTGTGTCGGGTGAACATGGGGTACTAAATTGCCCCCTAGGTGTGTATATGTCAGTGTAACTACTGATAAATTGCACTTTTCTAAACCTAAGGGCAGCACGGTGGCCAAGTTGGTAGCACTGCTGCCTTACAGCAAGTAGGGTATGGGTTTGATTCACCTGCTGGGCATCCAGGCTCCCAATGGGTTGCCTCACAAAGTCCAAACACATGCACATCAGGTGAACAGGGGCTGCTAAATTGCCCCTCTAGGTGTGTATGTGCTGATAAATTATACTTTTACAAACCTAAGGGAGAGCACAGTGGCCCAGTGGGTTGTTCTGCTGCCTCACAGCAAGAAGGGTGTTAGTTTGATTCCCCAGATCCTTTCTGCATGTCCTCCACGTGTGGGTTTCCTCACACAGTCCAAACACATGCATGTCAGGTAAACTGGGGCTGTAAATCACCCCCCTAGGTGTGTATGTCTATGTAAATACTGATAAATTACACCTTTCCAAACCTAAGGGCAGCCTAGTTGGTAGAATTGCTGCCTTACCACGAGAAGGATCTGGGTTCACTTCCCCAGCTGGGCAACCAGGATACTTTCTGCATGATCCCCCATTTGGGTTTCCTCATAAATTCCAAAGACATGCATGTCAGGTGAACAGAGGCTGCTAATTCTACTTTTCCAAACCTAAAGGCAGCATGGTGACCCAGTGGGTAGCTCTGCTGACTCACAACAAGAAGGGTATGGGTTTGATTCCCCTGCCAGGCAACCTGGATCCTTTCTACATGGTCTCCCTGGCCTGGGTGGCTTTCCTCACACAGTCCAAACACATGCATGTTAGCTGAACTGGGGCTGCTAAATACCTCCCCCTCACCCCCAGGTGTGAGTGTCTTTGTACATAATGATAAAACCTAATGGCAGCATAGTGGCCCAATGGGTAGCACTGCTGCCTCACAGCAAGAAGGGTATGGGTTCAGTTCCCCAGCCAGGCAACCAGGATTCTTTCTGCATGGTCTCCCCTTGTGGGTTTCCTCACACTCTCTAAACACATTCAATCGTTCAGATGGACATTTTCTACATCAGGTGAACAGGGGCTGCTGAATTGCCCCTCTAGGTGTGTATGTGCTGATAAATTATACTTTTACAAACCTAAGGGAGACCCCAGTGGCCCAATGTGCCCCCAGATACTTTCTGCATGTCTTCTATGTGTGGGTTTCCTCACACAGTCTAAACACATTCAATTGTTCAGATGGACATTTGGATGAGTAGTCTTTAATTGGATTTGAGAAATTTGTCGACAGACCACAGTGAGTATTTTCATAGAAAGACCAGCGAACGCAGTGCCTAATACACTTCTTATCATTCCTCCATCTTTATTGCTAGAGAACCTCTGCGTTTCAAAGATAACCCTTAAAAAAGGGAGGCTGAGAAAACGAGAAGCTACGAGAAATTACATTTCTTTCTCACAAGATGACATTAAACAGAACTGGTAGCTGTTCAGTTGACCAGCTTTCCACGGAGAGTGTTTGTAATAATTGCTCCGAAGTTCACAGAAAACATTGTTTTTGGTGGCCGAGTGTGAGGTTTAGGGTACACGGGCATTGTTGTTTTTCTTTTTTGCCGCTCGTGGGAAGCGAATGCGCCCGCAACCCCTAACTACGCTCCACTGTCTGTCCTTTAAATCATGAAATTAAGCTGTCGCTCTGGCTCCTGCCTGTCAGACTGCATGCTAAATGGGGCAGACTGGAAGCCCTGATCTGCCATGAAGGCGTTTTTCTCTCCGCGCTCTCTGGCGAGTTAATGTGGGTCCCCGAGTATCAGGGTGCGCTGATGTCTCTGCCGGGCCAGCCGACTGTCAATCCGGCGAATTCTGACACGCGAGAGGGTGCTCAATTACATCCTGCAGGAAGGGCCCGTCCACTTAAGGGATATTACTAATGAAAGAGATGAAATGCGGAAGTGGAGTCGAGCGGAGCCTTGCAAACTCTGCAATTATGATTCCTGTGGCAGACCAATTTCAGCTCATTTGTCAGGATGGAGGACAGGGGGCTGCCTCTTATTCCGAGGATTGTGTGAACATTGGCAGAAGCGTACAATTTCACGTTGCCAGTCTGTTATTTTTCAGAGGCAGCGCACAATTAGGCTGGAAACCACAGGCTTAGCTGTGCTGCAGGCAATGCTGCCTACTGTAAAGCCTTTTATTTAGATTATTCCACAGATTTCTATTCAACTCATTCATATTTCTAATCCTCAAACCTTCATCTAATTCAGTTTTTCTATTTTTCTATGTATTTTTGAGGCAGCAGCATAGCCTAGTACAGTTCCACTAGCCTCTTACTGCAGGCCTCCTTGTGGGTATACATTGTTTTCAGTCAAAGAACACATTGGAAATCCAGATGGAGGCAGTGAGAGAAGAACAGACTGGAGGAGATGGAGGCAGTACATAAAGATCAAAGGGGAGGAGATGGAGGCAGTGCGTGAAGATCAGAGTGGAGGAGATAGAGGTGAAGAACAGAGTGGAGGAGATGGAGGCAGTACATAAAGATCAAAGGGGAGGAGATGGAGGCAGTGCGTGAAGATCAGAGTGGAGGAGATAGAGGTGAAGAACAGAGTGGAGGAGATGGAGGTGAGATGTTAGATGTTGGAGGTGATGCTGATGTGATGAAGAGAGGTTTGAGCTGAACTGAAAGATGAGCTGATATCGAGCAGCAGATTAAGAACCACCAAGAAAACAAACCACCACATACTAAAGTGTTGAGCTACAACTGGTGTGTTGGCGGTTGGTGGACCTCGATACCGAGGAGCTCCACAACGTCTGGATTTTTTCTTTTTCTTTTACTGTCCTGTGGATCAACCAGCACCACACACTCAACTCCGCCCTTCTCGTCATTAACGTTACGCTGTTTACTTATCGTAACGTACGCTTCTCCTTCACCAGTTCTCCTGTTTCCACCCTAAATGGAGGTGCAGGTACGTTCTGGCTCCTGCTGCACTGCTTAAGGTGTAACGAGTGACTGGTGAATGAGCTGCTTCACCTTTGTATGTCCAAAAGTATGTGGACACCTGTTCATCACAGCAATATGAGCATTATTGGGCACACCAAACTGCATAAACCCCCCATGCCAAACTCCATTGCCCGTCCACTCTTCTGGGAAGGTTTTGTACAAGGTTTTGGAGTATCTTTTTACTATTAACTTCACTGTTGGCACTATGCCTTCTCCTGGCATCTTCTAAAACCAGACTTCTCCATCAGCATGTAGTTTGTTCAAATATATTTCATCAATAAATAAACCCCTGTTCAAATTACAGGCTATTGATTCTGGAAAACCTAATCAATAACATCGCTTTAAGCTATAAAGTCTGTAGTAGGAGCCTATAAATGAAGTTATGAAAGTTTGGGAGAAGGACCATGTCCAAACTCCTCCTCTTCATCATTACACACTCTATATAAACCCCTCCCCTGTCCTCACCTTCTTGTGATGGAATTTGCACCCCACCTCCCCATTTCCTCCCTCTCTTCCAACTTTTACTCACTCTTCGCTTGGCAAGGGAGGGTCTGGCTTCAAGACCCAGCAGCCAAAGCCACCCAGAACTCCAGCCCCAAGTTTCTCAGAGTTCCCCTGCTTGCTTGCCCTGCCTTAGTGGTCCGCACCTTCCAGAGTGTTCATTAGATGTTATGTGAACCTACAAAATCATTTTCATGCTCAAGACTCTGAGGATCAATGAAGGTGTACGATCTTTATAAAGCATTGTATGAATGACCACAACATTTGTTGACATAACACTAAACCAGTTTCTTGTATCTTCACTAACTGTTCACTGTATCAGCTCCACTGACCATACAGGAGCTCCACTTACAGACTCTAGTTCATCTGATTCTCTGTATACTTTATTACTCTGTTCTTTAATGATCAGGACCCCCACCAAGGACGCATTAAGGATAACCCCCCAACTCGTGCCCCTCGTGATCAAGGGACCTCTAATGGCATGTCCTGCTCTTCTCTAGGGCCCCCTGGTAGGGGCTCTCATAATCAGGGCCCTCTACAATTATGCCCCCCTCTTTCCTAGGACCCCTAATAGCCAGAAGTCGAAGTCAGAGCATTGCCACAACGCCTCATCCATTTTCATAAGAGGCCCAAAAGCATGGCTAGGGCCCAAAAGCATGGCTAGCGGCCGCAAAAGCATGGCTAGGGCCCCTAAGAGGCCCTGGAGTCAAAGCCCCTAAAAGTCAGAGGATCCTTAAAATGTAGGGCCCTCAGATATAAAAATATGTTGTATCATAAATGTTGATGGGCATGGCAAAATGTTTTGGGCCAGGGCCCAACCAGGGCCCCCTGACCTCAAGGGCCCCTGGGAGCTGGCCCAACTGGCCCAGTCAGTAATCCAGCCATGACCCCCACAGGTACTATTAGGGAGATCCACTGATGAAGGACTAGAGGAACCCAAACTGTGACTTTACATCTACAAGGTGGACCAGCAAGTAGTAGGAGTGTCTAATAGAGTGGACAGTGAGTGGACACACCACCAGAACCATGTCAGTGTCACTGCAGCGCTGAGAATGATCCACCTCCCTAATAGTAGCTGGTCTGTGGTGGTCCTTTGGGGGTCCTGATCATTAAAGAACAGAGTAATAAAGTATACAGAGAATCAGATGAACTACAGTCTGTAAGTGGAGCTCCTATATGGTCAGTGGAGCTGATATAATAGACAGTGTGGGTAGTGGTGGTTTTAATGTTATGGCTCATTGTTGTATGTAATAATATTTTATGTATGTGATTATGAAAGTATTATAAAGTATAATAAATACTTTATTTATTGTATACTCGTGGAAGATCCTGGTGGCTGGCGTTGCTTGGGGGTGACTTCACCGCCCGTACTGAATAAGCTGGCTCTACAGGAAAGGCTTAAAATGAAGGGAATGTATGAAACAGAGAAGCCCTCTCTCTTGCACCAATTTGTAGCTGAAATGCTTTGGCTGAATTATGGCTTATTTGGGAGGAAATGGCAGGCATAAGAGCGAAGGCTCTCATCCGCCGGGAATGCCACTGTAGTGGAACATCTTTTTTATGGCGAAGAGGCAATAACCTATAAAGCACTTAAGATGTTCTGCCTTCTCTATAATTCATGGACTAGCTTGACATTTCGGTTTAGATAGATAGAAAGATAGACAGATAACCTTTATTTAAGCAGAGAGGCCAACTGAGATCTCAAGCCTCTTCTGCAGTGGAGCTGGTCAATACAAATTACACACAACAACAACAACAACAGTGAAGGTAATGTATCTCCATTTTTGTTGATTTTTAATTTCATGAGGAATGGACTAATAGAAATACTCCAAAACAGCTTGGACAATAATCTGGTTCCATTGTCTTACACTATGTTGCTGATAGCATTCACTCAACCATCCGAATCATTGAATTCAGAATTCAGTTCCATGACCACAGGTGTATAAAACCAGCACCTAGTCATTCAGACTGCTTCTACACACATGAGTAAAAGAACGGGTCTCTCTCAGGAGCTCAGTGAACTCCAGCGTGGTACCGTGATAGTCCAGTCGTGAAGTTTCCTCACTACTAAATATTCCACAGTCGACTGTCAGAGTCTTGATCTCAACCCTATAGAACACCTTTGGGATGAATGAGAGACTCTGCAAGCCAGGCCTTCTTTTCCGACTTCAGTGTCTGACCTTTGACAAGTTTCAAACTCATATTAAACCCTATAGATTAAGAATGGGACGTCTTTCATAAGTTCATAAGCATGTGAAGGCAGATGAGTGAAAACTTATGGCGATATAGTGTGAATATATATATATATATATATTATATTATCATAAAAGATATAGTTTGGGTCTAAAATCTGATTGGCTGAGCTGCAGTCATAAATAATGGACTGTCCAATCATATATGATTGACTACAACACAAAAAATCCTTGTGCTATTAATATACTATATGTGAGTCAAGGCATTGAAGGGGACACGGCCAACCCAATATTCGGGCATACTCAAATTACTCCCCCCACTATAATGATATAAAAATATATTTGAAAATAATAGCTTTGCATAATGTTAGGATACATCAGTTAAGTTACTTGGAAAGGTAATTAGCCACACACTCACACTGCGACCGACGATGGCCATGGGTGTATTCAAACCAACGTTACTGCCTTTATGATGTATTTGAAATCCCATGTTTAGTCTCAGTGAAGTGTCAATCATTGTAGCGAACGGTAAAGAAAATAACGTTGCTGTCCAAAGTAGTAACTTTACAGGAGAGGCCAAAACCCCTCTTAACTTTCAGTGTAGGATAATGTAAAGAGGTTTAACTCTAGGTGATTTTGGAGCATTGAATGGTCCAGTCATTCATCATGAAACTTTCACAGGATATAAAGAGCAGCAGTCGTGTTAAGTCATATAGAAACATTCAAACAAACAAAAATGAGATATTTTTTGGAGATGTTTTTCTTTGGACAGCGACAATATGTTACATTTGGTTTCCCCCAATGTTCAATTCACGGCTTGACTTTCAAGCCACTTGCATTGACCTGTTTAAATCCACTGATTAATTTAGTTTCTTATCTAGAACTCGGCTGGTCAGCTTGTTAACAGGCTAAAAGGCAACTCCATCATTACTATCACAGGCTTGAATTAAGATACTTACAATCTGCCTGACTGCAAAAGTCTAAATAGCATCACTTGAACATCTTACATGCTTCAAATGTCCATCTTTCTGTCAGAAGTAGCATCAAACCCTGACTGGACCTCAAACACCTCCATGCTTCCTACTTAGTGCCCTTTTGACATTCTAGCTTCTTCAGACTAACAGTGCACTATTGGTCCAGTGTGGATGTGGCTGAAGCCCAAATGACTATTTCTAGCCATACTTTGCTCTGTTGGGCTGCAGGAGCCAGTATTTAAATTCCTATTTACTGTAGGTCACTATGTAGGGAGCAGGGAGAGGTTTGAGATTCAGCCCCAGACGGTGCTGTGATTGGTGCATTTGATGATACGAGTTGATAAATTGATGAAATTTACAATAAACTGTAATATGTTCACGATCATACAGCAAAACATAAAAGTTAATGAAATGACCACAATATACAGTGATGTGCAATGTCCCTCTCCTCATTCAGCAGTCTGTGGTTGCTTAGCAACGATAACACACTCTGAAGGACCTACATTCCTTGGTGGAAAACTTGTTATGTTGATTATTATTAGTAATATCTTATTATTTTTGGATTAGTTGTGTATTTTATTATATTTTGTGTTGTTTGCAGTAACAATGAGCACTCGAGGTCGTGCATTACTGCAGTTTCATTACGGGGATGTGGGTTCGGCTTATAAAAGTACAGTAATGCACAGCCTCTCGGGGCTCATTACTTTAGTACTATACTCCATACATGTGCACATATGACCTCCTCCCAGCAACTGAAGTCTATACTAATGTGCAAGGTCACTAGAAACCACTGCAGTGTGAATGGACTGCTGTCCTGCCTGGACCACCAGGTGTACTGATAGATGGAGTGAAAACCTGGTCTTATTAAGACTAGACAGGCTTGAAGCTTTTAGCAATCACCGCCAAAACACTAGCATTGCAGTGATAATGTCACGCCCTGCCTGTCCTCAGCTGTCTCTTTACATCCTGTCATGTCCACGTGGTGTTTGTTTTGATCATGTGCTTCTTGTCTCCGCCCTAGCTCACACCTGGTTTTCATTCGCCCGCTCTGTTTTTTTCCTGTTTGTGGACTTTTGCTCGTTCCTTTATCTGTTGTTGTCCCCGTTCCTGTGTTTGTCCCTGTCCCTGTTGTTGTCCAGGATCCGGTCCCTGTTGTTTTGTTTGTTCCAGTTTCTGTCTTTGTGTTGTGCCCTCTGCCCTGCCTCCTGTCTGGTCTGTTGTCTTGTGTTTTTGTCCCGTGGTCTTCTGTTTCCCTTGTTCTCGTTGCGTCCTCCTCCCGCTTTGTCTCGCTGTCCTCCTCTGTTGTCTTCTCATCGTCCTTCTCGTTTCTCTTGTTGCCCTCCTCCCTTGTTGTCTCGTCATCTTCCTCCCATTTCGCCTCGTTGTCCGCCCTCGTCCCTGGTTTTGGGTTCCTGTTTCTGTCTGTCCCGGTCTAGTTTGGTTTTCTCTGTTCCTGTTCTTGCTGGTCTGTTCATTTCTGTCTCTGTTCCCTTGTGTCTGTTCCTCTTCCTGTCTGTCTCTCCGTTCCTGCCCCAGCCTGTGTCTGTTCCTGTCTGTCCGTTCCTGTATGTCTGTTCGTTCCTGTCTGTGTCTGTCGGTCTGTCCATTTTCGTCCTGTCTTCGTCTTTGCCCTCCTCTGGGGCGGCTCTTGGGATTGGGCCAGTTTGGCGCCTCGGGAGTGGCGCCTTGGGGGAGGGGTACTGTCATGCCCTGTCTGTCCTCGTCTGTCTGTTTACGTCCTGTCATGTCCGCGTGGTGTTTGTTTTGATCATGTGCTCCTTGTCTCCGCCCTAGCCCCGCCTGTCTCACCTGTTTTTCATTCATCTTCAGTCCTGTCACCTGTCCCTCTCGTTACCTTGTGTTATATATACCCTGTGTGTGCAGTCTGTCTTGGTCGGTCATTGTTGTGATAACTCTTTGTAACCCGTTTGTTTGACTTTTGTTTTATTTTGCTTATTAAAATCCTTTTGTTATTTAAAACCTTGCGAGTGTGTCCGCCGCTTTCGTCTACTCCAGCCACCACCCTGACTTATTGGGAGTATGTTTCAGCAATAAACACTACTATATTGTAATAATTCCATTATAACATAACAAAAAATCAAGAAATTCCTGAATTCTATAGCAATGGACCACCAAGTGTATTGACAGATGAAGCAAGTACTAGACAAGCAGACTGTAGACTAAACTGTGTTACCCAGATAGGCGGTATATGGGGCCCTGCGTAGGCTCAGAGATTTTGCTTACATTGGCACACTGGCAAATTACATTGGGCCAGCAATGTTTTGGCTAGTGGGCTTAAGTTGGCCTGATATTAACTGGCAACCACTGTTGGATGAGTTGGCGGCACTGACTTTAAACTGGCAGATGACTTGTTTACATTAGTGCGGTGAGAGTTTGAGAAGTCACGGCTGTTCAGCTAAATGCTGGCTTCATAAATGAATGTTACTAAACTGTGATAACTGCACATTATGGTGATATGTTCGACTTGATAACAGATAGATATATGAATAGGATGTTACGTATCCCAGCAGATACACTTATATGTTGTCAAAAGTAGATACTTAGTGATATATTAGCAATATAACAGTATAATGGTAGATGCTGTTTAATGCTAGGACAACTCATGACAGCATATGACATACCCTTACAGAAAATAAGTATACTTAAAGTTAATTTTATTAAGTATACTTTATGCAGTTACTATACTAATGTCATGTCTTGTATAGGTACTATTTTAATACTAAGTGTAAGAGTAGTAAACCAAGTATACAACTAGTTTACATCTTTTGTACTGCAACTACGCTAAAAGTAATCTTAAGGGTTCACTGTTAGTTTACCAGCTTGTAAGTTTTTTTTTAATGTGAACTTAATATAATACTTATAATTTACTGCTTATATTATTGTTGTATTTAAAGTATATGACTAGGTTTAAGGGTTTTAAAATAGAACTTAACAACGTTTACTTACTCACCAGTGGACACACGTAAAATAAACAAGACACACTCAGATTATAAACATATTTGTATCTGTATAAATCTTTATAAATCAAATTTTAAATAAATATTGTACTGGATGTGTTTGTGTGCAGAGCAAGAATACTTACTTCTACTATCTCAATCAAAAGATTAAGTCCAAGTAAAGGCCAAATATACTTAGACTGTTCTATACTTGTCAGTATAACCCAAGCATACTTAAGTATAACTGTGTTTAGTATATCACTGAGAAGTACATACAAAGTAAACTGAAAGCATGGTACACTTGAAAAAAACTTTTTTGTAAGGGATATATATATATAATATATATATATATATATTATATATATATATATATATATATATATATACATATTTATTTATTTTTTAATTCATAACCAGGCTCTTCAAATGCCAGAAAGGAACTGCTGCAACCATTTAAGGAGGAACAGGAGAATGTGAACTGTGGGCCAACTTTAACTCTCTGAAATACCTTTTAACAGATTACCTTAACCAGAGCGACTTATAGTTTATAGTTTCAGGTAGGTGAAGGTAGTGTTACAGTTCATCTGTACACAGGTAGGTGAAGGTAGCTTTAATAGTCTTACCCATGCCTCTTCACTCTTGCCTGATCTAGGAACTCCTTTCTCGGTCTTTGTTCAGCCCCTCCCCTTTCCACCTGCTCTGGTCACAAGCCCAAATGCTCCCTGTTGCTTACTGGTTTGAATAGTTTTGTGAGTCTTAGTCTGAGTCACTTCATATACAGATATTAACTGACTGTAATATCATATAATATGCATAAAATACAAGCCAGTAAAAGTGATACATTACAGTGATTTTACGACAGGTAAGAGGTTTCGGGCAGACTACTTCACATCAGACGCCCAGTACTTGTGATAAAACTGAGGCTTATTGTTGTATTAGACGGCAGAAATAGCTCCCAACATGCAGTGCTGCAAGGATAAGTACTTTTAGCAAAATGGAGTCACTAAAGTAAGCCTGAGCAAAATGATCTGTCAAGGGAGATTAACGATAGTAGGGCGAAGTATGTAAGAGCGTATTGTAAATAAATAATAAGTCGAGCTGTCTGCTTCATACAGATGATGATGGACCTACTTTTCTATAGAGTTTGCAGGGCAAAAACGCTATACAGTCCAGAAACAGCTACATTTATATGAATTACACCACCGCAGCCATTTAAACCCGCCGGAGCCCACCGGGTTCATCCAGACGCCAACCGAGGCTCGGCTCAGAGTGGCAGTCAGGTGAAGCCGATCACGCTTTGTAGCTTGAGTGCGTAACATATATCAGGTCTGTCCGAACAGTATATTCATTATCCATCCCATATGCAAATGCCCAAATAACAAGGTGGCCCTATTCCAGGCATGCTAACGACGCCATTAGCACAGCGCTAATGCATTCAGAGCCATAAAGAGCTCGTCTGAGTAATGCACACGAGCGCTTTCACCCATTCTCACCGGCAGCCGAGTCGAGCGTTTGGGTTATGATCATCAATAAAAATCTAAACACTAATGTTTGCGCAGGAGAGCAGGTCCGGAAGCAGCGGCTGGCTCGCCGGAGCCGAGGCGGTCCAGGGATGCGTGAGTAGGCAATTAGACGCCGGGCCTGCCCGATACAAGTAGAGTCATAACATCCCTCCAACACAGCGGCTATGGCCGATTACCTATACATTGTGGGGATTTCCTCTGATTTATAGACGCGCACGACTGTAGCATGAAGCACCGAAGGGCTTACGAACATGTGGGATCCCGTTGTGAGGATTATATGGACCAGATCCAAGCCTCGTTTCCATTAACTGGTCAGAAATGGCCTCCGTGCCCTTTCGGCGCTCACGGCTTGGAATGGAAATCGGAACGTATGAGCTCTCCGCAGCTTGTACAGACAAATGGCCTGGCAGGCACGACCATCCAGGAGATGTATAACGACAGGTGCTTGTCCGTTATGAGGCCGGCACTCATATCTCAAGCACGCATATAGGAGATTCAGACGCAAATGTGCTTTTATCCAGGCTGTGGCATTTGTGAAATGGGGAGCGGCTCCATTTCGGGGTCCCGGTCGGGAAGGGAGAATGGCCCATTTCTTTTGGCCCTGCGCCGCCGAAGTAAATGACCGGGTTAACATTCAGATACGAAGTAGCCTATGTGCTCGTCAATGGAGCGTCTGATAGGAACACCTTGGCCCACTTCTGAAGCCTTGCCGGCTCCACTGGGGATAGCAGCGCTCTCCTGCTTGGTGTCCACCCCACCCCCCCCCCCACCATTGACCCTAAAATGAGCTGCTTCAAGCGATCGCCTCCACGAGGACTTCCAGAAAGTCGTTTATTGAAGGTGCACTCGAGTGTTCAGTCGCTGTTGTGGATAATAACACTGTTTGTGAATTACTGAAGTGTTTACGTTGCTTGGGGTGCAAATCAGGTTCAATATGATTAAATGACATAAATATTATAAAACTATAAATTGATTATGATTATATTATATTATTATGTTCATTCGTTAAACACAAACTGATGTATTTCAAATGTTTATTTTTCAAATGATTATAACTGACAACTAATGAAAATCCCAATTTTTTCATGATACTTTTATGACCAGCACCTGTGTGTGTGTATATATATATCGATCTCGGACGATTTTTAATCAAAATATGTGAGCGGCGATCAGCCGATATTACAGCCAGTCGATGATGTTAAACAAATGAGCAAATTTCTGTTTTTCCAGCTAGTGTTTAATCCAGGAAGAGGAGCCCTCCGGCCAGCTCCCTGCAATTCCTATCTGAACCACTAGGTGGAAATACACACCCTTTCATTTTCCACAGACTGACTAAAGGAGCGGCCTCAGTTTACGACATTCACCGCATGTACGGAAAGAAAACATTGTCCGTCTGGCAGTTTGTTACTGTATGTGACTCAGACTCATCCAGGACAGTTTATAACATCTGTAAAATTAGTAACATCAGCGTCTCTCACTGAGAACCAAGACAAAGACATTTAACTACTAATCTGATACACACTTCAGAGACACCACACAGCTGAACACAGTGAGTATCAGTAAACAGCAGAGCTAGAACACACACAGCTAACACAAAACAAACAACCCAGAACACCTACAGACCAGATCTGACCGGTACAAACAGAACAGCAGAAACAGCCAGAGAGCTAAAGAACCACAGCCAGAGTGATTGAGTTTATAGTTCTAGATAAGCAGCTCTTCTCGGCTGTAGAAGACGTTCATTCTGCTGCTTAATGTTCCACCTGGATCCACACTCTGCTGTTCCTAGTAGAGATACTTTTCAGATGTGGCTCTTCCAGAGCTTATCAAGCGGTTTACTCTCACATAGACCAACTTCTAATTTAGACCAACTTCGAATTTAGATAAAAATATGATGCTGTTTTATATGAGCTCGTTATAAATGGTAATAAATCAGTTTAGACCATGTTTCATGACTTGCGTGTGCTAATAATTACATGTAGCCCTGCTGTGACATATAGCCCCGCCCTCAATCAGTATCGGCTATCGGCTGATCGCACTGAAACGTGATCGGCGATCGTAATCGGCCTCAAAAGCACTGATCGGTCTTTCCATCTATGTACACATACACAGTGGAGTGAACTTAGCTTCCTCCAGCAACGTAAACACAGCAGTTACTGAGGTAGTGCTAGGGTAAACAGTGTAAACACAGTGTTAGCAGCAATGTAGTCAACAGAGTCAATTCAAGTTTCTTTGTATACCGCTTTTCACAAAGCAGCTTTACAGAAATTTGAAAACATGACAACATAAAGTCACAGCATGTATCCACCTGTGAGCAAGCCAGAGGCGACGGTGGCGAGGAAAAACTCCCTCAAGACTGGAGGAAGAAACCTTGGGAGGAACCGAGACTCACAAGGGGAGAGCCGTCCTCCTCTGATTAAACAGTATCTACAGTTTATTAAGATCAGAATTAAAGCTGAGAGAGTCTCTGTTTGAAGTCTGGATGGTAAACACTTTAGACACTGCACAGGTAGAGGCAGTCTCTGACTGAAGCAGTGTCTTATTGAGGCAGTCTCTGACCCATCATATCTCAATGCTGGTACATCTGGATGACACAGTGGTGAAGCAGTCGAGGGTGTAGCAGATGGCACGAATGAGGAGGAGAACTGGTTAGTGTTAGTTGAGGTGGAGGCCCTGATGGTCAATCTTCCACTAACATTGGGCAGGACAGGAGGGCGGTCATTATCTCAGGACGAGTAAAGAGACAAAGTTCTGGTTTTAGAGAGTGGCTGGTGACTCCCGCAGATCTACCTATAACAGTATAGGCTAAAAGGAGAGAACCAGAAGCTAACATAGACATGAGACCACACTGTGACACTGGGATCCCCCCCACTCCACCATCAACAAACCTGTGTGATGGCGTGAAGTGGTGAAACAACAGCACCAACATCTCAGTTACCATAAACCTCTGTGTCCATGAACCCCTGGATCTCCTGCCCTTATCTAAAGAGGAAGGTTAATCACTAGAAGCTAAGTAGAGCATCAAATAGGCGTGTGTGTGAGGTTATACAAATCTGTCTCTGATGCAGAGTCTGGCAGTGATGGCACGCATGCTCCTGTACCTTCTGCTGGTGTAGATGTCCATGACGGAGGGGAGCGAGACCCAGATGATCTTCTCAACTGTCCTCATTATTCGCTGTAGGGTCGGAGGCGGTGCTATTCCCAAACCAAGCGATGATGCAGCTGCTCATCAAAATGTTTGCTCTCCTCAAAAATGTTGTGATGAGTGGACCAATAGAAATGCTCCAAAATGGCTAGGAAGCTCTTTTCATTAACTTACATGTATGAACCTGGAGACAAGAGTTAATGCTGACTGGTGAACTTCAGCATTAACTGTTTATTGAAATGTAGTTCTTGAACTTTCATTCAACTAATGATGTGTTGCCCTAGTCCTACTGCTGGTGAGAGCTTCTCCAATTGAAAATGTGAAATAAATATATATATATATATATATATATATATATATATATATTTAATATATATATATATATATATATATATATATATATATATATATATATCTCCACCAGCCATAACATTTAAACCACCTCCTTGTATCTACACACATTGTCCATTATATGAGCTTCACTGACCATATAGGAGCTACACTTACAGACTATAGATTATCTGATTCGGTGGTAGTTTGTTGTACTAGTATGAGTGGATCAGACACAGCAGTGCTGCTGCTGGAGTGTTTAAACACTGTGTCCACTCACTGCCCACTCTATTAGACACTTCTACTACTTGCTGGTCCACCTTGTAGATGCTCATCTGCTGCTGCACAGTTTGTGTTCCTCTAGTCCTTCATCAGTGGACACAGGACGCCGCCCACAAGACACTGCTGTCTGGATAGTTTTGTTTGGTGGACCGAATCTCTACACGCATAGTAACACATAGTACATGCTCTGTGGTGGTACTGTGGAGGTCCTGACCATTAAAGAATATATATATATATATATATATACACACACACACACACACAATTGAGATACACAGTTATCTGTGCGGGACTGTTGTCATACACACAAGCTGCTGGCAGACCAGCATATTACATGATGATCTACAACCACATGGTGGTCAGGGCAGGTAAGGCGATCAGCTAATGCTGGGGATGTGTGTGTAGAGTCCTTTAGCTTGCTGCTAAAGTGAGGCTTCCTGTCACTCATGGGATTACTGTCCACTAATGCTTTCTCAGCCTCCTTCATCATCCCCTTCCTCCCGTGATCCGCCCTGATAGCTGGGATCAGGCTGGCCTCTGTCATCTGTCAGACTGTATAAACACCTTTCACTCCTCCTGGCTGCTGTACACACACCCAAGTACACGCTAAGGCCAAGCTTTCTATCAGCCAATGAGATGATACAGACACGAATAATGATTAAAAATAAGGTTTATGTACATACTATGAAAAAAATTGTGCTTCCATTAAACGTTTCATATCGTCCCTCAAAAACTTGAACCTTCAAAATGATATTTTTTAATACAGTATTATTTTTGGTTCATTCATATTTAAGATGTACACAGTTGGTGCTTTTAAGTACTTTTAAAATGTGAAGCAGTCAAAAAAATAGAGGTTTTGTTCCAACAGTGATGTGGTGGGTTTTTGGTGACCGAGGTGAGTTGATGCTGATGGCCACCACACACTATACACAGGCGTTCTGGTGTTGAGTTGCCTCTCACCAAAGTACAGGTTTAATTCTGATTAACTGATGCTTCGCTGAAAGAGCTTTAGATCTTAAAAACTAAGGCCTGGCTGGTGTTGAAGTGACAGAAAGCCCAGACTGAACCTGAGCTACATTCAAAACTATGGACAACCTGAATTTTCCCCACCAGAATTTCACAAACAGAATTTTCACAACCAGAATTTTCACAAACTGATTTTTTTACAACCTGAATTTCACAACCTGAATTTTCACAACCTGAATTTCACATCCCTAATTTTCACGACCTGTATTTCACAACCAGAATTTTCACAACCCTAATTTTCATGACCTGTATTTCACAACCAGAATTTCACAACCAGAATTTCACAACCAGAATTTTCACAACCTGAATTTCACAACCAGAATTTCACAACCAGAATTTCCACAACCAGAATTTTCACATGAATTTCACAACCTGAATTTTACAATCAGAATTTTCAGAACCTTAATTTCACAACCTGAATTTCCACAACATGAATTTCACAACCAGAATTTCACAACCTAAATTTCATAACCAGAATTTTCACAAACTGAATTCAGTCAACCTCTCTAAAATATTGTGGTGCCAGCAAACACTTCTAACCACACAAACCCAGTTAATGGCAGACACTAAAGACCCCTGCATACCAGACCTGTCATGTAGTGTCACTTATAATTATAAAAGCTTGTTTTTCCTCTTCAATTTCTTTTGAACTATTTTACTTTTTTATTATTTCTAATCTCTTACCCTCTCTTTATCTTAATTTCTTAGTAATTGAATCTAACTTGTCTATTTTTATTATTATTATTATTATTTCTATTTTATATTCACTGTTATTTTTATTTTTTGTTTAATGTGTATTAGCTAATGCTTTGCTACACTGAAAATGAGGGTTGAGCTTCTGAGCTAAAATAAAAGTTGATTGATTGATTGATTTACTTAGCAGAGTGTCTCTATTGAAAGCTGGCAGGGAGAAAGCTGGGTTCATTTTTAGACTCGAGTTCAATTTTAAGCTCGGCTCATATAAACTGAATAAAACAAAGTGCTCAGCATCACTTATCCTGCCTAATGCTGGTGGAAGACTGACCATCAGGGCCTCCTCCTCCGCCACCTGACCCCAAACCAGTTCTCCACTCTGCCATCTGCTACACGCTCGACTGCACCACTGTGTCATCCAGATGCACCAGCATTGAGATAGGATGGGACTGTTTCAGCTCATGCCCACTTTTTATACAGACTCAGCCAGAGACTGCCTCAGTCAGAGACTACCTCAGTCAGAGACTACCTCTACCTGTGCAGCCTCTAAAGTTTTTACCATCCAGACTTCAAACAGAGACTCTCTCAGCTTTTCTTTGGTGTTTAGTTTATTAAACTCTAAATACTGTTCGATCAGAGGAGGACGGGTCTCTCCTGGTGAGTCTTGGTTCCTCTCAAGGTTTCTTCCTCCAAGTCTTGAGGGAGCTTTTCCTCACCATCGCCTCTGGCTTGCTCACTAGGGGCTACATGTTGTAACTATATGTAAATGACCTGAAACATATGAGCTGAAAACTTGTAGGTTGGTAACGTTAGCTGAGATAACTTCCCATTGCTAATTGCTTGCTAACCTAAAAGACTGGCCGCAGTTCTCAGCATCAACATAAGCCACCTGTGATCTGCTGATTGGCGCCTGTGCATGTAGGTGTTGGCGTCGGTACACACACCTCCATTCTAATCAGTGGTTTCAGATGTTTAATACCGTGTAATATGATGCTGCCACTATTATACATAATGGAAGTAATACAAGAAGACTCTCCTGCCGTGATTGAGGTGAGGCCGAGAGCCTTCACACATGGCTGCTGTGCATGGTAACACCTCCTGTGTGTCCAGAGCAGGGAGTGCCAGTAGCTGACTGCTGCAACATTAACAGGGGGATGTGTTTATTTGGCCGTTCAAACATGGAATTGAAATTTCACGCATCATAATTCTAAAATGGCTTCGTCATTTTTTTTAATACAGCAGTACACCTTATTACCGTTATACTGCCCGAGCCTATGTCCAGTGCAGTGGCATTTAGAGATGTCAAGAATTGTTGGCATATAATTCTTTTCGGCCATAAACAGTTTTAATTAATAAGCATGTTCTATTACTTTTAATATATATATAAATATATATATACACACTGGTTTAACTGATATGGTCTTATTGCTGGAGTAACCTGGTCCTCCAGTCACGTTTGTGTATGACTTATTATTAAGTGATTATAAAATCCCTTCAGAAACATCCATCTGTCCATCATCTTCAACTTTATCACACTAGTCGGGGTCACGGGGGCGCTGGAGTCAATCCCAGCATTGTTGGTTGGTACACTATGAACAGGTCGCCAGTCCATCGCATGGCCAACACACACTCACACCTACGCCTGACTACTACACGACCGTACTGACCACTACACCACCATACTAACCACTACACCACCGTACTAACCACTACACCAGCGTACTAACCACTACACCAGCGTACTAACCACTACACCAGCGTACTAACCACTACACCTCCGTACTGAGCACTACACCACCGTACTGACCACTACACCTCCGTACTGACCACTACACCACCATACTGACCATTACACCACCATACTAACCACTACACCACCATACTAACCAATACACCACCGTACTAACCACTACACCACCATACTAACCACTACACCTCCGTACTGACCACTACACCTCCGTACTGACCACTACACCTCCGTACTGACCACTACACCACCATACTAACCTCTACACCACCATACTAACCTCTACACCACCATACTAACCACTACATCACCGTGCTAACCACTACACCACTGTACTGACCGCCCACTTCAGAAACAGTCACGTAATCACTTTGCAAGCAATCATTATTGAATCAAACTGGTGAGACACTGATTCTTTGAATCACGCTGTATCTCCAGGGTGGTTCTATTCTGTGTAATGGCTGGGGCAGGAGCTCAGCGTGAGGTGTTTTTACGTTCACGGGGTGTAAAAGAGGGCGTGTGATTGACAGGCGGCTGTGTTTGTTCTTCCTGGCAGGAGCAGAGAGCGGGGTGGGGTAAAGCGGGGTCGTTCTTGTCCTCTGTTGATTTCTTGCATCTCTTGATTGCTAATTCTGTGATTGCGGAAGGAGGGCAATGCAAAAACATGCGAGCGTTCAGCGCAATCACTGCCGATCACATGCACAAACATACACGGCGGGGATCCGGGGCCTCACACTGAGACGTCCCACGTGTCACGGAGATAACCTGGTACAGTCGCTATAGTGTACAATCATGTAGTGAAAGCAATGTGTGATGGAATGTCCATGTCAGTCCATGTGCAGCCGCAGATCATAACCACGTGGAATCGTCTTTTTCAGCTGATCTGAACAGAGACAGTGGGTTTCAAACCCAACTTTCAATACTAAGAGTGATTTCACACCTGTAGTTGATTTCTCTGGTCCGGATCAGGTAATGAGTTTGGTTACTTGAAGCGTTTCCTCCTCGGTTAAGTTTGTTTTCACAGGCAAAAACCCAAACGCACCAAAATGCGCCCCAACAAACCACGTGGGCACGTCATCTCCTCTGATTGGTCAGAGCTATCTGGCGTGCGAGCTAGAAAGTAAACACAGGGAGAAGATCCGGTTTTCCCAAAGTACTGTACATTTCTTGTAGAGCGTATCACAGAGCAGCAGCAGAGACAGCATCTCTTCATAACTGTAATAATAATCTGATAATATACCAAACTACAGTCCACCTGCAGACCACCCAGCTCACTCCAAACATCAAGTAGACAACGTCCCTCACTGCTAGTCCAAGAGAGACCTCGCTTCACCGTCCTTGCCCTGTTAGCTGCTACAGTTCTCCAGTTCTCTATTTATGCCATCTGCCGCATTCCATAATGCAAAGCACACCTGGCTGCAGGAGATGTTTCGATCAAACCTGTGGAGCACACCTAATACCGGACCGAGACCACCTCCTCTCAAACCTTCTGGTTCTCTTCTTTTAGTTTAGGCTGTTATAGTTTGATCTGCCGGAGTCACCAGCCTCACTCTAAAACGCTTCACATCCGAACCAGAACTAACTACGTCTTCCTGAGATAATGACCACCCTCCTGAGATAATGACCGCCCTCCTGTCCTGCCCAATGCTGTTGGAAGACTGACCATCAGGGCCTCCTTCTCAACTAACACTAACCAGGTCTCCTTCTCATTCGTGCCATCTGCTACACCCTCAACTTCACCACTGTGTCACCCAGATATGTCAGCATTGAGATATGATGGGACTGTTCCAGTTCACTTCCACTTTCTACAAAGACTCAGTCAGAGACTGCCTCAGTCAGAGACTGCCTCAGTCAGAGACTGCCTCAGTCAGAGACTGCCTCTACCTGTGCAGAGACTCTCTCCGCTTTTATTCTGAACTGATCTTAATAAACTGTAGATACTGTTTGACCAGAGGAGGATGGGTCTCTCCTTGTGAGTCTTGGTTCCTCCCAAGGTTTCTTCCCCCAAGTCTTGGGCAGGATTTCCTCGCCACCATCGCCTCTGGCTTGCTCACTGGGGGACATATGTTATGACTTCATGTTTTCATGTTTTCAAACTTCAGTAAAGCTGCTTGGTGACAACATCGTTGACTGCATGAAGTGTAAAAAGTTGGTATATATTGTAATCCCAATGTTTTGTTGCTTAGTCTTAAAGGAGGGAGCGGCTAGACGAGGAAAACACATGACGTTCTGTAATACCAAACCGTTATGAAGAACGTTTACATGGAATTAACAAATTAATTTGCTTGTAATGTTCTTGCAAGAGAAGTGTACTCATGTGCTTGAGCTCTACTTCCAGTTTTGTGCCATTTGCCAGGCTTAACAGATGTTTACATGGCTAATCCTCTTGGAATATAGCTCTAATTAAATGTCAACTTTCTGACATTTCCTGAAAGGAGGCCTAGAATTATCATCGTGGGCTTACATACTCAATGGTACTTTAATAGGAAACCCTCTAATAAAGTGTACATCCACCTTTCAGGTGCACAGTTCCTCTCTCTCTATTAGAAAAATATGATTAAGAAAAAAAGGCATAAGTAAAATGTTAAAGCAAAGGAGCCGTCTTGTTTCTGATTTGACTAATCACCTCTAGGCATGAGATGGGGAGGAGACCAGGCAGGACTGAAAACTGAGCTGATCTCCAATTCAAGTTATTTATTCATTTATATTCGCCTTATATAACAGATGTTTTCACAAAGCAGCTTTACCAAAAATCCAGGTCCCCAGTGGGCAAGCCAAGGAAAAACTCAAGACTCAAAAAGGGGAACCCATCCTTCTCCGGTCCACACCAGTTAGTAAAACAAGTACAAAAGAAATACAAAAAGAATACGTTGGAAGACTGGTCCAGCCGAGAGAACCAGCTCAGTGTTTGTGAGGCAGGAGAAGAAAGAACAGGCGTGGTAAGCAGGATCTTCAGAATGTCCAGCACCATGTAGACTAACGGCTCCACAAAGCATTGGACAGCAGGAGCTCCATGGTGGGTAAACTAGTTCACATTGTATGCAAACAGGGGCACCTGGTCAAGGCAGATGAAGCAACATCAGACCACACAGTTGTTCAGTATCAGACCGCACAGGATGGGCAGTTGTTCAGTATCAGACCGCACAGGATGGGCAGTTGTTCAGTATCAGACCGCACAGGATGGGCAGTTGTTCAGTATCAGACCGCACAGGATGGGCAGTTGTTCAGTATCAGACCGCACAGGATGGGCAGTTGTTCAGTATCAGACCGCACAGGATGGGCAGTTGTTCAGTATCAGACCGCACAGGATGGGCAGTTGTTCAGCATCAGACCACACAGAATGGGCAGTTGTTCAGCATCAGACCACACAGGATGGGCAGTTGTTCAGCATCAGACCACACAGGATGGGCAGTTGTTCAGCATCAGACCACACAGGATGGGCAGTTGTTCAGCATTAGACCACACAGGATGGGCAGTTGTTCAGCATCAGACCACACAGGATGGGCAGTTGATCTGCATCAGACCACACAGGATGGGCAGTTGTGCAGCATTAGACTAATACCCAGGTAGTTAGTTCTGTTAGGATTGACTAAAAACATTGTATAGTGTTACTAAGGTGCAGCAGCGCCCCCGCAGACCTGGCTATTGCAGCAAACCAAAAAGGGAGAGCGCTAACAAAAACATGAGGGGTCCCCGAGCTATCAGTGCCCCTCCACCCCACAGTAAGCGAACTTGAGTGAGCATGTGAGAGAAGCAGCAACATTCCCAGTTTACTCTCTGTCAGTTACGCCAGATCTGCACACTAATTACCCAAGTCTCCACTAAATGAGTCGGTTTTTAGCCTCATTTCTACAATGTTTTAACTTCATCATGCTTTGTTCTTGGGGTGATGGCATTCATGTGATTGATTGATTCAAGCTGTGATTGAATACGGTGGGCCACGAATATCTGTAGCCCTCCAGTATTTGCCCCACACAAACCATTTCTGCTAGAAGGTCACCATTAAATCTATATAGGACAGTATTGGGATTGAGCAAACATTTTTCACTTTCTCACTCTCTCAGCGGCCCACAAATATAGTCCCGGTCCTAGGCCCGTACTAACCACTACACCACACTAACCACTACACCACACTAACCACTACACGACCGTACTAACCACTACACCACCATACTAACCACTACACCACCATACTAACCACTACACCACCACACTGACCACTACACCACCACACTAACCACTACACCACCACACTAACCACTACACCACAGTGACCCTTCTATTCACCATGTAACACTTACAGATCGGATCTAACTGTAGAATCACAGCTTGGCTAAAACTGAGTGGAAAAAGAGTGGAAAGGTAGAAATTGTCTTTCAGTTTAATCAGCGCAGGAATATTGCAATGATTGCATCATTCTTATTCTTATTTTTGAGTGAATGTTGGAACTTGACATTTCATAAACTTTTTTTCAAACATAATCTTTATCATGACAGTTTAGACACAGTATGCAGACATTTGTCTAAAAATCTAAAAATGAACGCGCTGTGATTTAACTCACATTTATTGAGTTTATTTGTGTAATAGAGAGTCATGACTGAAGAGATTAAAAGCAGTGTACTGCCTCTCAGGTCTTAGAAGAAATGAATTCAGATAGAAACATATAGAACTGATATCTGCTGATTTCATAGATACGTTTCCTGTTCATAAACGTTACAAACTGCAGCCAGGGGTGGAGGAGATGGAGGAGGTGGATACACACGCAGATGAGGATCAAAGGTTTAAAAAAGTCCAGGCAGGCGCAAACACAACTCATAGACACGAAAAGCACAAACGAACAGCACAGAATCCATAGAAAATATTGGACAAACACAGACTGCAAACACAGGGTACATAACGAGACAAAAAACATGAAACACCTGGACACAGAAGGGGGGTTTCCAATATGGGCCAGGTGGGGTGCGGAGACACAAGGAGCACATGATCAAAATAGACACCACGCAGACTTGACAGGACGTAAACAAGGACGTAAACATGGACTTAGACAGGGGAAGACGAGCAGGGCGTGACAGTGGGTCAAAACCACTTTACTAAAGTAACCGGTCATAAGACTGTAATGTAAGTCAACAGTTGTAATCAACATAGATTTTGCACTGTTTAAAATTAGAATCAATGGCCAGGAATTGGACCTTTGAGCAGTGAAACACCCACATACACAGACACAATGTGTTAGTGAGCACACTTACTCAAAGTGGTGAGCAGGCTTATCCACCGAATAAGATGGGGGTTGTGTGCCTTACTCAAGGGCACCTCAAGGGATTGAACCAGCAACCTTCCAGTCACAAGGCTGGTTTCCTAACCTCCAACCCATCCCTGCCCTGGACAGTTATAGTGTCAGTCCTTAACAGTTGTAATGTTGTCTGAATAAGAGAATGCTGTTTCAGAGTTGGATCTGTTTGTTGTTATTTTATCAGAATCAGAATCAGACTTTATTGGCCAAGTATGCTCAAACATACAAGGAGTTTGTTTTTGGTTACAAGTAGCTCACTGTTCACGATAACTGACATTACACACCCAACCTACACACACACACACAGTGACATACACGCACACATACACACGCAGACACACCTGTAAACTTAACATGTGCAGAGTTGTATATTTAGAGTAAAGTGCTGAGTGCAGCAGTAAAGAACAGTACAGACTGAATTAAATAGATATAAATATGAAGAACAGAAGAGTCACTGGTGGAAACGGTGGTACAGAGTGTTCTGAGACTCTATCAGATAAAAGTGCAGTACAGAGAAAGAAGAGTGAGAGAACATCTGGATATGGGTATATGCATGTAGTAGACTGTACAGAGAAAGAAGAGTGAGAGAACATCTGGATATGGATGTATGCATGTAGTAGACTGTACAGAGAAAGAAGAGTGAGAGAACATCTGGATATGGATGTATGTATGTAGTAGACTGTACAGAGAAAGAAGAGTGAGAGAACATCTGGATATGGATGTATATATGTAGTAGACTGTACAGAGAAAGAAGAGTGAGAGAACATCTGGATATGGATGTATGTATGTAGTAGACTGTACAGAGAAAGAAGAGTGAGAGAACATCTGGATATGGATGTATGTATGTAGTAGACTGTACAGAGAAAGAAGAGTGAGAGAACATCTGGATATGGATGTATGTATGTAGTAGACTGTAGAGAGAAAGAAGAGTGAGAGAACATCTGGATATGGATTTATATATGTAGTAGACTGTATTCAGAATGTAGTGTGTGATGTTCAGATGTTCATGAGTGTGATGGCGTGTGGAAATAAGCTTCTCTGAAGTCTGGAGGTCTTGATCCTCAACTGGCTGAAACGCAGACCTGAGTGAAGATGCTGGAACAGGTGATGTCCAGGGTGTGATGGATCACAGACAATGTTCTTTGCCCGTTTCCTGCAGGTCTTGTAGGGAGGGTAACTTCACACTGATGGTTCTCTCGGCAGACCTGATGATGCGCTGCAGTCTGTGGGTGTGGTGTTTGGTGGCTGAGCTGCCCCACACTGTGATGGATGCAGTGAGGACAGATTCTATGGTGGCGGTGTAGAACTGCACCATCAGCTCCTTGGGCAGGTTGAACTTCCTCAGCTGACGCAGGATGTACAGACTCTACTGAGCTCACTTGATGATGGTGCTAATGTTGCAGTCCCATTTCAAGTCCTTGGAGATTATTGTGCCTTCTAGGAGTCCACAGCTGTTACAGTACTGTTGAGGATGGTGAGTGCTGGAAGGGTTGGAGGGCTTCTCCTGAAGTCCACTCTCATTTCCACTCTTTTGGCTGTGTTCAGCTCCAGGTTGTTGTGATTGCTCCAGAGGACCACCTGCTCCACAACCTGTCTGTAGGCAGACTCGTCACTGGGTCTGTGGAGGTACACTCATTTGTGTAGAGAAGAGTGAGAAGAGCAGCAGGGAGAGAACACAGCCTTGTGGAGCATCTGTGCTGATGGTCCTGGTTCCTGAGGTGATCTTTCCCAGCCTCACCTGCTGCTCTCTGCCAGTGAGGAAGTTTGTGATCCACTGGCAGGTGTACTTGGACGTATGTACTTGGACGGTCGACGTGCTGAAGGATGTGGTGAAGTCCCATGTTTACTGCATCGTCCACAGACCTGTTGGCCCGATACGCGAACAGCAGGGGGTCTAGTTGGGGGTTGGTAAACTTATTCAGGTGGGTGAGAACCTTCTCAAAGGATTTCATGAACACAGAAGTCAGTGCGACAGGTCTGTAGTCATTCAGTCCTGAGATGGTTGGCTTTTTGGGGATGGGAATTATTCTGGAGCGCTCAAAGCACGCTGGTATGACACACTTCTCCAGTGATTTATTGAAGATCTTGGTGAAGACAGGAGCAAGCTGGTCTGCACAGTTCCTCAGGCAGGAGGGTGACACTCCGTCTGGGCCTGGTGCCTTCCTCACTCTTTGTTTTTTGAAGAGTCAGTGCATGTCTGCTTCACAGATCTTTAGGGCAGGCTGAATTGGTGGCTAAGAATCAGCATCTTCATTTCACTTGATTGCATGTCTTTGGACTGAAGCCCCTGGAGGGAACCAGGGAAGAACATGCAAACTCCACACAGAAAGCGTCCTGGGTGCCTCGGCCAGGAATCGAACCCAGGCTCTGCAGTGAAGTGAGCTGACAAACATTCAAAACTCCTACAACGTTCTTGCCAGACTCAGATTAAGATCAGCCAGAGTAGTAGAGACTGCGAGACTGCAGTCGAATCATCACTGGTAGTCCCAGACTAGGCTCGAGACCTGTACTGCACCAAGAAGTTGAAAGAATTCTTTGTGTCAAACAATATTTCACCTTTCTGCAGCAATTAGAAAAGCCTTAGCTGGACATTCCCTGCTCAGGGTCTAAAAGCTTGTCCACCTGTAGCCTGACAAAGGCCGTAAGCTGCTTTGTAGGGTGTGTGACATCGGATCACTTAAGAGCCACTTTCCCATGGCTTACCCTTCGCTCACTGTCCTGATCACATTTTCAACAATCCATCCCCATTCTTCTTATCGCCCGTCCACTCGTCCCCATGGGGAATAACTGCTGCTAAGCTCTTCCTGTCAGAATGCTCCGTCTTGCTTTAACAGCTAAACCTCACAACAAGCGTTCTGGGATCGGGTCTCAGCAGTGGAAAGATTTACATCAGCTGCGTTAGTCAGGCAGAGGTAATCACAGAATTTAGCCTGTAATATTTTTGGGGTGTCACAGGAAGATTCTCCAGCTTAACAGGCTTCAGAGCTGACATATGGCATCTCTCCTGCTACATCCTGCTTACTAATTGAGGGCAGCATGAACACTAATAACATAATAACACGACTAATAACAGAAGATTAAGTTGGCTTGACGAAGACTAATAAAACATTATTATTCTAGTCTAATAATGTACACTTGCTCATCCAACAGATTTCAAATCACACTCACCAAACACAGCACAATCAACCCGAATCATTTTTCAACAGATCAATTATATGATTATTTCATAGTGTTTGTTCAAACTGTTTCTCTCAAACTGAACCTCATACAGTACATACAAACTCATACAGTACATACAAATTCATACAGTACATACAAACTCATACAGTACATACAATTTTTTTTAAAACTAGAATTGCATACAGTGAAATTTGACCTTCGAATTTAACCCATCCGTGCAGTGAAACACCCACATATACACGCACTAGTGAACACACACACTAGGGGGCAGTGAAACACCCACATACACACACACACTAGTGAACATACACACTAGGGGGCAGTGAAACACCCACATACACACACACACACTAGTGAACATACACACTAGGGGGCAGTGAAACACCCACATATACACGCACTAGTGAACACATACACTAGGGGGCAGTGAAACACCCACATACACACACACACTAGTGAACATACACACTAGGGGGCAGTGAAACACCCACATACACACACACTAGTAAACATACACACGAGGGGGTGGTGAAACACTCACATATACACACACACACTAGTGAACATACACACTAGGGGGCAGTGAAACACCCACATACACACACACTGGTAAACATACACACGAGAGGGTGGTGAAACACTCACATATACACACACTAGTGAACATACACACTAGGGGTGGTGAAACACCCACATATACACACACTAGTGAACATACACACTAGGGGGTGGTGAAACACGCACACTTGTGAACATACACAATAGGGGCAGTGAAACACCCAAATATACACACACACTAGTGAACATACACACTAGAGGGTGGTGAAACACGCACACTTGTGAACATACACACTAGGGGCAGTGAAACACCCACATATACACACAGTAGTGAACATACACACTAGGGGGCAGTGAAACACCCACACTAGTGAACATACACACTAGGGGCAGTGAAACACCCACATATACACACACTATTGAATATACGCACTAGGGGGCAGTGAAACACCCACATACACACACTAGTAAACATACACACGAGGGGGCAGTGAAACACCCACACTAGTGAACATACACACTAGGGGGCGGTGAAACACACACACTAGTGAACATACACACTAGGGGCAGTGAAAGAATTCTCAGTATCTGGAAAACAGCACATGTTATTCCTCTGCATAAAGGAGGAGATGCGGCAGATTTAAATAATTATAGACCAATCTCAAAACTCTCTTGTTTATCCAAAACTTTAGAATCCTTAGTAAATAACCAGCTCAAATCTTTTCTGTATGAAAACTCAGTCCTGTCCACATATCAGTCTGGTTTCAGAGAAAGACACAGCACCATCTCTGCCACCATGCTGGTTCTAAATTATCTTTATTTGGCTTTAGACAGGAAAAAGTTCTGTGCTGCCATTTTTATTGATCTCACAAAAGCCTTTGATACTGTTGATCATGATTTATTACTAGGTTCCTTACATAAGATTGGTTTTAGCTGTAATTCAGTCCTGTGGGCCCAGGATTACCTTTCTGGTAGGAAGCAATGTGTGTCTCTCGGTAACCATAAATCAGACCTACAGCCTATAACGAAAGGGGTTCCTCAGGGCTCAATCCTGGGCCCAGTTTTATTTAATATTTTTATCAATGAACTTGCCATCTCTACCTTAGACTCCAAATTACACCTTTATGCAGATGATTCAATCTTATACTGCTCAGCAGATTCAGCTCACGCTGCACTAGATAAACTCCAACATTCTTTTAACTCTTTACAGACTGCTCTATAAACTATATAAACTTAAGTTGGTTTTAAATGCTAATAAAACCAAATTCATGCTGTTTTCCAGATTTTCAGATAGTGTTTTAGATTCCATAAATATTAGTACCCTGAGAGGATCTAGCATCGAGCGAGTCAGCGAATATAAATACCTCGGCATCTGGCTGGATGAAAAACTCTCCTTTAAATCCCATATAAGCAAACTCGCCATTAAGTGCAGACAGAAGCTCGGATTCCTTTATCGGAATAAATCCTGTCTTCCCACGTACACTAGGAAAAGAATAGTGGAGGCAACCATACTTGCAGTCCTGGACTACGGTGATGTAATCTATAATAAAGCGTCCGCCAGTGCCCTCAAACCGCTAGATTCAATCTATCACTCTGCTCTGAGATTTAGAACTGGAGACCCTTACAGTACTCACCACTGCAGACTATATGATAGAGTTGGTTGGTCCTCACTAGCTGCACGAAGAGAATCTCATTGGCTTATTTTTATCTATAAATCACTCTCTGGCCATTTGCCAGCTTACATCTCTTCTCTGATTTCAATAAATAACAACAATTATCAGACTTGCTCTAGTGGCCGGATCACCTGTCAGGTACCGAGAGTTTTTAGTGAACTGGGAAAATCTGCTTTTAGCTACAGTGCACCAGCAAGCTGGACTTCTCTACAGGAAACTCTGAAGCTCAGCTCGCTGGGATCACTGAACCATTTTAAACTTTTAGTTTCTAATCACCATCAGAAATCCTGTGATTGTTTTAAATGAATAAATCTCTCTATTGGGATTTTATTTTTATCTTATTATTATTAATTTATTTAACTTTTATTTTAGTTTTTTTTAGTTTTTATTATTAGCTTTATTTTTATTATTTTATTATTATAATTATCAATTTTTTATCATGATTGTTTTATTGAGTATTTTTTATTAGCATTTCAACTTTTTATTATCTTGGTGTATGTAATATTTTATATTCTTTTATATTCTTTTATAATAATTAAACATTTTTTACATTGTATTTTTTATGCATCTATATTAAATGTTTATTTAAAATGAGTATTTTATTTTTTATTATTTTTGCTCATTTTGTTTTCAATCCCTTTAACTGTATATGCTTGGCTGCTTTGAAAATGAGGGTCATCCCTCAATGTATTTCCGAGAATAAATAAAGGTTGATTGATTGATTGAATCGTTTATTGGATTTATTGGGCTGTTAGGCTGAACTCTTATTCAATTATTGTTCAATCTCTTATTACTGTAATGATTCACAGAAAACTGGATCCAAGTGCGGACATTTGTCGAAGATATGAACAGGAGAAAGAGGGCTTAGGTAGAAATCAGTCGTCAAATAAACCAGAAATGAGTCAAACACTGTTGCAAACGAGTTGAGAACCAAAATTTCACAAACATCATAACACGCAGAATTACCACGAATACAAAACCTTACACTGAGCCTGTGCCAAGACTTCACCTAAACACATGCGTCCCAGTGATTGAATGAGAATCACCTGTCACACAAAAATCTCCTGTCAAATTCAGGAGCTAGCAACCTCCGCTGAGTACTGCAGGGCTATCTATCTATCTATCTATCTCTGTCTATCTATCTATCTATCTATCTAGGTCTGTCTAGGTCTATCTGTCTAGGTCTATCTGTCTTTCTATCTAGGTCTATCTATCTATCTAGGTCTATCTATCTATCTGTCTGTCTATCTAGGTCTATCTGTCTATCTAGCTAGGTCTATCGGTCTCTGTCTATCTAGCTAGGTCTATCTATCTATCTATCTATCTGTCTGTCTAGGTCTATCTGTCTATCTATCTGTCTGTCTAGGTCTATCTGTCTTTCTATCTATCTATCTAGGTCTATCTGTCTATCTGTCTAGGTCTATCTATCAATCTAGGTCTATTTATCTATCTGTCTGTCTATCTAGGTCTATCTGTCTATCTAGCTAGGTCTATCGGTCTCTGTCTATCTAGCTAGGTCTATCGGTCTCTGTCTATCTAGCTAGGTCTATTTATCTATCTATCTATCTATCTGTCTGTCTATCTATCTAGGTCTATCTGTCTAGGTCTATCTGTCTTTCTATCTAGGTCTATCTATCTATCTGCCTGTCTATCTAGCTAGGTCTATCGGTCTCTGTCTATCTAGCTAGGTCTATCTATCTATACACCTCTTTGTATCTACACACATTGTCAAGCACTTTGTAGTTCTACACTTACAGACTATTCTGTAAAATGGCCAGGACCCCTACAAGACCATCACAGACCAGGTACTATTAGGAAGGATGATCATTCTCAGCACTGCAGTGACACTAATATAGTGGTGGTGCTGTGTTAGTCTGTGTTGTGCTGGTGTGAGCGGATCAGACACAGACGCAGTGCTCTTGGAATGTTTACACACGAGTTTGGTGTGGAAGAACTTGACTGGCCTGCACCTGATAGAACACCTTTGGGATGCATTAGAGTGAAGACTGTGAGCCAGACCTTCTTGTTCAACATCTGTGTCTGACCTCAGTATTGGTCTTCTGGAAGAACGCTCAAACATTCCCATAAACACTCTCCTAATCCGTGTGGAGAGACTTCCCAGAAGAGCTGAAGCTGTTATAGCTGCAAAGGTTGGTCCGACATCTTATTAAACCCTATGGATTAAGAATGGGACGCCACTCAAGTTCATATGTGGGTGAAGACAAGCATTACTTTAGGCAAGACAGTGTATAATCACAAAAGCCTTTACTGTAGAACTCATGAAGAGCCCTATCTTGAGGCCTGTTTTGATGGATGACCACTGCTGGAAGTGAATCGTTAGCAATACATGGGCAGAAACGGAAGACTTTGAGAAAGTCAGTCGGCACATTTATATTCCTGCTAAATATTCCGCATGCAAGCGATTTCCCTTTATATCAGAGGAGGCTTCACATCAGGCTCTGGCATACTGTCGAAGGAACCTTTTAACCGTTAAACAATAACATTTCAGTGACATTTAGTTCACATGGCGGAGAAAGCAAAACGCTCGTTTGTCTGCCGCTTAAATGTGAAAGTGCATCAGGAGGAAAACGTCATCGTCTGTTGACGTGCGAGTCGTTTTCCTTTCTGATCCCTATAAGTAAACATTTACTGAGTGCTTCAAGGCATTGATTTGTTCTCTTTTTTCATGGAGCTCTGTTGTGTGCAATTTTCTGTATTTAGCAGAAGCTGCCAGAAACATCTCAAAGCGTCGTGTAAGGAACAATGAAACCCCCCCTGAGGTTTACAACTAGCTTCAGGAGATTAAAGCACCAATCAGGATCCAGTTGTCGCATCCAGTCTTGCTGTGGTTGTTGCTGTGAGCAAGTAATGAAGGCGAGCTGCGTTTGCTCAATGATTTCAGTGGGAAAAAAAAATATTAATAGCTTATCAATAATAATTTAAACAGGTTTAAGGCTTAGCATGAGAGCTCAGTGGGTTTTAATCATTCGGTAATAAGATGTTGATGAGCATAGTTTAGTTTTTAACACTTCAGCTTTATTGTCTTTATACTGATACAGGGTTGTACAGTATGATGACAATAACAATAGATACATAGGCAATAATACAAAGAAGCTATAACATTAAAACAACCTCCTTGTATCTACTCTCACTGTCCACTGTATCAGCTCCACTGACCATACAGGAGCTCCACTTACAGACTGTAGTTCATCTGATTCTCTGTATACTTTATTAATCTGTTCTTTAATGATCAGGACCCCCACAGGACCACCACAGAGCAGGTACTATTAGGGAGGTGGATCATTCTCAGCACTGCAGTGACACTGACATGATGGTGGTGTGTTAGTGTGTTGTGCTGGTGTGAGTGGATCAGACACAGCAGTGCTGCTGCTGGAGTGTTTAAACACCTCCTTAGTGTCACTGGAGGACTGAGAATCGTCCACCAACAAAAATGATCCAAACAGCAGTGTCCTGTGGGCAGCATCCTGTGTCCACTGATGAAGAACTAGAGGAACACAAACTGTGCAGCAGCAGATGAGCTGCTGTCTCTGACTTTACATCTACAAGGTGGACCAGCAAGTAGTAGGAGTGTCTAATAGAGTGGACAGTGAGTGGACACAGTGTTTAAACACTGCAGTGCTGAGAATGATCCACCATTCTGCTCTGTGGTGGTCCTGTGGGGGTCCTGATCATTAAAGAGTAATAAAGTATACAGAGAATCAGATGAACTACAGACTGTAAGTGGAGGTCCTGTATGGTCAGAGGAGCTGATACAGTGGACAGTGTATATGTAATTGGAACCGTATATTCAGGTACACAAATCAGCTGTACAGTCACAGATGTTCTATTCACAGAGTGAGCAGTGCAGCTAAATAGGCATTGGCAGCTCATGGTTGGGGCCAAACTGGCCCTTTGCAGATACCTTTGATATAAACTGTGGATTTGGTCTTGTGAACTCATATCATTGAGTTTCAGTTGCCTGGCTTGTCCTGCAGATAAGAGCTGATAAAGATGGCTACCTAGCTTATCTTAGCTTTAGCTGGGTGGCCAGAAAAATGGCAAACAGCTGAAACACGAATGTGTTAGTTCACAGCAGCAAACAACTCTATAAAACCCTTCATCTATATCAAGCATATCCACAATGGACTGGTTTGGCTTGCTTTGGCCTGCAGGAACCCCCCAACCCCCTTTAAAGGACTATTTAGATTTTAATTTTATTTACAGTGTGTTATTGTTTAGATAGGACATGTAAACATACATAAACAAACATGAAAGAAAACAAAAAACAGATAACAAAGAAAGTATAAGTAGTTGTTATGTAGTGTTGTAGTAGTGTTGTTATGTATAGAGTCGTCTTGAATTTGGTATTGGAGCTCAGTCGTGGGCTTGAAGGTTAGTGTTCTGCCCTCATTAAAGAGTTCCCCTTCTTCAATTAGACAGACAGATAACTCCTAACACACTGGTCAGATTTGGTAGATTTATTCAAACAGACAGCATGCCAAATGTGTAAAACTAAAGTGAAGAAACAAAATAAAACACACAATCAGCATAAAATATGTAGTTGCTACAATATCTAATACACGTACCCAAGCATATGGCCTACAACTAGCCTAGCAAGCTACCAGCTAGCTTAATACATGAAAAGGCGAGGTGACAAATAATTAACAATTGTCACTTCAATGAAATTACAAAATATTCAGAAATATACACATCATATATTTATACAAGCATTATCCTTCAAAAATACTCACAGACGATGCTTCTACAAGAGATTTCAAAAGAGGATGAGCTTGGATTCATCAGCTGCTCTATTTATCATGCTCAAAACTGGTCTGATTGAAACAAAGACTTAAGGTAACTTCCTCTACGTGTCACATGCCCACCATGAATTCAAAGACACCACCTAGTGGCAGGAGGAGGAAATCGCACACCAATTACCCATGAAATGAACTTAGTCCAGAACAGTTAGGGATCCAGTCTTGTAACTGGAAGGATGCTGGTTCGACCCCCTGGACCAACAGGACACTAGAAAGCAGTAGAATGACAACAGAGGTCTCTTATCACTGGGGCTAAGAAGACAAGAGCGCCAGCCAAAGCTATGGTAGGGTTGAAAGAGCTTAGACCCCTTTTAACCCTCAGTGGTGTGTAAAGAAAGATGTGGTCATGAAAAGCCTCACAGCTAAACAGGTTCTGTCATTGCTGTGGGATCTGAAGGAACATCTGGACCTGGAAATGGACTTTGGCAAGATAAGAGCCTCAGCCAATGCAGTAGTAGAGCTAAAATGATTCAGACCAGAGAAGGATGTGATCATAAATAGGCTTACATGTTCTGTTATTGCTGTTTCCAAAGGAATGGCTATATCATTGTTCCTGTCCAAGTAAAGACAAGCATTTCCAAAATGTAGTGATGGGCAAATGATACCAAGGCTTCACAGCTTGTGTGGAGAAATCCAGGAACCCGTTTATGAAGCGCATATGGAGGCTTGCTTCGTTAAGGGCGAGTGATGACGTCACTGATGACGTCTGAAGCCTCGTTGGTTCGGGATGTGGTTCGAGTATAGGCGTGATTTATTGTTTCTTAATAAAAAATGAATCAAGTCACCCCACAATCACTGACCTATCTCTTGAAAGCATTGCAGCAGTTTTACTATAAACATCTCACGTCCTATTGGATTTATTTACTGAGTGAAATCGCTAATTAACATAGCTCTGTTAACGTTACCCACACAATAATAAACAGATTCGATGAACAAATGAATGAATGAACCACATAAAAGTAAATTAAGGTGTTTTTAATGTATATATATTTGGCAGTGTTATTCTCATGCTGACAACGTTGCAAGAGGCCATCACAAATAGTTGAAATGACAATAAATGTTTTGGCCAGCAGGGGGGTTCGTGTGCACATAAAGCTTCGAGAAATTAACCTTTTTTTGAACCACCTGGAGGGAAAGCATCAATGCTTTAAAATGTAAACTTTACAGGAGAGGCAAGAAACCTTCTTCACTTTCAATGTAAGTGTTACGACCTGGTCTAGGGTCAGGCCATACCAGAAACTGAGAGTGGGTTCTCTCCTCTGACCTCTTCCAGACCAAACACTAGACACTTTAAAAACCAGAGAACTGCAAGTTTATTTTCAACAAATGAGTAACAAGACAGGACACTGACTTCGGGGGCGGGCCAACACCAAAATAACAAACAACTAAAGAAAGAAAACTAACTAAACTTGAAAACAAAGCAAACAAATACACAAGACTACCCCTAACTACCCCCAACTCCCTACAATAAACAGGGGAAAAGGGTAGATAAACAAAAAGGCACCCGTCCCCTACATTCCACAGAGATTTTAGAGAATCTAACAGAGCTGTTGCTAAGTGTGGTGAAAGTGCCGGGCTGGGCTGGTCTGGGCAGGAGTCGTTCCAGGTCAGATCAAAATTGAGAACCCTGAACGTCTTTCAAGATGGTTGCTTGATGATCTTTTATTTCACTAGGCGCCCCCTAGTGGTTGATCCCGAACCTGCACACCATGTCACAGAAAACACACAAACAACATGGCCACCAACAGACCCCCCAAAAAAATGAGGTCATAACACCCCAACCCTTAAAAAAAACAATCCTAACAATAAAAATGTTTTAATAACAACATCAATCAGGGCACTTACAACATATTCCAGCTACAGCAACTAATACTAAAACTCATTCTGAGTGTGGCATAAGAAAAACAAGGACTTTCAAAATGTAAACTTTACAGAAGAAACAAAACCTTCTTCTTTTTTCCAAGCTATTGTGGAGCATTTCTATTGGTCAATTCATTATGACATTCTCACACAATGTAAACAGCTGCTTATGAGTTAGTTATATGTTATATATTAAAATTGGAGATATATGTTTTTCTTTGGAGATCAACGATATTATCAAGTAGATAGAGAGCTCCAGTAAAAGTAATGGAATGTGAAAACAGTCCCATGAGGTAGTGGAGCTCAGTGTGAGTAAACATTGGTATCAGGGATTTGTTCTGCAACAAACTGCAGTATGTGCTGGTGTTGCTGGTGTGACCAGATTAACATGTGGGATTCTAGAATCTGGAAACAGGGAATGGTCAGGGAGCATGTGGGGTCAACCTATTCATCTTTGCTGGCCTTCCTTAGATATATCCTGCTGCAGAGATGGGGCAGCTGAGGTGGGGAAAACATTAAATGCATAACTACGGGATGTTACATTTACATTTAGATGTAAAAAAGTAATTCAGCTGGTGCAAAATACAGCAGCCAGAATACTAACAGCTACTAGAACACACGACCATATCAGACCATAACAGCATCACTGCACTGGGTGTCTGTTTCCTTCAGAATTCATAAGAATTTTTTATTATTAGATCTATTAATGTTCTCAAACTTATATACATCTCTGAATTCAAGTTGCAGGCCAGTCAAGTTCCTCCACACCAAACTCGCTCCTCCATGTCTTTATGGAGCTGCTGTGTACAGTGGTGGGCAGTCGTGTTGGAACAGGGGCCGTCCCCAAACTGATCCCACAAAGTTGGGAGCATGAAATTGTCCAGAATCTCTTGGTCTGCTGAAGCATAAGGAGTTCCTTTCACTGGAACCAAGGGTCTGAGCCCACCTCCTGAAAAACAACCCCTACCAAACCTCCACCAACCTTTACACTTTGCAACAATGCATTCAGAGAAGTACCGTTCTCCTGGCAACAGCCCAGACTTATCCATTGGATTGTCAGACGGAGATATGTGATTGGTCTCTCCAGAGAACAGGTCTCCACTGCTCTAGAGTCCAGTGGTGGCGTACTTTACTCCACTACATCTGACGCTCTGCGTTGCGCTTGCTGATGTAAGACTTGAATGCAGCTGCTCAGCCCGGAGACCCATAACATGAAGCTCTCTACGCTCTGTTCTTGAGCTGATCTGAAGACCACATGAAGTTTGGAGGTCTGTAGTGATTGACTCTGTAGAAAGTTGGTGGTCTCTGTGCACTATGCTCTGTCATTGGACGTGTTCTACTACTTGGTGGCTGAGTTGCTGTCGTTCTCAATCACTTCCACTTTGTTCTAACACCACTGACAGTCCACTGTGGAATATTTAGTAGTGAGGAAAATTCACCACTGGACTTGTTGCACAGGTGGCGTCCTATCACGGTACCACGCTGGAGTTCACTGAGCTCCTGAGAGAGACCCACTCTTTACTAATGTGTGTAGAAGCAGTCTGTATGAGTAGGTACTGGTTTTATACACCTGTGGACATGAAAGTGATTGAAACACCTGAATTCAATGATTTGGATGGGTGGACTGGACTGCTTTGGGGGTCAGTAAAACATAATGCCATAATGGAATATTGATAGTCATATTTTTAAAGCCAGAAATATATTCAGGGCTTGATTTGTGCATGAATAACAGCAGCAGATTTAGTAATACTGGCTTAAATGAATATATGAGGTAAAGAAATAAAAATGTTGCATGTGTCTTCAAACTTAAACTTAAAACCCAATGATTGAAGAGAACACTTTGCTTATGTAAATTAAAAAAGATGATCTAATTAGATCTGATTAATTTCAATAACCCCCCTTAATTAGTTTAGCATTACACTGATGGAACTTGGTTTCGTGAACAGCTTTAGTACAACTTTTAATCAAAGCTGTCAAAAGTATCTGGACACAGGCTGAGACTATAACATCCAGAAGTGGAAACAGAAATAAGTGAGAATACTAATATGATTAGGAAATTACAACATAGGCGAGAAATAAGTAAGGACATAAGTAAGGACATTTTTGTGACTGGTTCAGAGATGATAGTCATTGCTTGGGGGGGGCAAATACAAAACGCTATACTTGGTCAGTGAATACTTTTGACAATATCGTCTATATAAATAATAATAATAATAATAATAATAATAATAATAATAATAATAATTATAATAATAATAATAATATATTTATTACTTGAAAATTATATTAGTTATTTAGATCTAGAATCTAGATTTAGTATTAAATTAGCGGAAATGTTCTGAAATTCCTAGTTTGGAGAGAGAATGACATCTTTTAATATTCACACAGCTATATTTACTGTTTGCTCAGTGTAGAGTTATTCTCATGGTAGAAACTTATTTAGTTGTTAATTAACTCGGGGAGTGGTGGTGATTGCTCTGCTTGTCTCGAGGGAAGGTTTTCACTGGATGGTGATATGAATGTACCATCTCTATGTGTCTGAAATCACACCCAATGTACTGTATTCTCAGTGGATTTCCTATATAGTCACTATACTGTTACCCACAATGCACTATAAAAATAGTAGACAACTGATGTTACACTCCTTACAGGCTAACGTATCACAATGCATAGCAGTTTCTTTGGAAGCTTGATATTTATACTCGCCTTCGTCTCTGTCCAAGGGCTAAAGGCTCTGATACTAACAGGATGACCAGCCTTAATAAGCCTTAATATGGTCTTAATTATTAAGACACTTTATAAAAAATCACGAAAGCAGCAGATTTGTTAGATTTTCTGTACAATCCGCTGCACATGGGTCTCCATTGTTGTATCTACTGACGTGATCAGCAGGTAGTGACGTCAAATGGCTGCAGTAACCGGCCGTCACGCTGGAGCACAGCTAGCTAGCTAAACATGCTACTGTTCAGTCTTTACAGTTTGAGCTAGAACACAACATTTCTGACATCAGTGGTGACATCACACACCACGTTAGTGTAAATGGTGACCAGAGAGGGTGGAGGAGAGAGTGGACACAGTGCTGGAGTTGTTGTGAAGCTGTGTGTTGGTGTTGACGGAGAAGGAGAGTGTCTGTTAAAGGAGCTCCGCTTTCTAGCAGGAAACATTCACTCTCAGTAAACAGCTAGATATACTGAACGGGAGTGTCTCTGAGCTTCACACTCCTTTATTAGTGAAGTAGTATGTTCACTACTAAGACTGTACTTTCACCTTCAGGATCCACAAACGAGGGAGAAGCAGCTGACGCTAACGCTAAACGTTCTCAGGAGAGAATCCAGCGCATGTTCACGTTCACGGTTCTTCTCACGGTTCTCCATAATCTGGAGCTTTTGGACTTCCTGTGTGGGGAAACTGTGGCACTGCATTGTGTTTTAGTCTACGCTTAAAATCAACAGCCTCCGTCAAGTCTTTCACCAGTGGTGGTCTACTGAACCACTCAAACTCATCCAGACTGAAGTGAGGAGATCAATCAATAATCAATCAATCCATCTTTATTTCCACTCGGAAGTACATTGAGGGAAACCCTCATTTTCAATGTAGCCGACCATTACAATTTCACAAAGGGATTGAACATATATATATATTAATAACTCTAAAATAGTAAAAGAAATAATATGAATGCAAAATAAAAGAATGGTAAAATAATAATAAAAAATAAATTATTATTATTAATAATAATAATAATAATAATAATAATAATAATAATAATAATAATAATAACAATAATAATAATAATAATAATAATAATAATAAATAAAATAATAAAAATTCAATGTATAGATAAAAAAAGTACAAAATGAAAAAAAAAACTATAAAACTAAATAAAGCTCATGCTTAAGAAACAAGGCTTAATGATATTTCACTCAGTAGTTTTATTGCTTAAATGGAAACCCAGAAGTAACTACAGAATCAGATATTACACAGTACATTTATAATCATGATAAAACACATTAGAACCTCCACATGATGATGCCAGTAGCCCCTATTGTTCTGGATTGTTTATAGGCCAAACGGTGGAGATGATTAGTTTACAGTGTAAGTAAGGGTCGCCCCAAATGCCCTCTATTGTCTCCCTCAATGCTCCCCTATACAGTGTTCTACACAGAACAGTCTATGTATTGACCAGTGAATGAAACACCACTCTATTCCACTCTGGACACCTTGAATTGATGCTGAAGCCAGAGTTGAATGAGGTGTGTTGAAAAGAAGGGAAAAAACTGGAGTGTTTTCATATCGGGACTGAAGGTCAATGATCATGACTCCTTGCTGAACTCATCTGCTGTAGACAGTCAGTTCTATTTTTCAGATTTAAAGAATGGCAACTGACTAATCCAACGAAACACTCGAGGTGTCTCGACCTGAAGGCTGCAGTCGAGGCAGAAGAGTTCTCTCTAGAGTGGGTATACAAAGGCTCCTCTTCACTCCACACTGCATGGTCAAGAAGCTCTGTGCAATGGTTTACTGACATAAACAAAGCAACATCAAACATTCAAATCACCGTCGCCGTCCAAGGAAAATCAAACATCTCTAAAAAGATTACTAATCAGCAGACGACAAAAAACCTCTTTACTTTCAATGGAAGTTAATGGATATGTATTTTGTTTAAAGCAGTTTCATTGGTCCGATCATCTTAAAATTTTGCAGCCATGTAAAGAACATCTGTAGAGTTCCATTATTGTAGAAAACTGAACATCACAAAAAATAAAGATACTTGGTTTTCTTTGTGGAGCGACAATTAAATTAATATTAAATTTATACTCCCATTACATTTCATACAAACTCTGGTGCTGCCGAATCTTACCACTCACAGCTCTCTCTAATGGTGTTCAGATCGTTTTGAGCTGTGCCTGAAGGTTTGTGACTGAAAGCCTTAAAGGACGTGCCAGATGCACCACGTCTATAAATAAAGAACACCTTTCTCAGCAACGTTTGAAGGAACCTGCAAAACAGCCCAGCATCTCAATGACCATGAAACCCAGCAGCTGCATACTTAGCTTAGAGATATGTCCAGTGTGATCGGGCTACAAGATTCTAGAACAGTGTTAATGAAGTAGAACATTCTAGAACAGATTGAATAAGGGATAATATTCTAGAACAGTGAGGATAGGAAGAATATTATATAACTGATTGAATAGGGGAGAATATTCTAGAACAGTAAAGATAGGAAGAACGTTCTATAACTGATTGAATAGGGGAGAATATTCTAGAACAGTGAGGATAGGAAGAATGTTCTATAACAGATTGAATAGGGGAGAATATTCTAGAACAGTGAGGGTGGAAAGAACATTTTACAATTTTAAGGTAAGTAGGGGAGTGTTTTAGAACAGGTTCAATGAAGTAGAACATTCTAGAACTGTTTGAATAGGGAAAACATTCTTGAACAGTGAGGATAGAGAAGAACATTCTAGAACTCCTTAATTAGGCGTGAACATTCTAGAACAACACTGAGGATAGGAAGAACATTCTAGAACAGTGAAGATGGGGGAAATCGGAAGAAATCGAGAAAATTGAGATTCTAGAACAGTGTGAAAATATACTAGACAAGTGTTAAAATATTCTAGAACAGTGTAAATGAAGTAGAACATTCTAGAACTCTTTAATTAGGCGTGAATATTCTAGAACTGTGAGTTTGAAAAGAACATTCTAACACAGTGAGGATAGGAAGAATATTCTAGAACAGAGGAAATTGAGAGAATGTTCTCAAACAGTTTGAATAGAGAAAAGCATTCTAGAACAATTTGAATAGGGAAGAACATTCTAGAACAGGGGACATTGGGAGAATGTTCCAGAACAGTGTGAATGAAAGTAGAACCTTCTGGAACTATTTGAATAGGCATGGACATTCTAGAACTGTGAGGATAGGAAGAATATTCTAGAACAGAGTCAATTGGGAGAATGTTCTAGAACAGTGTGAATAGACAGGACGATTTTAGAATAGTGTGAATAGACAGGACGATTTTAGAACAGTGTGAATAGACAGGACAATTTATAACAGTGTGAATAGACAGGACGATTTTAGAATAGTGTGAATAGACAGGACGATTTTAGAACAGTGTGAATAGACAGGACAATTTATAACAGTGTGAATAGACAGGATGATTCTAGAACAGTGTAAATGGATTGGGACGTTCTAGAGCTTTGAGAAAACATATTATGGAGAAATGAAAGCTTTAGTAAAAGTTCTGCCAGGAAGACTCCAATGCTACGTCACTTTATCGTCCATTACTCCAACCAATCACAGACTGCCACCTGTCTTTAAAACGATTCAACTTAAGCTTGTTCTTTGCTGCCTTCAGGTTTCTACGCGCTCCCCCTCCTCCTCCCACCACCACCAGTTGAGTCCCAGTCCTGCTGTCCTGGGAGGCAGCTTCACCCCTGCTGTCCATACCCAGCAGGATCTGCGAGGGTCTGCACGCTTTAAAACCTGGACCTAGGACTGGGCTTACGCCAAAGACTTTCTTCATGTCCTACAATAACTAACCTTCCAATGGTACACCTTAATCGGAGATTAAACCTAGCTCCAGATTCCTCTACTCCTGGAGTCTTTTTGGCAGAACAGAAAAAAAAGGATGTAGTAAAAATAGCAATAGTATGAAGTTGGAGATGGACATATGTTTTTATTTTCATTGGACAGCAACGATATCACTGCACCTATTAGAAGTTCTTTTAAAGTTTTCATTAGGTCCCCCAACATCTTTTAGAGTACCTTCTGATTTCTTTTGTTCTTTAATGTTCTCTCTGTTTGCCCCTGAGAAGTAAATAATAATAATAATAGTAATAACACTCACTTTCTGTTGGCTAGACGTAAACATATGATGAAATGACACGGAAAGTAATTGCAACAGTCCTACTTACACAACAATGTGTGCAGCTCTTCTCTGCTCATGGATCTATTTTCCTTTAACAGTTCTGTTCAGATGTTTTCCAAATGCTCAAACCGAGCGTCTCATCAGTGACCCATTATCACAGTGTGGAGAATCTGCCACTGGAGGAGTTGACGGCGTGAGCGTTTCCATGTTTGCCTCAATGAAACGTGTCAGTGTTTAGGAGGAGAGACTGAGCTGCTGAGTCTATCTGGGTCTCCGTGTTGTTGGATGCTCTGTGGGGTTTTTAAGCGACCATGTGAGTGTGCTAATGATTAACAATGATAAAGTTTATGAGTGAAAACTCTCTTCCTGGAAGATCAGAATTTTAAATTTAGATGATAAATTTGACCTCCACATTCAACCCATCAGAGCACTGAAACACATACATATATACATACACACACACACTCAAGGCAGTCGTGGGCTGGAGGTTAGGAAACCGGTCTTGTGGCTGGAAGGTTGTCTGTTGGTTGTCAAAGGTACCTAACCCAACTGCTCCCCGGGTACTGTGGATAGGGCTGCCCAACACTCCAGGCAAGTGTGTTCACTGCCCCCCTAGTGTGTGTTCACTAGTGTATGTGGGTGTTTCACTGCCCACTAGTGTGTGTGTGTTTCACTGTCCCCCTTAATGTGTGTGTTCAATAGTGTTTGTGTGTGTTGGGGGTGTTTCACTGTCCCACTAGTGTGTGTGTGTGTTTCACTGTCCCCCTTAATGTGTGTGTTCAATAGTGTTTGTGTGTGTGGGGGTGTTTCACTGTCCCACTAGTGTGTGTGTGTGTTTCACTGTCCCCCTTAATGTGTGTGTTCAATAGTGTTTGTGTGTGTTGGGGGTGTTTCACTGTCCCACTAGTGTGTGTGTGTGTTTCACTGTCCCCCTTAATGTGTGTGTTCAATAGTGTTTGTGTGTGTTGGGGGTGTTTCACTGTCCCACTAGTGTGTATATGGGTGTTTTACTTCCCTCTGCTTGGAAGCAGATCGCCGACTACTCAGCGCTCGCTCAGTCGTGTAGTGTGATCTGCTGTAAGACGCTCGCTGAGACGCTGACCCAGGGTCAGGTCCTATCAGAGAATGAAGAACAGAGAGTGGGTTCTGTCAGTCTGTATTTGCAGTGTAACCCACTGTTTAAGACCAGGAGAACCTGGATAACTAGAAAAATGCATTTCCTGAAGGGAACGTAGGATGGTAGCACAGCTTATGCTTTGTGAGGAACGAGGGATGAATAAACAACAAGTAGAGGAGTGTGGGTCAGTGTGTTTGGGGATCTGCTCTGAGTGAGTACATGCAGCTTGGAGGCTGTAGGTTGAATGAAACCATGAGGTTTAGGTGTGACTAAAAATGAATAGGAGTCTATGGGGGAAATAAGTGGGATGGAAAAAAAACACAAACAGACGAGTGCAGGTCAAACCAATACTGCAGTCGTGGTCGGGGGTCTGCCGTGAGTCAGTGTATGCGAAACGGTGTCAGTGGGTCGAGCAGAAATTCATTAGATTGGTGTGCATTTTTCAAGCCTATTCATTCTCTATGGAAAAAAAATACAGAAAAAGTCTGTTATCTGGAATCTGTGCATCCGATCAAAAAGCTGAATACAAGCCCGAATCACACAATCAGACCAGACAATCTAGAGTTAGAACCCTAATACACAAAGCATAACCAATGAATGTGGAACATGTCTCTTAGTCCCAACGTCCGTTTGTTCACTTAACAATTTGCTGAACTTGTAATTCTTTATCCAGCAGGCCCAGACCATCTCATGAGCTTTATTTGCATGCCCAATGGCAACTAGCTACTAGGAGACCCCCATAAATAATTATAAAAATATATATAAACAGCTATTTTCACTTAATTCTCCATAATCACTCTCCACATCATTTCTAAACATCAACATTCAACACTTTCTTCTTCAATTATTCAGAAAACCTACATAATGCAACTAAACAGAGACACAGAAAACACATAAATTGGTCATAGACACACAAAGAAGGGCCATTACAACATAGGAGGGGGTCTTAACAAAGCATAACAAATGAATGAGGAATTTGTGGCTTAGTCTTAACATTGTTTTGTTGATTTAACTGAACAAACTGAAACTGATCTGTAAACAGGCCCAGACCATCTCATGGGTTTTATCTGAATGCCCAAGAGCTATTAGCTGCTAGTGCACCCCCATAAGTAATTATATATACAGCTATCTCGACTTAATTCTCCATAATCACTCTCCGGGTAATTTCTGAATATCACTATTCATTCATGATGAATGGACCAATGCTCCGAAATAGCTTGGTAGAAATTCTGGTTCAATAGAATTACATTGAACAATATACAGACAAAACTACATACACTGTAAGACCCTAAAAATAATTAGTCCATGTGGTAACAAGCAGTCAATCTAGTTTTATTCCACTCAACAAAGTAGTAAAACTACTTACAGTTGAGTTACTAGTGTACAGTGTATAATACCTATGGGATCACATGGGCTTCAAACTCACAATCTGATGCTGCACACTGTAAAAATGGCTTTGTTGGTACAACACAAAATTGTTTCATGTGGTAATAAGCAGTTGAAGTAGTTTTATGCAACCTATGAATGTAGTGTGAACGAACAATTCTTTCAATCAGTACAAGTATTTTTTGAGTTGGGTAAAACTAGTTCAGTTGCTTGTTACCACATGAGGTAATTTTAAGGATGTACCACAGAACATTTGTTTACAGTGAAGTTTTGACAGAGTTATCTTTGAATGTGCCATGAATGCACTCCCAATCATCTGATTCATCCACTCAGGGGAGGGATCTGAAGCACAACCCACATCAGCTTCCAGCATTATAGCCATAGATTGTTAAACTATTCATTGTTAATGTATGTAAATGCAAACCACACTGATGAAAAGGAATAAAACTACTTTAAATCTTTGTTCACACGTGAACGAAAGCAGTGCTGTCGAAGGGCATGGTTGCCAAGGACAACATTGTTAATATGGAAAGATAAACTTTTGATTCAATGTTTAGTGGTTAGTACGGCGGTGTGGTGGTTAGTACGGTGGTGTAGTGGTCAGTACGGTGGTGTAGTTGTTAGTATGGTGGTGTAGTGGTCAGTACAGTGGTGTAGTTGTTAGTACGGTGGTGTAGTGGTTAGTATGGTGGTTTAGTGGTTAGTACGGTGGTGTAGTGGTTAGTACGGTGGTGTAGTGGTTAGTACGTTGGTGTAGTGGTTAGTATGGTGGTGTCTTGGTTAGTACAGTGGTGTAGTGGTCAGTATGGTGGTGTAGTGGTCAGTACGGTGGTGTAGTGGTCAGTACAGTGGTGTAGTGGTTAGTATGGTGGTGTAGTGGTTACTATGGTGGTGTAGTGGTCAGTATGGTGATGTAGTGGTTAGTATGGTGGTGTAGTGGTTAGTATGGTGGTGTAGTGGTTAGTATGGTGGTGTAGTGGTTAGTACGGTGGTGTAGTGGTTAGTATGGTGGTGTAGTGGTTAGTACGGTGGTGTAGTGGTTAGTATGGTGGTGTAGTGGTTAGTACGGTGGTGTAGTGGTTAGTACGGTGGTGTAGTGGTCAGTATGGTGGTGTAGTGGTTAGTATGGTGGTGTAGTGGTTAGTATGGTGGTGTAGTGGTTAGTACGGTGGTGTAGTGGTCAGTATGGTGGTGTAGTGGTTAGTATGGTGGTGTAGTGGTTAGTACGGTGGTGTAGTGGTCAGTATGGTGGTGTAGTGGTTAGTATGGTGGTGTAGTGGTTAGTATTGTGGTGTAGTGGTTAGTATGGTGGTGTAGTGGTTAGTACGGTGGTGTAGTGGTTAGTACGGTGGTGTAGTGGTTAGTATGGTGGTGTAGTGGTTAGTATGGTGGTGTAGAGGTTAGTACGGTGGTGTAGTGGTTAGTATGGTGGTGTAGTGGTTAGTATGGTGGTGTAGTGGTTAGTATGGTGGTGTAGTGGTTAGTATGGTGGTGTAGTGGTCAGTATGGTGGTGTAGTGGTTAGTATGGTGGTGTAGTGGTCAGTATGGTGGTGTAGTGGTTAGTATGGTGGTGTAGTGGTTAGTATGGTGGTGTAGAGGTTAGTACGGTGGTGTAGTGGTTAGTATTGTGGTGTAGTGATTAGCACTGTTTCTTCACGATCCAGGTTGGATTCCCGGTCCGGGTGGTTCTGTGTGGAGTGTGTATGGTCTCTCTGTGCTTGAGTTGGTTTTCTCTGGGTACTCCGGTTTCCTCCCACAGTCCAAACACAAATGTTAGGATGATTGGTAGGTGTGCGTGAGTGTGTGTTGCCAGTGCAAAGGCCTGGCATCCTGTACATGTCGCTTTCGCCCAATAACTCTGGGATTGGCTCTAGCTCCCTGGTGACCCCAGCTAGCTAATGGATGGATGAACCTAAATGATTTTTTTTAGGGCCTGATAATTTGAACTGGTTTCTAATTAAACACATTCATAATAACATCACGGCACGTACGAAACAGTGATGGTGTAAACATGATTATTCCTGCTGTGGAAGTCTGGGTTTGTCTGCCTGCGGTGTGATTTGATCATTTCATATTTCTGTGCAATTCACTGCAGACAGACCGAACGACGAAGCCGTCCATGCATCATTTCTGATTTGTGTCCTGAGTGTCAAAAACCCATTTACCAGCATATGAGCTCAGAGCACAGAGGTCTCCCCGGCGTTGCTCTCGGCGTCCACGCCAAAGCTTTGTTCGCTCCTCTATCCCCTCCGGTGCTGTTTATGGCAATCTTCGTCACATGGCTTCGGCAGTCTCCACCAATCACCGTCTCCATCACGCAGGATTACATTTGACCCCTCCATTCACTGAGGTTACACTCGCCTGCGTGTTAAAATCAATTTTCTGACCACTCGCGTTGCCCTTCCAGCTGCGCTCAAGCTTTCGCTCAATGGTGCCCTGACACGTCTGCCACCCGGGTCATTCCATTCTATTACTGAACGGTTAGAAAGATGAACAAGTGCTGAAACAAGTTTCCAGCATTCACCCACCCCCGAACCACCCCACACACCCCTCAACCACCCCACCCACCAAAATTCTGATGTATTCCACCTTTTCATGAATGGCAGTTATTCAGCTGTTAGCGCTGGAAGCCCCAACAATGCAACTGCAAGTGTGCACGTGTGGATTAACGATAGTAAAAATTGCAGGGATGCAATAATTTTCTCTGTAAAACGCTCAGCTCTGGCTCGCGGCTATTATGTTCCAGCTTGAATAGCAGCTCAGATGCTGTTTATGTGAAAAAAACACACATTTCTGAGCTCAGTTTTGAAGCAGCGTTACACAATCTGCTTTCTTTCTCTTGACATAGATTGCATATCACTTTGTGTGGTTCTGTGAACAGACATATGCCCATTAATTAAACAGATAATACACACATGCAGAAAGTAAGTACACAGAAGATACACACTGTAATACACTACAAGTACCCATATATGGTGTATATGAATACCTGGGATTCCCCTAGCAACCACCTGGGATACGATAGTGATGGCCTAGCAGCAGCATGGTACCCGCCATGCATAATTTTAAATAAATGTACAGTTTTACCTATGATACATCATCCTCGTGCTGTTCGTTGAGTAATCTCTACTGCAGCTCATATGGACCATGAGGTAAGAAATCTAGAACTTGGCTGCTTTCCAACAGGCTAACATAGAGCGTACATGATAAACAGCTCCATCAGTAATAGCACAAGCTAGAATTGAAGTGCTTTAATGATCTGATTGGCTGTAAAACCGCAATATAAAAATCTAAAGAGCGTCACTGGATCGTGCTTAGAAACATCAGTCAGAAGTAGCATCAAACCCATACTGAACCTCAAACACACTGACGTATGTAAAAGCACCACTTACTGTATTAATACTTTAGTTTGTTACCTTTGAATAGTACTATATATATATATATATGTGTGTGTGTATTAGCAGCGATACAATATACCAAGTTTGAACAAAATTCAGAATTGAATTGAGGATGAACCCTAAAATTCTAATTGAATTTCAATTTGAATTGAGATTACTAACAGAAAGCGGAATTGCAATTGAAATTCTAATTGCAAGAAGTAGAATTGGAATTAAATGAAATTCAAAGAAATGCATGATTTGATATATGATATATATATATATATATTAGACATAGTAGGACACAGTAGTATATATATATATATATATATATAAATATATATATATATATATATATATATATATATATATATATATATATATATATATATATATATATATACACACGGGGGGAACATACACACTCCACACAGAACCACCTGGACCGGGAATCCAACCCAGATCATCTTACTGTGAGGAGACCATACTAACCACTACACCACCGTACTAACCACTACACCACCGTACTAACCAGTACACCACCGTACTAACTACTACACCACCATACTAACCACTACACCACCGTACTAACCACTACACCACCGTACTAACTACTACACCACCGTACTAACCACTACACCACCGTACTAACCACTACACCACCGTACTAACCACTACACCACCGTACTGACCACTACACCACCATACTAACCACTACACCACCGTACTAACTACTACACCACCATACTAACCACTACACCACCATACTAACCACTACACCACTGTACTAAACACTACACCACCATACTAACCACTACACCACCGTGCTAACCACTACACCACCTTACTAACCACTACACCACCATACTAACCACTACACCATCATACTAACCACTACACGACTGTACTAACCACTACACCACCATACTAACCACTACACCACCATACTAACCACTACACCACCATGCTAACCACTATACCACCATACTAGCCACTACACCACTGTATTAACCACTACACCACCGTGCTATCCACTACACCACCATACTAACCACTACACCACCATACTAACCACTACACCACCGTACTAACCACTACACCGCCATACTAACCACAACAACACCATACTAACCACTACACCACTGTACTAACCACTACACCACCATACTAACCACTACACCACCAAACTAACCACAACACCACCATACTAACCACTACACCACCGTACTAACCACTACACCACCATACTAACCACTACACCACCATACTAACCACAACACCACCGTGCCGCCATGTGATAATCATACATACAATACAAAGTAACATGAATATGTTATTGTGAGAGAAGTAGATCAGATCTTGAGCTCCAGTTTGAAGAACAAAGTTAGGTTCCAGATTTCTCCTGGACGCCCCAGAGATTGCATGAATGTGTTCAGTTTCTTCAGCAGCAAATCTTGATTTAGCTTAATGAAGTACTGAGCAGTCAATGCAGGTATTAGATGAGAACTGTAAATAATACTGGGTTGTTTAGGAGAAGCCTGGAAAGGGTTAAATAAACACACTGACATATATTAAAGCTCTACTTACTCTATTAATACTGTTTAACAGTTAAATAAGAAAGTGTTTTGCTGAGCAGATAAAAGCTGGACAGTAAGCGAGACAATATGACTATGTAGGCCTAGAAATTGATGTGACATTTCTTCAACTGGACGACTCAGCTGAGAGAGAGAGAGAGAGAGAGAGAGAGAAGAATGATAAGGTGTGTCACCGGCTCAGACCAGGCAGGTAAGTGGATTTGCCTTGTTGTATAAAGGAGGTCATAAAATGTAAAAGACTCCTGTGATGCATTTACTGCTGTCCATAAAACAGCCTTTGGCTGCACGTAGAGCTGCCTCGGTGATGAAGGGCCTCAGCACCAGCCATCCAAAACCCTTTATGTCTTTGTCAAGGTTAAATCACGATCAAACGACAGCAGCACTCTCTAGCCAGTCCGGCCACGCTGGTAGCCCAGTGGTCAGCCAGCTTTCCCGTTTCTCCTCTTAATTGCAGTGAACTAGTCTAAGAACTTTGATGTAATCTTGATCTTATCAAAAACAACCTTGGGCTTTCTTTTGTTCTCCCATTTTAAAAAAAACTGCAGTTAATTGTTTGTTTTAATTTGCTATTAGGACGTTGAACGATGCAGTGTGTTAATAATGGAGAGGGGCTTCGGCCCTTTATTGCACCATTTATCATCATTACCCGAGCGAGGCCACGGCACGTCATTCTAATAAAGAAGAATAGATGTTTAATGGCACAGGATGCCGGTCAGCAAATGAACAGCACCCTTTTCTTTAAACCCCATTGAATAGCACTCACGTACTGTCATCCTCTTCGGCTGTGGTGGGTACAGTGTGTGGGGTCATTGTATTTCAGCTTTAGCCGGGTCCATCACATCTCTGAAGAATAGGTCATTGGTTTCAGGACTCTGGACTGGAACACATGCGTCACTGGTTTTAGAGTTAATGGGCAGTGAGTTGGATTTCATCAAGATGGTTTATCTGTAGAAACAGTGGTTACCAACCAGTAGCAAGCCATGGCTGTTAAAGTTGGGCCTTAAATATTACAGTGTGGTGAAATAAATGGGACAAAAACATGCTAGCGTTTCTATGGGGTTTCTAATTCCATGTTAGCACTAAGCTAATACTGGTGTGCATGCAGGCCCCGAGTGGCTAATCGGGAGATGGGCCGGCTTATGTCAATCTCAAGTTTGGGCCACTTGGATGGGAAAAATAATTTTGACACTTATCTGTAACTTATCTAATCTTCTTCTTGCATTCACTCTCCATTCAACTATATATTCATTCTCCATTCATCAGACAGCACAGCCCCTACATCACAGTAGATTATATGGGTTCTACCATCTGAGGGAATTCTCCCTCCCTTATGTTTATAGACAACGACACCATTATTAATAAAGTTGAGAAGCCAGTGAACTGCTTAGGAGGCTTTTGTTGCTGTAGGTAGCTACTAAACATACATGTAGTGTAAATCTAACAATAGAGCTCCTCTCTGTTGCTATTTTAATTTAAATTTATTGCTTATGTTCAAATGTAAATAAGTTTTTTAACTTTACCACATTTTTCATCTGATTTAAATTTGAACTAAACATGTTTAAGTGACATATACCTGAACTTATACCCAATAGAAAGACATTTTAAGAGCTTGCTGCTGAGGCCCACTCCGGCCCTGAGTGCAATAACTATCTGAGGAAGCTGATAGGTTTAATGGTGATTGATGGATAATACAAAATAAGATCTGTAAGCTGCAACATCTGAGCTATAACAGTGTGGAATAATGTGGGATCACTATTTGGCAAGCATTAGATTACTGTTGCTACTGTGTTATACCTTCTATAATGTTTTTTAATTAATAATGAAAGTGTTTATGGCCAGATTATCAATTATTAATACCTTTCACATTTATTATTACACTCACTCGCCTTTAATCAAGTCCACTGATCACATAGGAGCACTTTGTGGTTCTACACTTACAGACTGTAGTTCATTTGATTCTCTGTATACTTTATTACTCTGTTCTTCAATGATCAGGACCCCCACAGGACCACCACAGAGCAGGTATTATTTGGGTGGTGGGTTATTCTCAGCACAGCAGTGACACTGACAGAGACAGTAGCTCATCTGCTGCTGCACAATTTGTGTTCCTCTAGTCTTTCATCAGTGGACACAGTGGTCTGGATAGTTTTGGTTGGTGGACTATTCTCAGTACAGCAGTGGCACTGTGGGGTCTGATTCAGTGATTTCACTGTCAGTATCTAATCATGTTGGCAGTTAACATAATGTGAAATGTCTTCTGTCCAGCCTCACATGGATAAATCTGTAGATACTGTTGGGAACAATAAATAAATAAATTAATAAATAAATAACTGGACAATCATCCTCTGTTCAAGATCTTAAAGGGACCCCGTCTGGTAACACTTAATTAAATAATATGGTTTAAGACACATTGTTAAAAATCACTAAAAGTATCAGATTTATTAGATTTTGTGTAAAATCAGCTGCACGTGGGTCTCCATTGTTGTATCTACTGACGTGATCAGCAGGTAGTGACGTCAAATGGCTGCAGTAACCGGCCGTCACGCTGGAGCACAACTAGCTAGCTAAACATGCTACTGTTCAGTCTTTACAGTTTGAGCTAGAACACAACATTTCTGACATCAGCGGTGACATCACACACCACGTTAGTGTAAATGGTGAACAGAGAGTGTGGAGGAGAGAGTGACACAGTGCTGGAGTTGTTGTGAAGCTGTGTGTTGGTGTTGACGGAGAAGGAGAGTGTCTGTTAAAGGAGCTCCGCTTTCTAGCAGGAAACATTCACGCTCAGTAAACAGCTAGATACACTGAACGGGAGTGTCTCTGAGCTTCACACTCCTTTATTAGTGAACTAGTATGTTCACTACTAAGACTGTACTTTCACCTTCAGGATCCACAAACGAGGAGAAGCAGCTGACGCTAACGCTAAACGTTCTCAGGAGAGAATCCAGCCCATGTTCACGTTCACGGTTCTTCTGGCGGTTCTCCATAATCTGGAGCTTTTGCACTTCCTGTGTGGGGAAACTGTGGCACTGCATTGTGTTTTAGTCTACGCTTAAAACCAACAGCCTCCGTCAAGTCTCTCACCAGTGGTGGTCTACTGAACCACTCAAACTCATCCAGACTGAAGTGAGGAGAGCAGAGTGGGGGTCTTTGGGTAGTGTTGGTCCACACGCTGCTTCACTAACTATTGATTCTCAGTCCAGCAGTGACACTGAGGTGTTTAAACACTCCAGCAGCAGCATTGATCCACTCACACCAGCACAACACACACTACTAGCACACCACCACCACATCAGTATCACTGCAGTGCTGAGAATGATCCACCTCCCTAATAGTAGCTGCTCTGCGGTGGTCAAATCACAAAAGCCCAAAGCATGATTCTATCATCACTAGGCATAAATCATAAAGACCCATGCAAAATTGTTGTGTTGGCCCAAAACTTAATTGTTTATGAGCTCTTATTTCGTTGCTGTCCAATGAAAAAAATGTATCTCAATTTTTGTTGATTTTTAGTTTTGTACATCGTTTGAACACAGCAATGGCCGTTTACATTGTGCGAAGATTTTTTGACTATTGGACCAAAAGAAGTGCTCCAAATTAGCTTTTAAAGAATTCTGGTTCCATTGACTTACATTGAAAATAAAATATGCAATTTTGGCAATACTTGTTTTTCATTGGACAGCGACGATTTGCTGAGTGTGTTGGTGCAGAGATTCTTCTTCATCCGAGATTGGCGCCCGGCTGTCCTCGTTGGCTCTGGCGGTCCAGCAAGCAGCGAGGGGGTGCTGAGGACTGGAACAGGTCAGGCCGGAGGAGAAGCCTTGATTCCCGATCCGTTTCCTTGGCGTCCCTCAGGTGGAAGGTTGTGCAACATGAACTACCAATGAAGCGTGAAACCTGGCCAGTCATGCGTTATCGGACGAGGCCAAAGTCCAGTTTATTTTTAGACCTGCGCCGCAGCGGCTGAGATGCAGAGCAGTTTATCTCGGTGCACCTACTGTACCATACGGGCTGCGCTGTTTCCACGGCCGGCAAGCGTTTCATCGCCTATGCTACTTGAGCATTTGTGATCAAAAGGCCGATTGCAGATTCATAATTTATGAAGGATAAGCTTTTGTGATGATGGCATACAAATGATGGCTCTCAAGAAAGCGTGCATTGGCTACGGCCTTTCATCTACCCCTCCTCCCCCCCTCCCTGTGAAACAGCAGGCCGGTTAGAAGCGCCTGATTGAAATGAAAGGGTCCCGAATGGTCCAGGTTATGCGGCAAATTAACCAACTTTAATATAAATAAATAAAACAGTGCAGAGAGAATGAGTTACCAGATGAAACACTCCTCTCTCTGTTCTGCCTGTCTCCTCCACTTTCATGTTATTCAGGGATGCCTTTATGTTGAAAGTGTGGAAGATCAATACTGGCAGCATGCCAAAAAAAAATATATCTCAACACTTTCTCTAAATGTTACTGCATCATGAATACAAAACAAACTTCGTAGTGTAGTGGTGTAGTGGTTAGTACGCTGGTGTAGTGGTTAGTACGGTGGTGTAGTGGTTAGTATGGTGGTGTAGTGGTTAGTACGCTGGTGTAGTGGTTAGTACGGTGGTGTAGTGGTTAGTATGGTGGTGTAGTGGTTAGTACGCTGGTGTAGTGGTTAGTACGGTGGTGTAGTGGTTAGTATGGTGGTGTAGTGTTTAGTATGGTGGTGTAGTGGTTATTACGGTGGTGTAGTGGTTAGTATGGTGGTGTAGTGGTTAGTATGGTGGTGTAGTGGTCAGTATGGTGGTGTAGTGGTTAGTACGGTGGTGTAGTGGTCAGTATGGTGGTGTAGTGTTTAGTATGGTGGTGTAGTGGTTATTACGGTGGTGTAGTGGTTAGTATGGTGATGTAGTGGTTAGTATGGTGGTGTAGTGGTTAGTACGGTGGTGTAGTGGTCAGTACGGTGGTGTAGTGGTCAGTACGGTGGTGTAGTGGTTAGTACGGTGGTGTAGTGGTTAGTATGGTGGTGTAGTGGTTAGTACGGTGGTGTAGTGGTTAGTATGGTGGTGTAGTAGTTAGTACGGTGGTGTAGTGGTTAGTATGGTGGTGTAGTGGTTAGTATGGTGGTGTAGTGGTTAGTATGGTGGTGTAGTGGTTAGTACGGTGGTGTAGTGGTTAGTACGGTGGTGTAGTGGTTAGTACGGTGGTGTAGTGGTTAGTACGGTGGTGTAGTGGTTAGTATGGTGGTGTAGTGTTTAGTATGGTGGTGTAGTGGTTAGTATGGTGGTGTAGTGGTTAGTATGGTGGTGTAGTGGTTAGTACGGTGGTGTACTCTGCCACAGCGGGCGGAAATGATCATACAGTTAAGCCCGCCCACTTAGAGGGAAGATCTGATTGGTCAGTTTGAAATTGGTATAGCGCTGAATTATAACTGCCTGGCCCCCTCTGTACATGAATAGCGGGACCACCAATCACCACCATTCTGCAGAAGCATCACAGTCCTTATAGGGGGAGACACAGACTCACAGGCTTCCACTTAACCCCTCACGCTCCAACACAGATTGAATAAACACGTTTGAATAATTGATTTGTCTATATTTTTATAATAGTTTAGATGTTGATTGTCAAACTTTAAGTAGATAAAATAAAATTTGAGCTCCTCCAAACCCAGAACTGTTAACGTCTCATTAACCTAGTGTTATGAGGGGGATAAAAGGACCCAAATGCAACTCAAAATTCTGGAGTGTGGTGTAGTGGGATTCGAATTGGGGTCCTCTGTGCCGCGAGCCGTGGTTTAAACGGCTAAGTTAAGGGCACAGTGGAGGAGCAGGAGGGAAAAAGGATTAAATGAGAGAGGGTGGACAAATATGTAAGTGGGGCAAAGCAACGGAGGAAAGAAATGAAATATAAGAGTTGAAGGGTGCTTGTGAAACTTTGGTGCTTGACAGCAGGGAAAGCTAAGCACTTTAAGTCGCGGTGAACCAGGCAGCGGTGACTTTGTCCCTATGCTACTGAAGCGCGGTAGCAGCTCTGGTGAACAATTGTCACTCAAAATAAGGAGCCATGAGGCCTGATTGGCGCCGCTGGGAGTTGGAGTTTTCTTGGGGATCTGCCCTGATGCAGTTTGGTGGCTGTGAGTTGAACAAACCATGATGTTTGGGTGTGTCCAAAAATGAATGGGACTCTATAGGTGGAAAAAAGAGGGATGACAAATAAAAAACAATGACAAATAAACGAGTGTGCAACGAACCAACACTGCAGTCATGGTCAGAGGTCTGCTCTGAGTCAGTGTATGTGAAATGGAGTCTGTCGGTCCAGCAGATGTTTGGTAGACTGGCGTCCACTTTTCCATCCTATTCATTCTCTATGGGAAAATATTCCAAGAAATATCTGTTGTTACTGGGAATCTGTGCATCTGATCACAAAGCTGTATATAAACCTGAATCAGAAAATCAGACCAGACACTTTGAAATTGGAACGGAGTTGATATTTCGAAAACTAAGGGACGAGTTACGCATTAAAAAAAATCTAGGATTAACATTATAGTTGTTATTGTTTTGCAATGTGCAACCATAATTAACAACGACAATATTGGCAACAACTGAAAGGCCGCCTTCCGGAACACTTCACTGGATATTTTCAAGCGGGCACCTTCCCTTGCCAGTGTATCATTAAATTAAACCCACACAACAACTGCCCAGCCATGGATCCTGAGCAGCAATGACAGACTAGTGACAGCCACGACATGCACTGCATGCCAGGATCTGTAAAGGCATGTGCTATCTGTAGCCTACAACAGCTAAACACAGCAACATGACAGCCCAACCCCAGATCCTGAGCAGCTGGATAGAAACTGATGCACAACTGGATGATGACAGCCACATGCGGCACTCAGGATCCATAAGGGTGCTACTACAACATGTACCGCATAGGGGTGTAAGAAAATATTATAATATTGAATATGGGGATATTATGTTTGGTGATACTGTATTGATTCTCAAAAACACAGTATAAATACACAGATTCCTGGCAGTGAATCATTGTGTGTTGTGATTAAACCTCTGACCACAAGATGGCAGTGCTGTAATCCATTTTCAGCTCCACTCCAACATTAACAAGCAGAACAAGGGCGCAATGCTATTGTCAGCATTGATAAACCTGTTCATACAGTGGTGTGTTTTAATAGTAGGATTTGAAAAATCACAATATATCACTTTGCTTGCAGTATCGTAGTATATAGCAATATATTGAATTGTAACCTCTGTTCTTGCCAATACACAGCCCTAGTATCGCACGTAGACGATCGCTATTAAACACGTCAACATGACCAAAACAGCAGCATCCAACAAAAACAACGCAACCACCTTCGAGAGCCTTTCACTGGGGTTTTCAAGCAGACTCCCTCCTTCATCACTGACACCCACAACAACTCAGCAGGCTCAACAGTGGCGTCTGGAATTCAAGATTCAATATTCAAGAGTTTTATTGTCATGTGTACAGCAGAACAGACAGTTACACTGTACAATGAAATTCTTACTTTGCTGCTCCTCCATTCACCAATAGATAAAGATAACAAATAAAAGAAATAAAAAATATATATACTAATTATACAAAGTATAACAATATAAGTTGAAGAATAAAAGTATTTTTATAGTTAAAGAATAAAAAATAAAAGTTATGTGTGCTTGTATGTGCAAGTATAAGGAGCAGCAGCCATAAAGTGCAAGTTGCAAGAAACAAATGTAAACAATAGTGTTTGTGTGAGTAGTGAATGTAAACAGTATTCTGACAGTACAGTGAATGTAAACAGTATTCTGACAGTACAGTGAATGTAAACAGTATTCTGACAGTACAGTGAATGTAAACAGTATTCTGACAGTACAGTGAGTGTAAACAGTATTCTGACAGTACAGTGAGTGTAAACAGTATTCTGACAGTACAGTGAATGTAAACAGTATTCTGACAGTACAGTGAATGTAAGGTGCAGTTTAAATCAGACCAGTTAAAACCAGTTCAGAGAGGAGAGGTTGGAGAGGTAGTGTGTGAGGTGTTTAGAAGCCTGATGGCCTGTGAGTAGAAACTGTTTGTCAGTCTTGTGGTCCTGGACTTCACACTCCTGTAACGTCTGCCTGAAGGTAAAAGTGTGAAGAGTGTGTGCTGGGGGTGTGTACTGTCCCTGATTATGTTCCCCCGTCCTGTTAAAGTTATACAGTACTTGGAATGAAGTTATGACTAAGTTACTATTTAAATGCCTCAAATATGAAAAGTGGTGTTCAGAGCAGCCAGTTTGAGTGTCTGTTAACCATCACCCCCAAGTCCCAAGTATTGTTTCTTCCGCCTTTGTGTTAGAACTTCCGCTCAGCTAACCAAAATGAATACAGTTACATGGGAGGAGACCAGAGAGACAGTAAGAAGTTCTAATGGGACAACTCAGTCGGTGGGTGATATGAGAAGGTGGTCTGAGGTTAATAACACAGTGGGTGGGTGATTTGAGAGGGTGGTCTGAGGTTACTTATGGAGACATGTTTAATTACTCTGTACTCTCGGAAGGTGTAGACGGTTCAGTAATGAAAAACTATAAAAGTACTGAAGCGTATCAGTACCTGCACAGTGGGAAGGTGGGCGTGTACTCCTACACACAGATGGTGAGTTTATATTTCTGAAAGCCGGTTAAACCCAAGTCCAGCCAGCTGCCCGAGCCACTCTGCCTGGGTGTTACAGTCCAGATAGCCTAGCGCTGTGGACACTGATCAGAAAACAGTTCTTAACTGATAGACTCACCAGCACCGGACACGTCTGCTTCCTCGGAGCTTCATAAGCGAGACATTTCTCTGGATAAGGAGGCTCTGGTGCTGGTTCTCCTCCACAGAATGGTAAGAACAGACATACGGAGGTTTGGGGTGAATGTTTTAAATTTAGATCTTCAGTCGTAGACGCAGGTCCTCTTCTTTGGAAGGCGGCCCCCCAACACTCTGATCTTTATGTGCTGTGTTCGTAACTCTGTTGTTAAAGCCAAGTTTACCTCTTCTTCAACACTGACTCCCTCTAACTGAACATGTTATGCTGGTCATTTTATATGTTTGTTGTCGTTTTGCTTGTAATTAGTATCAACGTATTCGCGCTCGCACCAGAAGTTCTAACACAAAGTAAACAAAGAGTGTTGTCATGGGAAATAGCATGAATAGACAAACTTAATGTGCTTAACTTAATACCACACAAACAGTTATATTATTTCTTGTTTTTATTGGACACATCCACACGACATATGTGTCACTATGTAGATCAGATCACGTTTTATGACCAATAAATGCAGAAAACCAGGTCATTTTAAAGGTTCACATACTTTTTCTTGAAATATATATATATATATATATATATATATATATATATATATATATATATATATATATATAAATATATATTTGCACATTTATTTATCCCAGTACTGTCATGTATCTGCTGATACCCATTTTTCTCTTGCACATTACCTAATTTATTACTGCACTACCTTTTTACCTTCAGTCAGGTTGTATAGTTTTAGTATAGTATTTGTCTTTACTTATACTGTGTTATATGCCTTATTGTTTTTTGTACTGTGTTTTGTACTTTGTTTTGTGCTGTGTAACTGCTACTGGCTGCTAAATTTCCTTCAGGATCAATAAAGTATCTATCATTATATATATATATGAAACTTCAGATCAATCTTTAAACCTTTAACATGTCCATACAGTGCAGATATACCATCAGTGTGAGTGTGTTGTTAAAGATTAAAACATATACAACCACAAAACTAGTAAAACCAGTGAAAACGAGTAGCTCTAATAACATTTCTCTGACCCCTCACCATTTCACCATGTCCTTTCAACCCGAGCGCCAGCAGTGAGCCCAAATCTTTTATTCACAAGATACGAAATAATTCAGACGTGCAGTCTCCTCCCGTCACCCTTCTGACGAGCGGAGGTTCACCTGTCCGTCTGGCCTGTGCATCAGTGACAGCGGCAGGAAGTTCTGCTCGCTGTAATTAACACCAGCAGCCTCTGATCCTTTGCGCTGGCCCCGCGCCCACTTTCCTCCAGCCCAGACAGGTCAGCCGATGACGACCCTGCTGAATCTCTCCTGTCATGAAAAAGAATCCCGGAACACGTTTTTTAACGTGGAGGAGCGCTTGCTCTTCCTCGTCTTCCATTCAGAGGTTTTATCAAAAGACAAACTTCTGCTACGCTTCATATGAACCTGTGAATAATGAAAGTGGGGGATGATTAAACGGAGCGGATGGAGGTCTCACTGAAAGAGAGCGGCGCTGGGAAAGCTGCAGTTATGAAGAGTTGGGTACGCCAGTAAGACGCTATTCATCTTCTCACGTTGAGTTGAGAACAGTCAGGCTGTTATGCGAGGGGGCTGCAGCAGTTAAGGACCGTAATCAGGGCTTGTGGAAGCAAATCAGTGGGACTGTTGTTTGCAGACTCTGGTTATAATTCAGGTAACATATCTCCAAGCATTCATTGGTCATATAAAGTCTGACCTACAAGACAATCAATAGTCAGATATAGAGATACGTGGAAGTCAGAGGCCCCCTTTTTGTTTTATTTTTAATTTTGACTCAAAGTGATTATAAAGTTGTAACCATCGTCCCTCGGGTACATGTATTCATGGTAGAAATTCCAGCTCCAGCCACAAGGGGTAGTAGGGAGCTACTTTGGTTTGAGTGGGGGTACAAGCAGTGCTTAATTTGTAAAACATCAGGTAATGGAACACTAAAGGTGGGGTGATCCAGCAAGTGGCAGTGAGGGAAAAGGTTCTGGAACGCATAGATACAATAGTGCTTCAAGTGTCCATCTAACATAGTAGAATTCTATACAATAAAATAATCCTAGCTTTAATCAATGCAGTAAGGAGCTGCAACCATCAAATCTCAGAGATGCTACTGGATGAATAACTTGTCATACAAAACAAAGACGTCAAAGAGGTGGTGGATCCACATAAATAAGTTCTGGAACACAGGTACCTGAAATATGAGAGGTCCAGCACAAATTAAGCAGTGGGTACAAGAAAAGAAGAATTATCTGGGTAGGCAGCATGCAAACAATCCTGATGGAGGTTTGGTGCCTTTGTTTGCCAAGTCCTATATTGAGAAAACCTGGTTTTCAAGCTCAATGTAATTAAAGAAGTTTGTGTGGAAGTTGATTTGTACAAGGGTATGATATCTGTTGAATTGATGTCTAAGGTCTGTATTCAGTGAATGGTTGGAAGCTAAGATGATTTTTTGTCCCTCTTATCTGGAAGGATTTTTATTATTCTCTTGTTGTTGTCACCTCACATTATCACTTGGACCCACGGGAGTTGGACGGTCTCTCTGAACTAAGCTATAAGGAATTTGAATCATCAACTGGTGGAGCTGCAAGAAACAGACATCATTTCACCTTCTCCATACAACGATACAGAGTACCTTCAGCTACTTCAACACTTTCCACTTGGGATCTATAGACTGGTCAACCTCTGATGCTACAACACCAGTGAGGATGATCCAATTGTGTACAGCATAGACTCTTTATGAATTGAGAAAGCCATTTGTACATTCTATAGATTGGTATGTTGAGTCCGCTGGTGCGAGTGCTTTGGTTTTGAGGCACATACTGTATAATCCATGCATTGCGGATGCTATCTGGTTGAAGAGTGATTAATTCTGAAGTAACACATGCTTTGGAACCCTGACTTCTTCTTATCAGTGTAAGGGTTTAGAGTCCAGACCGTTACAAAGTCTGGATTACAGGTCAGTTTAGCACCCGGACCCTTTTACCACATGGTTTGTTATTGTGTGGTCAGAATAAGCAACACCCTCCCTGAAAAAGACATCATCTGGATGGCAGCGTATATCATTTTGCATTAATGGAGCTTCAAAGATGTAGACATCATCCATGTGCTATTGCCCCCCATATGCCATCATGGATCCGAGAACTGTGCATTGATAACAAGGGATGGATGGCCTTTTAAGGCTTTAGCCCAGAAGACATTGTGTCTATTATTTGCAGAAGAAATTTCAAATTTTGATTAGTTGGACTAGTGCGCACTTGTCCACTTCTCATCATTCCATTCTAAGGCTCGTGTCCAGAGAACACTTTATCAAGTAATTCAGATGGTCTTTATCTTTGCTAGTTTGTTGAGTTCTGGTGACACACAAACTACATATTTTGTTTTAACAAAGTATCACGAAGAACCAGAAATTAAATTTCTGGAAACTTAATTAAATAGTTTAGAGGACTTTTTCATTTTATTTTATTACTTGTTTGAATTTCCTGTAATTTTTCTGCACGCTGGACGCCACAAACCTTACTGTGTGGATAAATCACAAAACATAAAAAAAAAAAAAAATAATTAAGTTTCTCATAGCTGTGTAGTTACATATTAAAAGTGCAACGATAACCACTGACATAGTACAGCTTAGGTAAATACGTGTTTATCAACTTTAAGATTTACTTTTGTAGTTACACATGCACATGCAAAACACCTCCCAGTACAATCAAAACCCCTCTCAATACAATCAAAGCCCTTCACAGCACAACCCAAACCCCTCACAGCACAACCCAAACCCCTCTCAGTACAATTGAAAATCTTCCCAGTACAATTAAACCCCCTCCCAGTACAATAAAAAACCCCTCACAGCACAACCCAAACCATTCTCAATACAATCAAAACCCCTCTCAATACAATCAAAGACCCTCACAGCACAATCCAAACCCCTCTCAGTACAACCCAAACCCCTCTCAGTACAATTGAAAATCTTCCCAGTACAATTAAACCCCCTCTCAGTACAATTGAAAATCTTCCCAGTACAATCAAAACCCATCCCAGTACAATAAAAAACCCTCACAGCACAACCCAAACCATTCTCAGTACAATCAAAACCCCTCTCAATGCAATCAAAGACCTTCACAGCACAATCCAAACCCCTCTCAGTACAATCCAAACCCCTCTCAATACAATCAAAGACCCTCACAGCACAATCCAAACCCCTCTCAATACAATCAAAGACCCTCACAGCACAATCCAAACCCCTCTCAGTACAATCCAAACCCCTCTCAGTACAATTAAAACCCCTCTCAGTACAATCAAAACCGCCCTTAGTACAAATCAAAACCCCTCTGAGTACAATCAAAAGCCCTTCTAGTACAACCAAACCCTCCCTCAGTACAATCAAAACCCCTCTTAGAACAACCAAACCCTCCCTCAGTACAATCAAAACCCCTCTTAGAACAACCAAACCCTCCCTCAGTACAATCAAAACCCCTCTTAGAACAACCAAACCCTCCCTCAGTACAATCAAAACCCCTCTTAGAACAACCAAACCCTCCCTCAGTACAATCAAAACCCCTCTTAGAACAACCAAACCCTCCCTCAGTACAATCAAAACCCCTCTTAGAACAACCAAACCCTCCCTCAGTACAATCAAAACCCCTCTTAGAACAACCAAACCCTCCCTCAGTACAATCAAAACCCCTCTTAAAACAATCAAAAGCCCTTCTAGTACAACCAAACCCTCCCTCAGTACAATCAAAACCCTCTTAGAACAACCAAACCCTCCCTCAGTACAATCAAAACCCCTCTTAGAACAACCAAACCCTCCCTCAGTACAATCAAAACCCCTCTTAGTACAATCAAAACCCCTCTCAGGACAATCAAAACCCCTCTCAGTACAACCAAAACGCATCTCAGTATAACTAAAACCCCTCTCAGTACAACACAAATTAATCTATTAATAAACATTTTTATGACCCACACAACGATTTTCCTGTTAACTAACTCTGCTCAGTTTGTGACCTGCAGTCAGTTAAACTTATTAGCAGTGGGATGTTCCACCAGGTATGTTTTCAGCATAACATAAACTCTACAAGTAATTTGAAGTCATATCCCAACTCTTTAACTCTTTTTGCAGGCATCAAATTTCAAACTGTTATAAATTTTGATATAAAAAGGATCTGTTTTTGAATATAATTTCATTCTGTTTTTATTTACATTTTCACTATAGCAGCTATCCAAGCTCACCTTCTTCACGTGCATCTAAAATGTGTTACTTCTGCAAAGATTAGATAATAGAAGACAATCCACATGCATAAGGACAAAGAGTTTCCCAAACTGGAGTTCACAAACTGATCAAAAGACTGAGAGAAAATGGGACTCCTAATAACCCGCCACACCTGGTAGACCACTAAACCGGCCCCCGTCAGAAAAACAGCACTTAAAGCTTTCATCTTCTGGAGAGAGGGGACAATCGAGCTATGCTGTTGTGGCAGATCCAGAAGAAAGTTTGGAGATATCTCTAATGGCTCCGAGGACTCAGCATGCAGTGTTGCCAGAGTTGAATAACACCATTTTCTGGCCAGACAGGGGGATGTAACCGAAGTGGTCTCCCACAAGTTACTTGCTCTCTGTGAGTTTTAAAACTTGCACTCATGGAGATTCAAAAACAAGTCACACCCATCATTCCAGCAGAGCGTCAGATTCATTATACAGCAGGCGGATCCATTTTTTTATTTTTCTCTCAGTTGAATGGAAAATGAACGGAGAGCGAATCGAATTTAATCTCAATTTAAGTTAAACCTGATGGGAATTTTCAGTGTCAGTGTAATACGAGACCAAGCAAGATGTAAACAGGGCCATTCAGAGAAGTTGAAGGTTGGAATACTGGATCTGGAGAAAGTTATAAGGTCAGAATTGTTCACAGTGGTGGTGATGGGAACCAGACGTCCAAAAATCTCCTTGCGGACTACATGTGCTACTTAATGCCTAAAGTTCTAATTAAAACCAATCTTTAAAAACAATCCTTCATGGTGAGAAAGTACATGTTTTAACCCCTTACAGATCCAGGGCCCACCGACAGGCCCAGAGTGTTGCTACAAACTTCTATGACCTAAAAATAAGCCAACCAGTTCACAGTGTAGTCTTTGTAACTACTGAGCAATGAGTCTTACTATGTTTAAGGTGGAATACTTTGTTCTAGAGAAACTTATGAGGTCATAACTGTTCACAGTGGTGGTGATGGGAACCAGACATCTACATGCCTGAAATCTCCTTACAGACTATGGCTCTGTCTCAAATCCTAGTGAGTGTCTAAGTAGGCTGTCTAGGTAGCAGCTGTGTAAGTATCAGTGTTCTCTCCTCATCTCTCCTCATAAAACAGATTACTGAGACGCTCTAGTTAGAGAGAGACTGCGTCACGGCTTGTTCTCGCCCACTGCAGCATGTGACCAGTGGTTTTGCTGGTTGCTAAGCTACCAGCCGGCATTTAAAACAATAGCCAGAGGCTTTTATATTGATTTTGGACACTCGCCTGTTAGACCGTCCCGTCTCTTTGGTATGTCCCTCTGTATTTGTTTGGTTACTCTGGTTTTGACTTGGACTGTTTTTGACATCGTCTTTTGCCAACTATCTTATATTAAAGCCTAGACTTTTCTGTTTTCTCATTTCTGTTGTGTTCTGACAAATGACTTCATATGGTAACGAGAAACTGAACTAGTTTCATTCAACCTTATAAAGTAGTTTAAATGAGCAATTTTACTACATGAAGTCATTGGTAGTCAAGTTCTACCAATGAAACACTTTTTACAGTGTATGAATGGACTACCGCTCTAATTATCTATAGCCTTCCTGTTCATGGAGAACTGTACACATTGTGATTTGTAGGCTTCATTACACTGTACACAACACTGTTGTAATGTTAAACTGGTTAACACTTTATTTGTTCACTGTTTATGTTAATTCAATTCAACTTTTTGATCATTACACCACTACAAGGTTGTACAGTATAAGGAAACATTATCAGTCTACCTCTCCAGTGCAGTGATAACAAATAGATAAATAAGCAATAGTGCAAAAACAAGAGACAAAAACACAAGACAGAATGTGTACAGACAGTAAATACAAAGACGTGCATGAGCAGCAACCATAGCTCGAAAGATGGCTCGGACTGAAGTGCAAACAGCAGACAGCATAAATATGTCGTAGAGCGAAATACAGCTTAAGTGTTTCAGTGTGCATATTGGAAATGTACAGTTTGCTGAGGCAGACAGTTGCAAATGAAGTAAGTGGTTGTAAACAGCAGATGTATATTCAAAAGTGTACAGCGCAGGTAGTGTGCATTGGAGCGTAATGTTTATTCAAACAGCTTAAACAGCCATACAGTTTATATACAGTTAAATATTTATACCGCTTGGCTGTGCGAGTATGTAGGTTTTAGTTAATTGTTTCTAATAGCTGTGCAGTTACACATTAACAGTACATGCAACAATGACTAGTGACATAGTACAGCTTATGTAAATACACATGTGTATTAATTTGAATACACTCTTGCAATTACACAAACCAACACTCCTCCCAGTACAACCAAAACCCCTCTCAGTACAATGAAAACCCCTCTCAGTACAATCAAAAATCTTCTGAGTACAACCAGAATCCCTCCCAGTACCACCCAAACCCCTCTCAGTACAATGAAAACCCCTCTCAGTACAATCAAAAATCTTCCCAGTACAATTAAAACCCCTCTCAGTACAATCAAAAATCTTCCCAGTACAATTAAAACCCCTCTCAGTACAATCAAAAATCTTCTGAGTACAACCAGAATCCCTCCCAGTACCACCCAAACCCATCTCAGTACAATCAAATATCTTCCCAGTACAATTAAAACCCCTCTCAGTACAATCAAAAATCTTCCCAGTACAATTAAAACCCCTCTCAGTACAATCAAAAATCTTCCCAGTACAATTAAAACCCCTCTCAGTACAATCAAAAATCTTCCCAGTACAATTAAAACCCCTCTCAGTACAGTCAAAAATCTTTCCGGTACAATCAAAATCCCTCCAAGTACAACCAAAACCCCTCCCAGTACAATTAAAACCCCTCCCAGTACAACCCAAACCTATCCCAGTACAACCCAAACCTGTCTCAATATAATTCAAACGTGTTCCAGTACAACCCAAACCTGTCTCAATATAATCCAAACGTGTTCCAGTACAACCCAAACCTGTCTCAATATAATCCAAACGTGTTCCAGTACAACCCAAACCTGTCTCAATATAATCCAAACGTGTTCCAGTACAGCCCAAACCTGTCTCAATATAATCCAAACGTGTTCCAGTACAGCCCAAACCTGTCTCAATATAATCCAAACGTGTTCCAGTACAACCCAAACCTGTCTCAATATAATCCAAACGTGTTCCAGTACAGCCCAAACCTGTCTCAATATAATCCAAACGTGTTCCAGTACAGCCCAAACCTGTCTCAATATAATCCAAACGTGTTCCAGTACAACCCAAACCTGTCTCAATATAATCCAAACGTGTTCCAGTACAACCCAAACCTGTCTCAATATAATCCAAACGTGTTCCAGTACAACCCAAACCTGTCTCAATATAATCCAAACGTGTTCCAGTACAGCCCAAACCTGTCTCAATATAATCCAAACGTGTTCCAGTACAACCCAAACCTGTCTCAATATAATCCAAACGTGTTCCAGTACAACCCAAACCTGTCTCAATATAATCCAAACGTGTTCCAGTACAACCCAACCCCCTTCCAATGCAACCAAAACAAAAGTAATCCATGATCATCAGGAAGATAATCACGGAGGACGCATGTGGTGTACAGCTCAGGAACAGCTTGAATAAATAAGCAAGTAAACAAACAAATATTCGGTAATTAATGACCACATAATGAGCAGATTTACATATTCTGTCTGAGACAGCAACAGGATTTCAGTCTGACTGACCAGAGATGCATTTACCTACCAAGCGTGGCTTAAACTTGATCAGTATATGTTTCAGATACTAGCCCAGGTCTTGATATTTAGAAATATTTGCCACTGGTGTTTGCACAGAGCAGAAATTTACCTCTGTATTTAACCCATCTGTGCAGTGAAACACCTACATACACATATACACCAGAGGGCAGTAAGCACACTTGCCTGGCGTGATGGGCAGCCCTATCCATAGCGCTTGGAAGGCAGTTGGGGGTTAGGTGTCTTTCTTAAGGATACTTCAGTTGTGTCCTGTTGGTCCAGGGGATCGAATCTATGACCTTCTGGTCTGGTTCCCCAACCTCCAGCTCCCAAAAACCGCCCCCACAGTCTTTGACGCAGCCACCTAATCAACAGCATTAACAGGACAACACACAGCGTGTATAAATGCCCTTACTTCATAGTGTTACCCTACATCGTAACAGTGACTTGGCAGCACTATCACCAAGACGAGCCATCTCAGAGACGAGGGGCTGCTCTAAAGCACTCTCTGTATCCTAAGCTGCTGAGAACGGCAGTTTGGAGACACGTGGCTATTTCTAAATTGACATTTCCAGCGAAGACGTGTTTGGAGTAGTGATCCAGTGAGAGGGTCTGTAGGAAAATAATAATAATAAAAAAAAGGTCTTCCAGCGTTCAATGACAACCGGCCCCGTGGGATTGGCGGCTGGATAAGTCAGCAGTCCGTGCACACACAGAGAGACTCTTCAGACTCATTACGCATTATAGCCTCGCAGCATCACATTTCACAGATAAAAAACCCTTTGAATGGCTTTTTTTCTGTCTTGTAACCTTTACTCTGGAAAAAAATACATAGAAACTGTATGACATGAAAATAGGGCAACTCATGCCCAGCACTACAACACATCCAGACTCCCGTATCCCTGCTACTTCATATATATATATTCTGACTGGTTTGCAAGCCCAGGGCTACATTGCAGCTGTCAGAAAATTTCATGGCAAACTCTGCCTTTATGTGGGTGGAACAACAATCAAGAAACGTATTGGAGCGAGTGCAGCAGCCTTGTTTGCATTGCCCACTGAAACCAGGTAGCAGTGCTTTGCTGCTAATTAGTACTGTTTAATTTACTAGCTTTTTATTCACGTCTCTGTGAGCAGGGACTGTGTTAACGTATTAAAGTGAGTCCCATCCACATGTTCAGCAACGGCACTCAACGAAATAGTTATTGTGAGTCGGATTGCGAACATAAACAGAGGCTCGTGACATTTCGCAGAAGAGAAATTGAAAAGAAATCCATTTTCCTTGAGCGTTAATTACATACGAGCAGTTTTAAATGAGCTGTTTGTGCTTCAGTGGAATGTAGCAGTTCCCTAAGGGCGAATAGAACCAAAGACCGCACCCCACCCACCCTCTCCCCCGCCGCCACAGCCCTGCTCATGCTTTTCCCTGTGAGTCGAGTTTGCTTCTGAGGTAAAACCGAGTCATATTATCATCTACATCACCTTCTGGTGCTGATGGTTGGTGGGACCTTCGGTTGACAGGCTAACGTTGTTCAGGCATTAGGATGGCTGATTTTTCATTCTGTTGGTCAGCACTATGACAGTTGCGCAGGAGTGGTCAAACGCAAGCGAAATAATGGATTTTCAAACTTGAACCGCTGGGAATTTAGGGTGAGTCAGTTTTGCCAGTGGACTTTCTGCCAAGTCAGCATGAGATCCTGAAAGAAAATGGCTCGAAAGGTGCTACTCTCAAGATCGTGATCAGAAAAAAAAAAGGTGGACGAGTAAAGTGAACACCCCTCCGCTTGGATCGAGTGTAGTGAGAAGAGTTCTGCTTTTATGACACTTCCTCTACAGTTGGTTGAAAGCTTTCTTCAGTAAAGCTATTATGCACAGAACAGAAGGATAACACAGAATCCCTGCCGACTTTCAAAGCAAGATATCAACTGAATCAACCTCACAGCCGAAATACAGTCAACCTTCCCGGAAGAGGGAGTTCTGAACATGCAAAGTTATAAACCCCATTACCAAGACAGGCACAGCATTGATGTTACCCACTGATGTTCTGTTGAACATAATAACAACAATAATAATAATAATCAATAGCCAAATAAGCCATTCAATGGTACAACTCCAGTTGTGAACATAGGGGATTCTAAACCCTCCAACCAAGACAGTCACTCAACTGACAGATACAATCCCAATTCTGGACATCCAGAGTTTAAAACACTACAAGATGTTGGTGCTGTTCTCCCACCATTTCACGCGATCACACAGGTATGTTGATGGTGGAGTGGGGGGGATTCCCAGTGTCTCAGGGTGCTCTCATGTCTATGTTAGCTTCTGGTTCTCTCCTTTTAGTTTAGGCTGTTATAGTTAGATCTGTCGACAGCCACACTCTAAAATTCAGAATATTCATATTCTCTACAGTCTTACTCCTGAGCCCAACTAACGTTCTCTCTTTACTCTTCCTGAGGTAATGACTGTCCTCCGGTCTGTTGAACTCTGTTGGAGGACTGACCATCAGGGCCTCCTCCTCAACCATCACCAGCCAGCTCTCCTGTCCATCTGTGTCAACTGCTACACCTTCAGTAACATCACTGTGTCATCCAGATTCACCAGCATTGAACGCCCACTTTACATAAAGACTCAGTCAGAGACTGCCTCAGTCAGAGACTGCCTCAGACAGAGACTGCCCCAGTCAGGGACTGCCTCTACTTGTGCACTTTCTAAAGCTTTGCCATTCAGACTTCAAACCGATGTTCTCTCAGCTTTTCTTTGATATTTAGTTTATTAAACTGTAAATACTGTTTGATCAGAGGAGGACGGGTCTCCCCCTGTAAGTCTTGGTTCCTCCCAAGGTTTCTTCCTCCAGTCTGAGGGAGTTCTTCCTCACCACAGTCGCCTCTTTCTTGTTCACTGGGAGATACATATGTTGTAACTGTGTGTTTTCAAACTTCTGTCAAGCTGCTTTGTGACAACATCGTTGTAAAGAAGCACTACACAAATAAACTTGAATTGAAATTGATTTGAATAACCAAGACAGTAACAACATGGACAGTTACTATAACATTTCTGACCATTCAGAATTAAAAACACACTATCTCAATCATTTCCACCACTGAGGTTACAACCACCAACAGTTACTTCAATTAGGAACACTAAAACCAGTAATCACTAAGACACAATACAAACCCAACTCTAATAATAATAATGGATTTTCAAACTTGAACCGCTGGGAATTTAGGGTGAGTCAGTTTTGCCAGTGGACTTTCTGCCAAGTCAGCATGAGCACCTAAAAGAAAATGGCTCGAAAGGTGCACCTCTGAAGATCGTGATCAGAAAAGTCCAAGGTGGGCGAGAAAAGTGAACACCCCTCCGCTTGGATCGAGTGTAGTGAGAAGAGTTCTGCTTTTATGACACTTCCTCTACAGTTGGTTGAAAGCGTTCTTCAGTAAAGCTATTATGCACAGAACAGAAGGATAACACAGAATCCCTGCCGACTTTCAGGGAAGTGATGAAGATATCAGCTGAATCAACCTTCCTGCAAGAGGGAGTTCACTTTCGCTGAGATGGCAATATTCAAATAAATAGACCTGGGGTGCGTTTCCCAAAACGTTCGTAACGCTAAGTACTTCGTAACTTCATACTTAGGAACATTCTTAAAGTTACGAATGTTTCCCGAAAGCCTTCGCAACTAATGTAGTACGTATAGTCATTCGTAAATGTAAGAGTAATCCCACCCACTCGTAACTCGCTAAGTTCTTCTTAACTCGAAGTTCACGTGCAGTTCTGTCTCAAAAACAAAAGAGGGCGCTAATCATCCTTTTAAAAACGCATTGTTAAAAACTGCCCACCACTCTGAGGGTCCTGAGTTCAATACTGCGCATAAATGTACATTTTACTTTTTTTATTTTAAGGTTGGAATCATCGTAATCACGTGAAACTAATAGTATAAACTGATTAAAGTACAATACATTATTTGTTGATATACATATAAATTTACATATTTTAATAGATTTTCCTCCAGTGTTACAGTTGTATTAGTAAATTAATACATATATTATTTTCTAAAAAAAATATACATATTGGCTTACTAAGCTTGTTATCCCTTAACCAATCAAACTAAGTGTTAATCCTTTGCGTTGCTGGTGTACCTATTTATTGGCTGGGCGTACTATAGACAACAATTGCAAAATATTTTCATTTATTTTTTTTACATCAAAGTAATGTAAATCCTTGTTGTTCTTTTTTATTATAATTATTTACATAATGATACTTTTGTGGCATAATAATGAGGAAACTTATGTAAATAGGTGGTTCAGTTCTTGGCGGTGTCTATTCAGCACTGACGCGGGGGGCGGAGTCAACAAAGAGCTACTAGAAAATAGTTTGTAAGTTTGGAGACTAAGAAGGCGTTTGGGAAACACTCGCAAAATTGGGGTTCTTATAGTTACGCTGTTCTTAAAGTTGTTCGTAAATCACTAAGATCAATCGTTAACGGGAAACGCCCCCTGGTTTGTATCCGGCCACGATATCTAGCATTAAATGTTTGTGCCTGCATGATCATCCTTTCTCGTTCATTTTGCTGTGTTTTGCTTCACTGCGTTTTACTGACGACATGGTTCCCAAGTACCAAGTTGCTGTAGTTGCTAACCCTAACTGAAGTAAGAACATGACATGGATCTGTCTGCGCTGAACTGCTGCAGAAGAAGAGGCAGCTACAGTCGTCACATTTGAACGGCCTTGCATCGATGGAAAGAGAAGCAAAGGGAAAGAGTCCACACTCGGTTTCCAAGTTTGAAAGTCTGAGTTCAGTGGTGTCGTACACTGGAGAGCAGAATATAGAGTGTCTGTTTGCTCTTTATGGGAACAGTCTATATTCTGAACATCTATATCGAACGCTCAGCAACCGAGTCAGACAGTGACACAGCCCAGACAGCTGCACAGTTGACAGATACAGTCCAAATTATGAACATACAGAATTATGGAACCAACAGAGAAGACAGATATAACACTGACAGCTACACGATTAAAAACCTAGTAACCAAGAGAGCCACACAACATACAGATACAAGGCCAATTCTGATCATCTAGCAACAGAAACCCAATAAACAACTGCAACCCCGGTTTAAAACATCCAAGACTAAATAATAATAAAAATTATAATAATAATAAAAATAAACACTTTTGATGTATACAAGCCCAGTTCTGAATATTATAACCCCAGAGTTATAAACCCAGTTGCCAAGGCAAGCATGGCACTGATGTTACCAACTGATGTTAAATATAATAATAATAATAATAATAATAATAATAATATTTATTATTTATAATTATTATTATAAAGAAAGCCATTCAACGGTACAACTGTGTTTCTATCAACTATAGTAATGCAAAAAAACATTTGATATATACCATTATTATTACATAGATCATAAACTCAATAACCAGCTACACTGTTGATACTTTGTATTGGGAAGTAACGCAATACGAGTGTTAAAAATATTTAAAATGTAAAGAAATAAACACACATTATATATATATATATATATATATTATACATATAGTATGAGTAACTGTCGGCATTGCTCTCTCTTTAATTCTGAACATTAAAAAAATAAACAAGACAATCACATAAGCAGGATATCCATTCAGGCAATAGCTCCAGTGGCACTTTTTGTTGGGGGGAGTAATAGAATATATATATATATATATATATATATATATAACAACAACGTTACATATATGTAACATATGAATTGCTTGCTCTTCAATTTTGAACATTAAAAAAAGTAATTATTAGGGGTGGCACTGATCATAAACTCAGTAACCAGCTACATTACTGACACTTTGTGTTTGATGGAGAAATATATATATATATATATATATATATATATATATATATATATATATATATATACACAATGTTACATATTGAAAACATATAGCATGACTTACTGTCTGCATTGCTAACTCAAGAAATATTTCCACTGGCAGAAATAAATGTAAATCTGTCTATCAATTACAGTGATGCAAGGAAACTTTGTTTGAAATATACTATCATAATTGCATCAAGCATAAATTCAATAACCAGCTACATTAACTTTATATGTAATGGTGTTACATATTTAAAACACATAATAAGAATAACTGTCTGTATGATTTGCTCTGAAAGGCTTCACTAAAGTCTCATAAGCCGCCAATTTAACACAAAGCACAAAACTGTATCTGCAACATAGTATGCCATGCACACAGCACACTGAACCTGTCCACGCTCTACATGGGGGATGGAGTTGACACAGAGCCAGGGCAGGAATGCATTTCTGTGCTGGAAATTCAGGGATCATTTCACATTCATAGAGGGCAAAAGACACCACAATATTAGTTTTCAGCACAGCCTCTGCTTGCCGGGGAAGAAAGCTGATTTTCAGCATCCAAAGACTCCAACTTAAAGAAAAACCTTGAGATACGTTTGATTTTTGTCCGGCTAAACTTAAACACCAACTGCAGATCAGCCTGATAGCATTGTAATAGTTCGCTTTCTCAGCAGATCTAACTAACAAACAAACCACTGAATGGAGACCAACCTGTTTACAACATGTTTATTATATTTCAAATGTATGACCGAAATGTGGGACCAACAATTTTTTTTCAGTTAAATAAATCTAGTTCAGTGGTTTGTTAGCATATGAATTAGCTTTTAGGTCGTGCCACTGATGATTACAACCCCAATTCTGAGAATCCAGTATATCAAACACAGTTAGCACTGTCTCCTCACAGTAAGATGATCTGGGTTGGATTCCCGGTCCGGGTGGTTCTGTGTGGAGTGTGTATGTTCTCTCCGTGTTTGAGTGGGTTCCTCCGGGTACTCCGGTTTCCTCCCACAGTCCAAACACATGCATGTTGGGTTGATCACTCACTCTAAACTTCCTGTAGGTGTGAGTGTGTGTTGGCCATGCAATGGACTGGCGACCTGCCCAAAGTGTACCCAGCTTTCGCCCAATGACACTGGGATTGGCTCCAGCATCCCATGACCCCAACTAGCAGGATAAGGCAGAATCAGAATCAGAATCAGAAATACTTTATTGATACTTTATTGATCCCAGCGGGAAATTGCAGTTTTTACAGTAGCAGAAGAAGAATATACTTTCTAATAATAATTTACAACATAAAAGAAATTTGTAGTATGTACACATATATAAGTCTTATAATACAATAGAATAATAAAATATAAAGTGACTGTGTCTATAATAATAAGTACAGATATACTGTATACAGCAGTAAGAGTTTAGAAGTAGGAAAGTTATTGCACATTTGAGTTCTTATATACATAATTAAATTATTGTTCTACTGGTATCACTGTACGTGTGAGAGGTGTCGTACGTTAAGGGAGGAGTTATAAAGTCTGATGGTAGGAATGACCTCCTGTGGTGTTCTGTAGTGCATGTTGGCTGAATGAGTCTTGAACTGAATGTGCTCCTGTGTCTCATCACTGTGTGATAAAGAGGGTGGGAGCCATTCTCCATGATGGCCTGCAGCTTAGACAGCGTCCTCCTCTCAGACACTGCCGTCAGCAAGTCCAGCTCCACCCCACAACATCACTGGCTCTGCGGATCAGTTTATCAAGTCTGTTGGCGTCTGCTACCCTCAGCCTGCTGCCCCAGCATGCAACAGCATATAGGATGGCACTGGAAACTACAGTCTCATAAAAGATCCTCAGCATAGTCCTGCAGATGTTGAAGGACCTCAGACGCCTCAGAAAATAGAGACGACTTTGGCCCTTCTTGTAGAGGGTGCCAGTGTTCTTAGCCCAGTCCAGTTTATTGTCAATGTGCACGCCCAGATATTTATAGTCCTCCACAGTGTCCACACTGACCCCCCTGATGGAAACCTGTGTTTTGTCCCTCCTCAGGTCCACCACCAGCTCCTTTGTCTTTGTCACGTTGAGCTGCAGATGGTTCAGCTCACACCATGCAACAAAGTCGTTCACCGTCGCCCTGTACTCCTCCTCATCACCCCTGCTGATACTAGTGCAGAGTCATCAGAGAACTTCTGAAGGTGGCAGGTCTCTGAGCAGTAGTTGAAATCAGTGGTGTAGAGGGTGAAGAGGAAGGGAGAGAGGACAGTTCCCTGCGGGGCTCCAGTGTTGCTGACCACTCTGTCCGACACACAGTGCTGCAGACGTACATACTGTGGTCTGCCAGTCAGGTAGTCAACAATCCAGGACACGAGGGGGGCGTCTACCTGCATCACGTTCAGCTTGTCACCCAGAAGAGCAGGCTGGATGGTGTTAAATGCACTGGAGAAGTCAAAGAACATGATCCTCACAGTGCTGCCTGGCTTATCCAGGTGAGCGTAGACTCGGTTCAGCAGGTAGATGATGGCATCCTCAACTCCCAGATGAGGCTGGTAGGCGAACTGGAGACTAAAGATAATGGATGGATGACAGTATCACAAACACAGGTAACTTAAGCAGTAACACTCTTACTGGTTACAAATTCAGACATTCAAAAAAGAAAAACATCAAAACAATAGACAAGACAATCACATTTGATGGATTTTCATTTGAAGGTTTAACAAATGCAGGTTCATAAATAACTACAGTTATACAATGAACCATTAGTTGATGTTCCCTGATCATGATTAGGTGTTGCCTCGAAATGAGCAACATGGAGAGATTTAACTCAGCGTTCGCTCTAAGTACAACTATCTTTATAGCCATGATCCATCGTTTTATAGCCATGCTGTTCGCAGCCCACAGATGCCGGGCAGGCCGAGCAATAGCCCATCTAATAAAGGCTGAAATGTCTGTGCCAACCTGATGGCATCCATTTTGCAGCTGGGAAGGCAAACAGTGCCAGGCGTCTATTCCTCGGGCACCAACGAGAGATGCAAGAGGCTGTGAGAAGGCGGTCACTACCTTCGGAGATGGCAGGTGGCACACCGCCTGTTGGTCAGGAGCCTGCTGGAGAAGCAACGCTGCCCAAGAACAGGAGCCCCTGTCTCATCCCCCTTAACCTTCCTATCCTCAGTCCAAGAGGGCTGGGAGTTCCCCCCCTCACTCCTTCTATCCCGGCTTTGAGAAATCTCAGAGGTTTACCGCTTTGCCCTTATGTCCGAGAAGGGTCGAGCTGCAGCCAGGGGCGTTCCTGGTCCAATACGGATTGAATAGAACCGCTTCCAACAGGTCAATATCGACAACGGGAGCGTTTAGTAGTGACGCGAGAGAATATTTTAGGTGATTTTAACAGAGATTCTACAATTCTACAATCAAAGAATTCTAAAATCACCAGATCGGATATAAACCTACTCTGGATAGACTGAAAAATGTCAGTCATGTATTTCAGATTAGATGAGTAACATAATTAGATGAGTTTTAGGCAACACACAAGTCTCTTTAGTCAAGTCAAGTTTCTTTGTATAAAGCTTTTTACAATAATGTTGTCTTTACCAGCTGATTCACTGTTGACTACATGTGGGTGTGTTGTGCGCTTGTGAGCACTAGTGCCGCCAACTGTTCCAAAATTTATATAACACATACATCACAGTTACTTTGTTTAATAATTCTACAATTCTACAATCAAAGAATTCTAAAATCACCAGATTCGATATAAACCTACTCTGGATGGACTGGAAAATGTCAGTCATGATGCTTATGACTAACTTTGGAAATAAAATGTAACTAAAACATAAATCAGCACCACAGTTTGTTTTGTAAACGATGAGTGAGTGATGATTTGTCGAACGCCTGAAAGTGCCGAAATGTGTCCAGACAGATACGAGACGTTCAAATATGGCCAAAAAAATAAATTAGGCTTAGTGACAAGTTCTGTAGTAAGATACTGTTTAAAGAATTTCAAGCTTGACTGTAGAGGGCGCACTTTTATTGTGCCAAAAGTGTATGTTCGGACTGAAAAGTGAGAAACTACAGGACCAGTGAAAACAAGGGAACGGATCATGTTGTAGTCAATGAGGAAGAGGGGCGGTTCTGTGTTGAAGTGATGAAAATGAGGGGGCCTTCCTGAAAACAGTAACGGCCAAAAAACAGAAACGCTTCCGTCTGCAGACCGACGATATTGTTATGTTCTTGCTCCTTAACAACAACGGGGCATGTCTCCTGAGACTCCCAACTCCCACCACGGTCACACAAGCATTCAGTAAGCTATGCGCCATGATCGGACCTTCTGTAAGGCGGTTGTTTCCAGTCGCCACACCTGAGCCAAATGATAAGAGGTTCATCATTGCATTATAAAACTGGGCACTGGCATAAGCAGAACAACAGTTCACTGCTGTGTAAACACTGTATTCCAAGCAATAAGACCAGGTGGATTGGAAATGTGTGATTTATGGCCTAACACAGCACCGTTAAATAGAAAAAACTTTTCCATCAATGCATTTTAGTGATACTCTAACTTTCTACCTCATCCCAATTTAAAAACTCAATATTTGGGTGTTTTCATAAATTTCAATTTGTATTTAAAAGTGGGCAAAAAAGTCAGTGGATGAAAAAAAACATATTGACAGGTAGCCTAATTCAGAACATTCAATATTCAAATCCTACCAAGACAATCACGGCATTGATTTCTACAACTTAAGTGTTTACAAGCGGTGGCTTAACACATTCAAATAAATTGAAAATACATTTTCCATCAGTTCATTTTAGTGATATTCTAAATTTCCACCCCATCCTAATGTTTTCTCTCTTTTTTAAAGTTGGGAAATTATTGGTGGATAGAAAAAAACAGGCAGCCCAATTCCAAACATTCAATATTTTAAACCTGCCAACTAATACAATCACACCACTGATGTCTCCAGCGGTTAGAACCTATATAACTGGCCCAAATGAAGTTGTAGCTATTATAGTCTCATTTAAGAATGTTCTGAAGCAAGTAAGGTCAATCAGTGGTGACAACAGCAGCAGCCAGGGCTTGTTAATCCTTTGCTTTATCTCCATGACATATGTTTAGCATAAGTATAACAACAGTTCACTGTTGTGTACTCACTGTATTCCAAGCAATAGGATCAGGTGGATTGGTATAATGTGATTTATGGCTTAATACGTTAAAAATAAACTGAACAATCATTTTCCATCAATATATTCTGTTGAGATTCTAACTTTTCTACCTCATTCTAATGTAAAAACAGTTTATTTCACAACTGACAGAAAGAAACTGACAAAAAACACTTTTTACAGGCACCCCAATTCAGAACATCCAGCTTTTAAAACCTACCAAGTCAATCACACCATTGATGTCTACAACTCCAGTGTTACAACCTATATATAACTGACCCAAATGAAGTTCAAGCTATTCTCAGTAAAGAAATAGTCTTATTTAAGAATGTTCTGGATACAACAAAAGTCATTGCTGAAGCAGCTAAGGTCAGTCATGGGTGACACCAGCTGCAGCCAAGCCTTGTTAATCCTTTGCTTTCTCTACAGTATTAGCTATGTTTAGCATAAGCCTAACACTGTTGTGTATACACTGTATTCCCAGCAATAAGGTCAGGTGTATTGGAAATATGTGATTTATGGCTTAACACATCATCATTATGTTGAAAAAACATCTTCCATCAATGCACTTTAGTGACATTCTAGCTTGTTTACCACATCCTAATGTAAAAACTATTAATGCAATATTTGGCTGGTTTCTTAAATTTAAATTTTTATTCAAAGGTAGCTTAAATTTGGTGGAAAAAACACTTTTGTGAATAGGTACGCCATTTTTGAGTTCTCCAGCGATTACAACCTACCCAAATTTAGTTAAACCTGTTCTCAATAAAGAAATAGTTCTGAATTAAAAAAAAAAAGTTATTGCTGAAGCAACTAAGGGCAACCAGGTGACAGCAGCTGCAGCCAAGGCTTGTTAATCTTTATCTCTATAGCATATTTAGCATAAGCATAAACTGTTCACTTCTGTGTAGACCTGATCTTAATCCAAGCAATAAGATCAGGTGGATGGGAATTATTATCAACCCATTATAAATAAATAAAATAAAAAAATAAAATATATATTTTCCATCAATGATATTTTCCAACAATGATATTCAAACTTTTTCACCTCGTCAAATAAATAAACTCTTAATGCAATATTTGGCTGGTTTCTCAAATTTCAATTTTTTATTTAAAGGTGGGCAAAAAGTTGGTGGATGGAAAACCCATAATGAGAGGTAGCCTAATTCAGAATATTCAGTATTTAAAACCTACCAAACAACAAATAACGCCTTTGATTTCTACAACCTCAGTGCTTACAAACTGTATATAACTAAACCTGTTCTCAGTAAAGAAATAGTCTCGTTTAAGAATGTTCTGGATAAAAAAAGCCATCGCTGAAGCAACTTTGGGCAATCATGGGTTACACCAGCTACAGCCAAGGCTTGTTAATCTTTTGCTTCATCTCTAAAGCATACTTTTAGCATGAGCATAACTACAGTTCACTGTTGTGTACATACTGTATTCCAAGCAAAGATCAGGTGGATAGAAATCGTAGGATTTATGGCTTAACACATCAGCATTTAATTGAAGAAACATCTTCCATCAATGCATTTCCTCAATGTAATGTAAAAACTCTTCATGCAATATTTGGCTGGTTTCTCAATTTTCATTTTTTATTCAGTGGTAGCTCAAATTTCGTGGAAAAAACACATGAATAGGTACGCTATTGATGTCTCCAGGAATTACAACCTATATATATAACTGACCCAAATGAAGTTCAACCTGTTCTCAATAAAGAAATAGTCTCATTTAAGAATGTTCTGGATAAAAAAAAAGCTATTGCTAAAGCAACCAAGGGCAACCAGGTGACAACAGTTGCAGCCAAGGCTTGTAAATCCTTTGCTTTATCTTTATAGCATACTTTTAGCATAAGCATAACTACAGTTCACTGTTGTGTACATACTGTATTCCAAGCAATAAGATCAGGTAGATTGGAATCATAGGATTTATGATTTATCATCAATTAATTGAAGAAACACCTTCCATCAATGCATGTATTCAGTATTTAAAATGTAGCAAACAACAAATAACGCCTTTGATTTCTACAACCTCAGTGCTTACAAACTGTATATAAAGGACCCAAATGAAGTTGAACCTGTTCTCAGTAAAGAAATAGTCTCGTTTAAGAATTTTCTGGATAAAAAAAGCCATCGCTGAAGCAACTATGGGCAATCATGGGTGACACCAGCTACAAGCCTTGTTAATCTTTTGCTTCATCTCTATAGCATACTTTAGCTTAAGCATAACTACCGTTCACTGTTGTGTACATACTGTATTCCAAGCAATAAGATCAGGTGGATAGGAATCGTAGGATTTATGGCTTAACACATCAGCATTTAATTGAAGAAACATCTTCCATCAATGCATTTCCTCAATGTAATGTAAAAACTCTTCATGCAATATTTGGCTGTTTTCTCAATTTTTTTATTTAAAGTTAGCTTTAAATTTGGTGGAAAAAACACTTTTGTGAATAGGTATGCGATTGATGTCTCCAGCGATTACAACCTATATATAACTGACCCAAATAAAGTTGAACCTGTTCTCAATAAAGAAATAGTCTCATTTAAGAATGTTCTGGATAAAATAAAAGTTATTGCTGAAGGAACTATGGGCAACCAGGTGACACCAGCTGCAGCCAAGGCATGTTAATCTTTATTATAGCATATGTTTAGCATAAGCCTAACAAGAGTTACACGCTGTATTCCAAGCAATAAGATCAGGTGCATTGGAATTGTAGGATTTATGGCTTAACACATCATCATTCAATTAAAGAAACATCTTCCATCAATGAATTTCAGTGATATTCTAAATTGTTTACCCCATCCTAATGTAAAAACTCTTCATGCAATATTTGGCTGGTTTCTCAAATTTCAATATTTATTTAAAGGTGGGCAAAAAGTTGGTGGATGGAAAACCCATAATGAGAGGTAGCCTAATTCAGAATATTCAGTATTTTAAACCTACCAAACAACAAATAACGCCTTTGATTTCTACAACTTCTGTGCTTACAAACTGTATATAACTAAACCTGTTCTCAGTAAAGAAATAGTCTCGTTTAAGAATATTCTGGATAAAAAAAGCCATTGCTGAAGCAACTATGGGCAATCATGGGTGACACCAGCTGCAGCCAAGGCTTGTTAATCCTTTGCTTTATCTCTGCTTATAAAAGAGAGACTATTTCCCAATAGAGGGACGAGGGACAGTCTGGCTTGATGATTTAATTGCCCTATTTTCAGGCTTCCCCTCTTGAACCTTCCTGTCCTGTCCTAGTCTTGTCTTTTGTGTGACCAGCTGAGCTTAACGGATGGCCAAATTGTATTTACTGTGCCTTCAGTACATCGCCATACTCTTTCACTATGGCAAGGAGGAGAAGTTTGGCTTGTATAACACTTGTATAACATTTTCATAACACCTTTATTTTTTTTGGTTCAATCCCCTGGACCAACAAAGACAAGGCTGAAGTGCCCTAGCCTTTAGACACCTAACCTCTAACTGTCCCCCATGCTCTGTGGATAGGGCTGTCCACCACTCACTGCCCCCTAGTGTGTGTATATGCTACACTAAGGTTAAATCCCACCGTGAGCTTGTAACAGATCCATACATAATCACTCCCATTAAATTTTTGGACTATTATATGCTTAAGGTAACTAAAATCGCAGCTTTTTTTGTAATACACGAGCAGCTCCATTAGCTTCACATGACTAGCAAAGGTTTAACGGTGCCGATAAATCATTATGACAAGCCATCCATTGCAAATCTTGCCAATTCTTAAGCCTCATGATGATTAATGACGAAGCGTGCCCTAATGAGTCTACACGAACAGACGTTTGCTATTCAAGGTGTTTCTAATTATGCTTATTAAGCGTCCCAGCATTGCTGTCCCAGAGATTACAGTAAGCTTTACGATGTTTTCCTAGGGACATTAACCTTCCTCACCTCTACACACGTACGCACAAGCTTGTGTTAAGGTGATCTCCTGGCGGCAAAGCAGGATGTGCCATTATGGGAGTCGAGGCTAATGGCTCACAATTTGTCTTATAAGTGCTAAAGGAGTGTAACGGGCAGGGGATGTTAATTAATAAACAATGCTCCACAGTACATGACTGGCCAATTAATAGCGCCTAACGAGCAGGGTGACGGACGAGCCGGAACATGATGGTCCTCTACTCTGAACAACTGGACAGCCAGCGGGGCCTCTAATCTCTGGGCAGTCCAACCTTGAATGAGGAACGTGGCTCTATAAGTAATTTGGTAATTGAAGCAACTAAACAAGTGCCTTTGTCCAGCAGGTGGAGCTGCAGCTCTGAGCCAATCAGAGCCACACAGGTGTTAATCACCTGAACAATGGCTTAATTCTACTATATATTACTACATATGACTGAACCATGATAGTACCGGGAGTAAAGAAAACAAGGGTGTTAGTGAAATAACTGGAATCTTCATCCTAAAACCTGATGGGCTTTCCAGTCAATGATGCTGGGACTGTAATTGAGTGGTCAATGGCCCAACGTTCCCACCTCCAGACACCTAGCCACTTACTGGATTCGTATTAGCTATGTACTGACTGGCTACAGACAGAACTATTGAGCGAATCAACCCTTTTATAATCAATAAAACAAACAAGCTTCTTTGGCATTCTTGTTTTCCTCATGCGTTCCCTGTCAAGCCATGACCAGCCACACATGCTAGACATTAGGGCTGGGCGATATGGATCAAAAATAATATCATGATATTTTTAGCTACATTAATCTCAATATTATTTCTTCCCATAGGGTGATAACAAAAAGGCACTTATGCGTCAAAGCTACACGTCCCAACTGCCACACAGGCACTTGACTAGGGCTGGGTATCATTTGAAAAAAAAAAAAGAATACTGAGTAAAAAACATGAGTAATCATAGTCTTATACTGTCACCATAAGAGGCTATCTTTTTATTGTTTATCTTTTTATTTGGATCTTGTTCAAACAATTAACAACTTGACTTATGCTTAAACTCTAAAACTATGCAAAGTACTGAAAATAGGCACTGAATTGCGATACCCAGCCCTACTTTCGACAGGCATTGGTTTTCTTTTTACTAACCAGATCCTCTTCAATAACTTCTTTTGTGTGTTTATCTGTCTCCATGCTGTCGCTGCCTGCGTTTACAGGTGAAGCGGTGGGCAGGGTTGAGTTTTGTGAGGGAGAGAGGCGGGGCAGTGTAAAGAGAAAGGTGAACTGGTGGATCTACAGGTATAATTGCAGCGCAACACAGACTATATCGATATAAACAGTATTGTCTCATCTTATATCTCATATAAAAATATATCGATATTTCTTAAAAACTCGATATATCGCCCAGCCTTACTAGAAATCCACTTGGATATCATGCAAAGTCATTGAGGATGTGTTTCACCAGATTTTTAAAAAAGTAGACTAAACCCAGTAATTCTATTACATTAGTAAAGACTGTGGATAGACAGGGAAATGAGGTTGATTGAAAATGAATGATTATTTTTTCCTATACAGTGAAATTCAAAAGTTTGGATCAAAAGTCCTGATCAAATGTGTTATGGTGAATAGATAAATGAGTAGAAATTAACTGATCTCCAACGTATATATTATATATTATATATTACAACATTGGGTCCCACTTTATATTAGTTATCTCTATTAACTGTGTAGTTACACATAAACAACACATCCAACAACTATGTAACTACTAGTGATGTAGCCACTGTTACACATAGATGAGTGTAATTACAGTTTTTTCCTGGACAGGAATGAAGGATTTCCAGTGTAAATACTGTCTTAATATATGTTATAACACAATTCCTTATAAATGCTGGACATAACAAACAATGATGTGTAATCACATGATAGAGATGCTGTTACCGCTATCAAGATACTCACATGTAATTACATGAGGCAAAAAAACTGTAAAAAAAAATCTGTACTGCTGTGTACCATCTGTAACAGTGGCTACATCACTAGTAATTACATTGTTTTACTTGTGTTGTTCATGTGTAACTATACAGTGATTAGAGACATTCAATTTAATATGGGACCCAACATTTAAAGCAATATTAGTGTATTACTTCTGCACAAATTTAGAGTTCAATAAAATTAAAGGAGCACATGCAAAGCTTTGGTCACCACAAGCAACTTGAGCTCTCAGACGTTAATTAGCTTGTTAGGACTTTATCATTAGGAAAGACTCCTTAAACCTTCTCCCAACAACTTCCTCTAAGCAGCTGCCCAGCACTCTGACTACTTTAATTGATGATATAATTGATGCCCACAAAGAAGGAGAACCTATAAAAAGATAGCATTCTCTTGTAGGCAGTTCCTCAGTTCCCAATATAATTAAGATATGACAGTTACCAGAATGCTGGAGGTCAAGGTCAAGGTCTGGGAGACTAATATACCTTTTAGCAAACCCCTGTTAGACTGATAAAGACTCTATATTTGTGGTCCACTGATCTACTGTGCAGGGACACCTGCACAAATATGATCTTATGGAAACCAGCAATGCAGCATCAAAAGTTTGCAAAGAAAACAGGATAATGATCCTAAACACACTACAACAAAACACAATGGACTTGTGAAAACAGTGCAAGTGGAAGTTTTTGTTATGGTCCTCTCAGTCCCCCTCTCTACATCCCTATAGCACCAGTTTAGCAGATGCATAACAACAGTTCATTTTTGTATTGTGTTGTGTACACACACTGAATACCAAGCCATAAGATCAGGTGGATTGGAAGAAAACATCACTGACTTTCTGTGGAGATGTGCAAGCATGGGGGTCCAAGAATTTCACAGAACTGGAAGCCCTTTGGGATGAAGAATGGGTGGAAATCCCTCAAACAAGATGAAAAAACTAAATGCATTTATAAACTTTGATACTTGCCAATAGGGTGCTGACCATGCAGATGCACAGGCTTTTGCTTTGTATCCTTTTTCTTTTGTCGTTATTTTAAAACATCTTAAAGATGGAAAAAAAAAAAATAATAAAAATAATAATAATATATATATATATATATATATATATATATATATATATATATATATATATATATATATATATATATGTTCGTTCTTAAAATATTAAAGCCATGCCTCATCTTTACCTGACACCTTTTGCAAATCTTATCATCTTTTACTCACATTAACAGGGTGTGCACAAACTTTTGCATGCCACTGTATGTGTTATCCATAATAACGAATAAACCATAGATTTATTTCATGTTCTTAAGGACGGCCCGTAGGTCAACATGCTGTGTTAAACCCACCCAGCTCAGTGCTCACTGGCTGACACCTTTAGGAAGTGTGATAAAATGCTTCCCTGTCCAGCAAAATAAATGAAACACTTAGAATAACATGCGATGCATTGACCTGCCTCTGTTGCAGGGACCAAATTTCAAATCTTTGCAAAGCATTGAAGTGAATATTAAACCCTGTTTGTGATGAAACTTCTCTATTTGGCAGTAGCAGGATTTGCAAATGTACTGTTTCATAATGCATCATCAAAAAATTAATTACATGTGATTGTTCATCTGATTCAGTTTTAGCAATTATATTTTTAATGATTACATTTTTTGAGAAAACTCTCTTGGGCAAAGCTACTGTGAGCAACTGTGTCCACAAAACTAAAAAAGGATGTCAGAATTAACAATAATTAAAAAAATATATATAATAATAATAATAATAATAATAATAATAATACATACACTATATTACCAAAGGTATTCACTCACCCATCCAAATCATTGAATTCAGGTGTTCCAATCACTTCCATGTCCACAGGTGTATAAAACCAGCACCTAGTCATACAGACTGCTTCTACACACATTAGTAAAGAGTGGGTCTCTCAGGAGCTCAGTGAACTCCAGCGTGGTACCGTGATAGGACGCCACCTGTGCAACAAGTCCAGTGGTGAAGTTTCCTCACTACTAAATATTCCACAGTGGACTGTCAGTGGTGTTCTAACAAAGTGGAAGTGATTGAGAACGACAGCAACTCAGACACCAAGTGGTAGAACACGTACAATGACAGAGCGGGTCAGCAGATGCTGAGGAGCATAGTGCACAGAGGTCACCAACTTTCTACAGAGTCCATCACTACAGACCTCCAAACTTCATGTGGTCTTCAGATCAGCTCAAGAACAGAGCGTAGAGAGCTTCATGGAATGGGTTTTCAAGGCTGAGCAGCTGTGTCCAAGCCTTACATCACCAAGTGCAATGCAGAGCGTCGGATGCAGTGGACTAAATCACGCCACCACTGGACTCTAGAACAGTGGAGACGCGTTCTCTGGAGTGACCAATCATGCTTCTCTGTCTGGCAATATGATGAATGAGTCTGGGTTTGGCTGTTGCCAGGAGAACGGTACTTGTCTGACTACATTGTGGCAAGTGTAAAGTCTATCAGATAACCTGATAGAACACCTTTGGGATGAATTAGAGCGGAGACTGTGATCCAGACCTTCTTGTCCAACATCAGTGTCTGACCTCACTAATGTTCTTCTGGAAGAACGCTCAAACATTCCCATAAACACTCTCCTAAACCGTGTGGAGAGACTTCCCAGAAGAGCTGAAGCTGTTATAGCTGCAAAGGTTGGGCCGACATCATATTAAACCTTATGGATTAAGAGTGGGACGTCATATAAGTTCATATGCGTGTAAAGGCAATATAGTGTATATATATTGTAAATTTGTCAAACTGGTAATTGAACAAACAATATAATACATTAGGGAACCTAAATTTATATACAGGATTCAGAAAGTGTTGCATTAGGTGGTGGCAGAGTGGCACGGTGGGTAGCACTGTTGCCTCACAGCACGACAGCCCAGTGTTTGATGCCCTGGCTGGGCGGCCGTGTGGAGTTTGCATGTTCTCTGTGAGGAGTGTGAATGATTTTGTATGCTAGGCTGGCGTCTAAAACATCTCTGACAAAATAACGTTTGCCGCTCTGTGAGCACATCCAGCACCCACTGCGTCGCTCTCGGTCGAGGCGACGGACAGATATTGATCGCCCTTGCCCTTGCCTGCGCTGATACTGTAGACAGTAGGGAGGTGGCAGGTTCCCTGTAGGATGTCCTGCATGTGCCATCAAATGCCAACTGGCTTCCTGACAAGCGGACAGCTTCAGAAGCCCCAGAGGAACCATCAGAGATGTGACTGCAGTTTGTACTGCACAAAAAAGAATGTGAGCTGGAAGCACATCATTTCACTTCTTTAAAGAAATAATATCTGAAGTAAACGACCTGCGAGTGCTGAAAGTGAATCTTTGACATTAGAACACAAAAACTTGTTCACATGGTAACTTGACAGATGAAGGAAATACGGTTCTGACACCATAAGCGGAAATACGTATTTGTTTTAGCCTATTAAACAGAAGTTAGGCCAACTCAGTAGATACGATTTCCAACTGTCCTTCAATATTATTGCATCAGCCCATTTACGCCAGCCATATGGTCATTACATCATCTATTCCACCCATCAGCCTATACATCTATTATCTTGAACTTTATCCCTCTAGTCGGGGTACACCACGGACAGGTTGCCAGTCCATTGCATGGCCAAAACACACTCACACCTATGGGCAGTTTAGAGTGAGGATCCTAACATGCATGTGTTTGGACTGTGGGAGGAAACCAGAGTACCCGGAGGAAACCCACTCAAGCACGGAGAGAACATACACACTCCACTCAGAACCACCCGGACCGGGAATCCAACCCAGATCATCTTACTGTGAGGAGACTACACCACCGAACTAACCACTACACGACCATCTAGTCCAATGCTTCCAATCTATGATGATACCAAACAGGAAAAATCAGTCAGAAGGCTGTATTTACATAAACACAACCAACACTGCAGCACAAACAAACTCGTCTTATATTTATTTCCATATTCCCATTTTTTTAATCCCAATTTTTTGCTCTATCCCGCTAGTGTGGGTCACGGGGGGGCTGGAGCCAATCCAATCTATTAAGCACCAAATACGCAGAACACTGATGACGACAATATGTTTAACATTGGTTTTGTCGTCGGATATTCGTTCCTCATTTGATTGGGCAGGACTGTGATTTCAGATCATTTCTATTGGAGTATTTCAAAGGTGTCAAAAGTATTCACATTCATTACTCAGGTAGAAGTATAGACACTAGGGTTTAAAATACTTCTGTAGAAGTTGAAGTATCAACTCAAGCTTTTTACTCCAGTAAAAGTGTAAAAGTACTGCTTGCAGAACTACTTAAAGTATAAAAGGAAAAGTAATGTAAGGGAAAAAATGCCATTAAGGACAAAAACTTAGGCCGCACCACAGGGGTCTATAGTGCACTAGCCCACCTCCCCAAAAACCCCATTCTTCTAAAAGCCATAATGACAATAACATTATATTAAAATGTTAATGTTGATAAATTTGGGATGCGCTAGGCTTCCTGTTTCAGCTCATATACGCCCATTGAACATGAATGTAGTTTAGTACAATGTAAATATATTAAAGAAGCATATCTGTTACTACTGAACATTAACATTTGTTTCATGGAGCAGAAGATATGATGACTAGTCGTCCATAAGTATTGTAATGAAGTCAAACTTCAAAGACATGTTATCAATAATCTTTACTGGAATGTAAATGTACATGAATGAAAACAAGCTGAAATGAAACAGGAGAAACGAGACTATGTTTAAAATGTAAGGAGTAGAAAGTACTGATAATGGAGTGTAAATGTAAGGAGTAGAAAGTACAGATAATGAAGTGTAAATGTAAGGAGTAGAAAGTACAGATAATGGAGTGTAAATGTAAGGAGTAGAAAGTAATGATAATGGAGTGTAAATGTAAGGAGTAGAAAGTACTGATAATGGAGTGTAAATGTAAGGAGTAGAAAGTACTGATAATGGAGTGTAAATGTAAGGAGTAGAAAGTACAGATAATGGAGTGTAAATGTAAGGAGTAGAAAGTACAGATAATGAAGTGTAAATGTAAGGAGTAGAAAGTACTGATAATGGAGTGTAAATGTAAGGAGTAGAAAGTACTGATAATGGAGTGTAAATGTAAGGAGTAGAAAGTACAGATAATGAAGTGTAAATGTAAGGAGTAGAAAGTACTGATAATGGAGTGTAAATGTAAGGAGTAGAAAGTACAGATAATGGAGTGTAAATGTAAGGAGAAGAAAGTACAGATAATGGAGTGTAAATGTAAGGAGTAGAAAGTACAGATAATGAAGTGTAAATGTAAGGAGTAGAAAGTACTGATAATGGAGTGTAAATGTAAGGAGTAGAAAGTACTGATAATGGAGTGTAAATGTAAGGAGTAGAAAGTACAGATAATGGAGTGTAAATGTAAGGAGTAGAAAGTACAGATAATGGAGCGTAAATGTAAGGAGTAGAAAGTACAGATAATGGAGCATAAATGTAAGGAGTAGAAAGTACTGATAATGGAGCGTAAATGTAAGGAGTAGAAAGTACTGATAATGGAGTGTAAATGTAAGGAGTAGAAAGTACAGATAATGGAGTGTAAATGTAAGGAGTAGAAAGTACAGATAATGGAGTGTAAATGTAAGGAGTAGAAAGTACTGATAATGGAGTGTAAATGTAAGGAGTAGAAAGTACAGATAATGGAGTGTAAATGTAAGGAGTAGAAAGTACTGATAATGGAGTGGAAATGTAAGGAGTGGAAAGTACTGATAATGGAGTGGAAATGTAAGGTGTAGAAAGTTATAATAATGGAGTGTAAATGTAAGGAGTAGAAAGTACTGATAATGGAGTGTTAATGTAAGGAGTAGAAAGTTCTAATAATGGAGTGTTAATGTAAGGAGTATAAAGTACTGATAATGGAGTGTAAATGTAAGGAGTATAAAGTACAGATAATGGAGTGTAAATGTAAGGAGTAGAAAGTACAGATAATGGAGTGTAAATGTAAGGAGTAGAAAGTACTGATAATGGAGTGTAAATGTAAGGAGTAGAAAGTACTGATAATGGAGTGGAAATGTAAGGAGTGGAAAGTACTGATAATGGAGTGGAAATGTAAGGTGTAGAAAGTTATAATAATGGAGTGTAAATGTAAGGAGTAGAAAGTACTGATAATGGAGTGTTAATGTAAGGAGTAGAAAGTTCTAATAATGGAGTGTTAATGTAAGGAGTATAAAGTACTGATAATGGAGTGTAAATGTAAGGAGTATAAAGTACAGATAATGGAGTGTAAATGTAAGGAGTAGAAAGTACAGATAATGGAGTGTAAATGTAAGGAGTAGAAAGTACTGATAGTGGAGTGTAAATGTAAGGAGTAGAAAGTACTGAAAATGGTATTTGTACTTTGTTACTTGACACCTCTGGAGTATTTATTATGTGATGTAAAATGTACTGATAAAAAACATAATAAAGAAGAATACTTATTTAAGCAGATACATTTTTTTTCTGGGTTAAATATTGATATAATTATATAAAACAAATTCGGAGAAACCTAGAAATGGTTTGAATCTTCTAATAATGTTCTAGATATTCAATATATCACCCAGATTCACGACGCTTTCACTCGGCCAGATATCATTATATCAATTTTCTCCAGAGGAAAAGTAAATTAGAGAGAAGAATGGGGCAGAGAGAGAGAGACAGAGAGAGAGAGAGAGAGAGAGAGAGAGAGAGAGAGAGAGAGAGAGCACATTGATTCAGATTGTCTATGTTAATGTGGATGCAGTACGTGAGGAGCATTTTCTCCTCATCAGCACAATGCCTGCCTGACCTCCTGTAAATGTGCACTGTGTGCGTTTGCTGAGCGGAGAGGCTGGGCGTCTCTTCTCTTTCCCTCTCGTCTCATTACACTCGCCTCCTCATACACTACTCCTCTCTGAGATGATCCACACGCTGGAAAGACCACCAGCTCTCACGTGGATATTACCCCACTCGCCCGCACGCCAGCAGTAAATGGCATGAAATTGTATTCTTCCCCATCGGGAGAGAAGAGTGGACAAGTAGGAGGAGAAGAATAGATAACCTAGAGCGTATCACTTCATCTCTCTCTCTCTCTCTTCCCTTTTCTTTTAGACTGTCTCCCTCTTTCTCTCTCTCTTTCTCTCTCTCTTTCTCTGTCTCTCTCCCTCTTCTCTTTCTTGTAGACTCCCTCCCTCTCTCTCTCTCTCTTTTCTATTTCTTTCAGACTCTCTCCCTTTCTTTCTTTCTCTTTATCTCTGTCTCTCTTTCTCTCTCTCTGTTTCTCTCCCTCTCTCTCTCTTTATCTCTTTCTCACTGTCTTCGATTTCTTTCAGACTCCCTCTCCTTCTCTTTATCTCTATCTATCTCTGTCTTTCTCTCAGTTTCTATCTCTGTCTCACTTTCT